>CM046876.1:343006562-343479225 GCA_025667525.1 Glebionis coronaria | reverse complement strand
ATATATATATATATATATATATATATATATATATATATATATATATATATATATATATATATATATATATAATATATATATATATATATATATATATATATATATATATATATATATATATAGTATATATATATATATGTATATATATATATATATATATATATATATATATCTTTACATTATATATAAGAGGAGGGATATGCCACATAATTCTATTTTAATCCACCGTTAGCACATGCTTGACCGTCATGTTTCAAAAGCGCTGTTTGACCTTCATCTTTCATAAATGAATCATGAGACAAAAAAAAACAAATACATAATCAATCGATTGTATCTAAAACCCTAAAACAATCCCTAAGACAGCGATTGATACATATCAAAATCACAAATAATTAAAAAACCCTAAAACAATCCTTGATGCTTCAGAATCATAGTAGAAGGTATGTACTATATTTATTTACATGATATGCAATTAAATCTATCTATCATTGAATATTTTGACCCATTTAAATTAATTACTAAGGGGATGATGTAAATGTTCCTACAGATGATCAATGATGCAACAAGCATACGACTTTATGTACAAAATCTCCTTTTGCCTCACTCTTAAATCACGGCAATAATAATTACATCCCCAAATTATTAAAAATACTCATACATCTACATAAGCATTATCGACTGCTTTTAGAATCATCTTGGAGGTAATCATTATTTAATTTGTTCGAATTTTTAATTTGTCAAGTTTTATGTATGGCGATTCAGGGATTTACTTTATTTGTAATTATAAATTTTAATTATGAATTTTATTTTGCTTCAAGTTCAGGTATGCATGGCGACTGATTTTAGGTTTACTCAAGTGTGTATTGATGTTCAATTCAGGTGTTGATTGCTATATATATGCTTTGAAAGTTTTTGGTACCAACACATGATTTATTTATTGTTCTTCAGAAATCGTTCGAGTTAGGAACGTCAGTAGATAATGTTCCTCGGGTCTTCAAGCAGTTGATGATGTAGCTACAGCCATTAAAGCCATATTTAATGATATTGGGTGAATATCTATGCACTTGCAAATTAAAAGGTGAAAGCATAGAATAACAACACATCTATTGATGATCAATGTCAAACATTTGAAAAGATTAATATCGTTTACTATGATTAACATTGAATATGTTGATGATAGTTGTCGAAGATCAGTTGAGGATCTTCGGAATAAAAGTCGATGTGAGTTTCTCAAGAGGCACATCAAACTACTCACCACTAAGCTTAATGTCAAGAGGTATACATCAAATTAGGGTAAGGGGGTGTGTTGAATTGGAATACTTATAAGCCGTATGGATAACCCAAAATAATGCAATCTCAAATGCCCCTTTATTAAACTAGATACACACTTTAAAGTATGCATTCCCACATGCCCCTTAAAACTGCTTATTTGATTAGTTTATTCAACATTTACCTATGAATAAGTCGAATTAGGTTAGGTTGAATCGTCACAGGAAAAATGGGTAAAAAAATGTTACAAGATGGTTTAAGGGACCAAAGAAGTTCAAAGTCACTAAAACTGTGTATTTGTCACTTTACTTGAACCAATGTTCTACTTTTAGGCTTCTTTTCTTTAGAACATTTAGGATCACACAAATCATCCTTTAAAGAATCTTTTTTATCTATACACATTCTTTATATTTACGGTGATGTCGTGCAATCTGAAAATACACATATTATCGCTTTTATTCACGAGCAAACTTTAGGTACTATGGCGAGATAGTAATTCCAGACTGGATTGGGTTTCAACTAAGTCACACAGGTTTGGGAGAAAGGGGTAACGGTTAAAGGGGCGCCATTTGGTAGAGGCAAAATAAGGAGGGTTGAGTACAAATGATATAGTTTTTGTAAAAATTTGCATATGTTAAATATGGTTACAGGTGTTTGTACATGTGGAATCCTACAGAGATATGGCTAAGCAAGACTCGGGTGGCATGAGGTATCCTTATAAATGACATGGTATATTAATCGTCCTGTAAGGTGAGTTCATTTAATGAGTATTTTTAGTTCGAAATTAAAACTGCTTATATTCTTGATCACAACACAAGTAGAATCCCAAAAAACCCCTGCCTTGACTCATATTTGTAAGCATTTTTTCTTCTTGGGCATCTAAAATGGTGAAAGTTTCTGTATGATCTGAGTTGACAATTAAATATTGACATGCATTGTTAACGGGGGCATCAACATCATTAGTTTATGATATTGTTATGAATAAAACTTATTTCAGTTTATCAAAAACGTAAGTCATGCTGAAATTGAAACATCCTATCTACACCTTAGGGTCCATTTCTCAGTTGCTTTAGAGGAATATAGTACAACGAGCTGAGACAATTCAGGTACTGGAATTTCAGTGTGCAACAATAAAGCTATTTCTAGATAGAGACACACCGAAAGATTTAACCAAATTTTTATCTAATCACACATTTGCTCTAACTAATGCATAGCAGATAAAAAAGTGTCTATTCTGCTGCTTCTGATCAATTACTATGATTCTAAATTCTAAGACTAATTTCAATAAAAGCTGTTTAAAAAAGCTTGGGACATGCTTGTGATCGTTATATAGTAGTACCAAGCAGCTTCTGCCAAATTAAAAAACATAAAACAAGTTTGCATCCCCTAATTTTCTTTTATCCAACCACAATTTTCGTCTTGATTTCCAGGTTTAGTTTTTTCATCTTTTCAAAATTTTATGTTATGTTGTCTACTTATGATCCTGTTGGTTTATTTTTTTTTATTTAGTTGGATTTTTTATGTTGTGGTTCCGAGATTGCTATTTCAAAAAGTCATTATGTTGCTTTGGCTCCCAATCTTATATCATTTTTATGTTGCAAGTCAAGGAAAGGTTTAAGGTTGACATAAAGGAGTTTCCATAATAGATTCATATCGAGACATATAGTACGCCTCTTTCACTATGTGCATACTATTACCTCTTTTTCATTCTTACACGCTCTCTTTGACTATTGAGGTTGAATTGACTATATTTTAGTAAACGCTTTGCAAAAGGGATTACCAATTCTCGATGTATTGTATATAGTTTCTTCACTTACCACACAGTTAAGTTATAGTATTAGCGAGTATTAAAATTAATTGATATTAGCACAAGGATGATAAATCAAGAAAATGAGCAAAGAACAGAGTTCATACAGATTTGTTACGGAGACGACCGAGTACAAGCTTTATGGTTCCTGGTAAAATAGAAGATAACTCATGCTGGTGTTCAGGTATCCATTTATTTTTTTTATTCTTATAAAACATCATTATATATAGTTGTGTAGTAGTTAATTGAAACCGTCTTCTCTATTTACAGGGTTTACTTTATGCTAAGGGTTTACTTAGGAAGTGATTGACCTTCGTAAGAAGCAGAGGAAGGAACTTGAGAAATCTGTACCAAGTGAGAAGATTTCTAATGGAAATTAAGCTTTTAAATTTGGGGTTTGTTGGTTTTCAAATTTACCACTTTTAAAACTACAATGGTCGAGCTATGCATGATAGTATGATTATAGTAAGTGTGTTGGCAGCAGATTATATGGAAGTATTTTATCTCACACTATGGTAAGACATATTCACCCCTTTTATCTTAACTTTAAAAGAGAATGTGTTTTGTTTGCAGGTTCGCAACTATATTCGGGCTCCCCAATCAACAGAAACATCAAGGTTAGTGATCTGCCATGTTATTTTAGTATTTTTTTTAATGTATCGATCAGGAGATATAGTTCGATTAATCATCATGCCTATATGTATAAATTTCGTGCCAATTAGTCTCAGTGGGTCAATTTGGATGTGTTTAATCTATGACACGTCAAATTAAGAAAATCAAGCTAAAAGATGAAACAAGTAAAATGGGTCAAAAACGCTCTTTTAACCAAATGTAGCTAAAAGATGAATTTGGTCAAATGGTTCAAAAACGGCCCTAGTGTAATAATAATGCAAACGTCTTAAATCACATCTATTAATAGAATTTTGTTTAGTGTTATAACCTTCAATAATATTTTTTTGTAATCATATACCAGGATATGGGGACTCTGCCACCTTGCGTGCCTCCTCAAAATTTTCCAATGAAGGCAGGTGGTGGACACGGATTTCATTCTAACCAGTTCATGCCACCTCAACAAGAAGTTGGCAATTTTTATTCGCGAGTAGACATATGGCTCCACATATGGATAAACCTTTTTGTCAAGCTCCACCTTCATATAGTAGACATCAGGATATGGGGGCTCCGCCACCTTGGGGGCCTCCTCAAAAGTTTTTAACTATATGGGTCTCATCCTAACCAATTCATGACACCTCAACAACAAGTTGACAAATTCTATTCGCGGGTAGACTTTTGGCACCACATGTGGATAAACCTTTTCGTCAAGCTCCACCTTCATATCACAGACATTAGCCTGTTGTATCATCTCTGGTGTTAACTGTGGAATTAATTGTGTGTTTGGGTATGGATGCTTTTGTTTTTAGTGGTGTTTGGATCTGTCACTTTTATGAGTAATAACTATAAAAATGGAAGGAGTTATCTGGTAACAGGTCTTATCATGCCACAGAAAGACCCTATTGCATTTGATCTGTTTTTATTGTCCAGTATTTCCGTTTGCCATTATTTGTTTGATTATTATTGTCTCTTTGATTTAGGTGGAAGGAGTTATCTCAAAACGCAAAACATTTCGTCAATGTTGAACCACCTTATGTTTTACTTGCCAGAGGTGTATAAGTTTTGGTACGTTTTGACTTGACTAGAGTTTTGTTTTGACTAGAGGTGTATAAGTTTTGATATTGTACAGGGCCCGTAACTCGATACTATTATTCCCTTTCGTTTCCCAGGGCCAACCTGTCAGTTTTATTAGTTAGTACGTTTTTGTATATCTATCCAGGGAAGCGATAAGAGAGATGGTTGTACAAAACTTCTTTTCGAGGTATGTATTTGTTTCTTGCTTCTAAATACTAATTATTTTTCCGATATATGTTCTATTTTATTCAAGAAAATGACATTATATATATTTGTATGTTTATACGTGTGACGCCCCCAAATCAGATGTGAGGCTGTGTCACGGTATGTTGGGACACTAAGCAAATTAGCATATCCAAGACATTGAATGACATGTCCAATTGTGATGATTCTAACATCTTGGATTCCAATCAGTTATATGCTTCAAGGAAAAAGTAAGCCACGAATATCGTTTATAGTATATGTGACAATGTGTATGTAATGAGTAATGACACTTCCCATGCTAACTAAGTTACACTTGATTTCAGAGATTTTCAGGCTCAGTGACTACATGTTTAGTGACTTGGGCTCAGAGGATAAGACCAGTAAGTGAGTTCAGCGAGTTATATGGGATGTTGGACAAGATTTTCATCTGATCAAGACCAAACTTCAGCTACTTCACAGCAAACAAGATGGTCGAGTCACTCAAATTCATGTTGATTGCTTTAACTGGTCATTTATTTAATATCACTATGTATTTGTACTGATTACTTGGTTTTTTGGATTTACATATGTAATTTTATGAAGGAAATGAACCTGGCCTTTTCTTTGCAGTCTTTTATAGCTTTCTGGATATTAAGGTGCGATTTACACAGATTGTGTCATTTATATTCTAATTTTCTTTGCTTTGTTTATGGTGTACGTAGTAATTTAAGATGTTGGAACTTGAAGATCTCTTCCTCGAAAGGTACGACGTTGAAAACAGTTGCTCAAAATAATAAAATCCAGTTTAAGTATGCTCACTGAAATGGTGTATAATCTGTATGTGGGTGTTATAGTAAGGTTTAAACAGTTGACTTTTGCTATATGCACACAGGAGTTACTTTCCAAAAATTACAAATTCTTTCCTTGCTTAAACTTTAATGTCACACATCTTTCACATTAGAATTATAAATTGTTAGAACGATCAAGTTGTTAGGCTTGCTTGGTAAAAGAAAATTTGACACGCTTGATGATGCATAAGCTTAAGGAAACAATGAGAATACTATTAAGAAGCTGCTATTCCAGGAGAAAGGTATGAACCAGCAAATATTTTTACACAATTCAATAAAGATATGAACCAGGGAGGGAAAAAACATATAAGTTTGTCTTTGCTGTAACCTGTGAAACCTCGGCTTATTTGATTTTTCTTTTCTTTTACGCTCTTTTAAGGCAGTAGTAGATTGCAAACATCACCAAAGTTCGAAACCTACCTTCGTCAACTTAGTTATCAATGTTTATTAGCAAAAAATCCTAACCAGTGTCTCTAATTTTGATCCTACTTTATAGGATGGGTAAAAACTAACTTTTGATTATTTTACAGGGGATAATCCCTTTTACCCAAAAAAAAAACTAACTTTTGATCCAGTTACATTCCATAATTGCAAGCTACATGCTTATTGGCATTGCTTTTCTTAAACTCGACTTACTATAAGTAATTGTGTTTTGTGATGAAGAATGTGTTCAACATTTCTAAGAAGGGCAGCTATAGCAGGTGTACTTCCTGTTTCAACATTAAAGGTACCAGACAAAAGGTAAACGGATCCACTCTGTCATATATCTATTACATCCTACAACAAAAACCAGTTTCGTGTGCGAAGTAAACTATTACAAGAATTGTTTTTTATTTAACTTTTTGTAACATATATTGTGAGTTTGTTGCAATGAAAATAGGACACTGGAGGCCTTTCATAGAAGTTGTGCAATTTGCCTAAAAAACTTATTGAGCATATTAGTAATGAGATAATGGAGAAAGATCTCAATGTTCGTTGGGATGATATTGGTACTATTGATAAGTTTAATTTATGCTTATAAATATTTAGTTAACTTTAATAGATAAGATTATAATCTGTTATTTTGCGTATACAGCTGATTTCATCATGCGAAAAAATGTGCAAATGAGATGACAGTGTGGCCTTTGTTACGACCAGGAAGAGGACTTCTTTTGTTTGGGCCCCCAGTAATTCTATAGTATATTTTTCGTCTATTCGGTTGTGATCTATGTATACATAGAAACACACGTGAGTTGCTTGATTTATTTCCTTTTTTTGTATGATTTAGGAAACAAATGATAGGTTTAAAATGATGTAAAGTTCAACATAACCAATATTGTGTACAAAGAAAATGTATGTCCCATTTGACTTGACAACGTCTTATTTGTTTTTTTGGATACTTTAATAAGCATTATTTTCTCATATAAGATTGACATTATGCATTCAATAAATAATTTAGTATGTTTATAATTGACTTTTCTTTATTTAATATTCCATAAATAATATCCACAAAACAATAAATACTAATTTAATAGTTTTCGTTTACTTACGTTTATAATTGATTTTGAAAAAAAATATTTATATTAAAATACAAAATAAATACACATTTATATATAACAAAAAAACCTAAGGCGTTTTCAAAAAATAAAACAAAAGTCATGCCTAAAAAGAAAAATATTATACTTATAAAAAATACTTAGAAAATTAAAAAAAAACAGAACGACACAAACAAATATTTAGAAAATAAAATAAAAAAACAAAACGACAACTTCAGGAATACTTTATTAACTTTTATTTTATCACATATGACGAACATTTATATATTAATGTTTATAATTGATCTATATATACTCAACTTTTTGCAAACAATATTCTCAAAACAAACCTAGCCATCGAAGTTAACTTATTTAGAAAATTACTTAGTGTCTATAAAAATTGGCTTTTTTATATACTCAAGTTTGTGGTTGTGTTGCTTTCTCAAATATATAAAAGTATGTTTGACTGGTGAATTGCACTCTTAAAATCAGGCTTCATCTTACAAGTGAGGTGAGGTTAGCGTCTATTTTGTTTGAGTTTTTATTTTGCAATAAAGTTTATAGAATGTGTAATTTTTCTAAAAAACATTGTTATAATATTGGCCAGTTATATTCTTATTATATTTTATGCATTATGCTTGAGATATTTACTTAATGTTACCGGTGTTGAACACGACTGATGAGCTACATTTGTATATTTACTAGTATGTTGCTCCAAAAAATGTAAATATACTAATTTCAAATACAATTAGGTAGATAGAGCATTTACAGGCGATTAGGGTAATTCGTCAAGCAAGATCCTTAAAACGCTCTTTATTTCATATCATGATATTCATTTGTTATATTAGCATACAACTATACCTTTGTTAAAAGAACATATTTATCAAGATAATAAAATGTAAATGATAAATTACCAAATAAAAAAACAACAGTCAGAAGTCAAACCCGTTAATCGAACATTACAAAAAATGTTTACCAATTAAAAAATAATAAACGATAATCAGAAGTCATACCCGTCCATCGGACGGGTTTTGCCACTAGTATATATATATATATATATATATATATATATATATATATATATATATATATATATATATATATATATATATATATATATATATATATATATATATATATATATATATATATATATATATATATATATATATATATATATATATATATATATATATATATATATATATATATATATATATATATATATATATATATATGTATATATATATATATAGGGTAGGGTTATTTTAAGAACCAAAAAAATGTACAGAACCGCGAGAACCAATATTAACCAATCAAAATTTTCCTAATATTTGTTTTTAAAATTTAACTCAAAAGGGTATTATAGTAAAATTACAATTTCTATTTTCTTTTGTATTTTTTGATAAAAAAACGTTTTTGTAATTCCTAAATTTAAGGAATTTATTTTTTTCATTTTGAATTTTAAAAAAATCGTGTTCAAAAATGTACGGTGCATATGTATTTTAGATAGTTTTTTTTGAACCTATCATTTTACACGTATTTTGGTTAAACATTTCACTTGTTCCGCTCACAAATATTTTACAAAGATGCATGAAATGAAGAATATAAGTATTGTGCATGTGCTTTATACAATTCAAAACAAAAAACATTATATACAAATTTTAGTATGTGATATAAAATTCAAATATACAATTCAACATCAAAAGAAAAAAAAAGGAAAGATTCGCTAATGGATGCATATATGTCTAGGTACTAATCTTGTTAGATTTGGTGTTGTCATCTGTGCACATGTATTTTTCATCATTAGACAATAGACACTCTCGGTTTCTTTCTATGCATATGTGCACTTGCGTTTTTCCATGTGCCATCATATATTCGTCCACAAGTTAGTTTTGTGTACTTGTATCTACCGAATGCACTTGAGCCTTTACTCTTTACATCTAGTACATAATAAGTACTCTCTTTCAATAGTATTTTCAAAACACATGTGCATTCATCATATTAATCATCGTACTTGTACCTCCTATGCTCATCATACTTGTACCTGTAATCACAATCAATCAATATAGCAAAATACTTATGCACATTTACTCTTGCTCACTGTAAAACACACAACATATTGGTATCCTAACATTTGACAAATTTTTGCATACTTTTATGGTTAAAAATAAAAAATTAATTAAGTCAAAGACGTTTAATTAGCTAGACAAATACTCGTAAGTAATACACTAATTGTGATTTGAACCTATCAAAATAGATTCTTTCACGTAAGATACATATAAGCGAGATATAGTCATATGTCAAAATCATGAAAAAGTTATTAACCTTTAAATATCACATCTAATATTATGGTTTTAAATTAATACTGTATATCAAAAATTACTCCGTACTTCATCATCTTGCAACATAAGACATCAAAGAACCTCACAAGATTCTCAAACATGAGCTAATATTAAATCCTTTGAATTTTAAGGTTAACATATATTCGTTACTATATTAAGATTGACACATATTTTTTTGGACATAAACTATAGACTACTAATCCAAACCATACTAAAGCACCCCAGTACGCTACGTGGTTTATTGTTTGAGTTTTGAAAACAGATGTCACAACATTATTTCCTCGTCTTTATCTGACCCTACGATTATTCAATACCCTATTTAGTGTACAAAATCAAAAACTATTCTATAGTCGTATAATGATTTTTAAAGACAATGAATAACAAAGATAAAAAAAATGGTAGCAGCAAATAAGAAAATAAACCAGAAGCACTCGCTTGATTTTGAAAAAATTAGAACAAAGTACCTTAACACGATATCTTGATTTGCGATCATCAACAATTTAATATAAATAACCATCTGAGAAAACTAGAAAAATATAGGTGGCGGCTAGGTTTTTGTCAGTTATGTGTGAATGATAGAGGGTAGTTTTATGTTTATGGAGGGCAAGAGAAAATATAACAGATTTAAGAGAGAGATAAGCAGTTTTTTGGAAAGACAAAATTCCTTAAATGCCCTTCCACTCATCAGAGAATAAAACTTAAAAGTATCAATTATTTACAGATGTGCCACAACCATTAATAACCATTGATCAAAATATAAAAGGCTAAGATTGGTTCTCGTAGTTCTCGACATTTTTTTGTTCTGAAAATAACCTTACACTATATATATATATATATATATATATATATATATATATATATATATATATATAAATATATATATATATATATATATATATATATATATATATATATATATATATATATATATATATATATATATATATATATATATATATATATATATATATATATATATATATATATATATATATATATATATATATATATATATATATATATATATATATATATATATATATATATATATATATTACATTATATATAACAGGAGGGAAACGCCATATAAGCACATCATTAATCCACGTCATCACTTTCCTTTTTTTAATTATTATTATTATTTTATAATTTTCGTTTTTTTATATATTTTTATTTTAAAATTTTTGTTTTTCGAAAGTTTATTTAAAAAGACTGCCATGCAAGGTTCGAACACAGGCTACATGATGATGATATATAATATAAATCCATCAAAACCGTTACGCCAACTTCATTATTTGATTTATATCTGACAAACCAAATATATAAACAGAAACTAAACTAATTTTGATATTAAAAAAAATCAGAATATGTAATCGCCAAATAAATTATCACAATACTACTAATTCAAAACATAAAACATATCTTTTCCATATTAACCCGATCAAATTTCATTCATCCCATCTATTTTTCTGTAAAACCTAATATCGTTCATTGATTCACATCTATATTCGAATGTTTACTATAAGATCATTGATGAGACTGCTTTTATACATAGTCTCATCGTCCAAAAAGGGCTTAAAATGCATTAATTATCATCCAAATACCCAAATATATGCTTGTGTTTGTTGCTTGTGTATTTTAGGTACGGATATTGAGAAAATGACAAAAGATCACAAGAATCATGCAAAAACGAACACGGGAAACGAAGCCGCACATTGAACCAAGCCCTAATGAAGATTTTCCCAAGAAAACCCTTGAAGATTTGAAGATTTATGAAGAAGGGTCCTCCAATATGGAAGAATTGACACTTCATACCCTTGTATACTCATAATTACAAGATTGGTCCCTAAAGTTTGTCAATATTGCAAAAAGGGCCCTCCACTTTGAAGAATTGGCAATTTTAGTCCCTCATCAAAACTAAAATGTCAATATTTATCCTTCTCAAAGTCAAACATACCAAGAAGGACTCCAAGTTACAAGAATTACAAGTTTTGTCCTTTGAAAATATCAAAATTACCAAAAGGACCTTTGACTTTGAAGATTTGGCAAAAATGGTCCCTCATTTATCATGAATTGGCAATTTTAGTCCTCCAAAATGTCAAATATGCAAGTCAAGACCATTATCAATCAAGAAAATACCAAATCAGTCCTTCAAGAATCACAAAATGGTAAGAAATACCCCTAAAAATACTTTAGAAAAGTATTTGGGGCAAAAGTGTGAAAATGAAAAGTTTGATAACAAAGAAATCCGGATTTGTTGTATTTATTTACAAAGTGAAAGGGAAAAGGAAGGTGAGGGACTAAAGCTTCCAAGACAAGGAAGTTACCTAGACCAGTGAGGGGGTGACACGTGCCCCACTCACTCTATCCAGCCAATCACAACTCATCCCTTGGCCATGTCACACTCCACTCACCGTTTATTATTAACTAACTTTTCAAAAGTTAATTAATAGTATAAACTGCGTTAAACACCTCTTAAACCCAAAACAAATATCAAATGAGTTGTTCTTAGTGTTCATACGAAATTTGGGTTTTCTTAATTGTGTAACAATTAAGCCACAAAACCTTCCAGATTAGTGATTGATGACCCCTTAATCACATCCCAACCTCAAAAATACTTGCCACCTCACTCCTTTGTCCCACACAAGATTCCCCTGCTACAAGCTTGTGCATACTGCTAAAATTGTGACAGCCATCCAACGTTTGAGATTGAAGCTTACTTTTTAAGCTTGTTACAAGCCCTTTGATCAACTTTTTCCTTGCCAGCTACAACAAGACTCCAAAATCAGTCACATGATTCTCCAAAAGTTCAAACTTCACAAGGGCAATTTCTGGGACTTCACAAGCTAGGGTTTACGTTTTTTTCAGCTTAACTAGTTCATTGTATGCCTATATAAAGGCCTTAGTTCATTACACTTTAGCTTGCTCTTGAATGTTCCTTGGTTCACTTTTCTGTAAATCATATATTCAATCTTAATGAAATGTGTTTGAATTTGTGAAGAAAACTCAAGTGCCATTGTTGTTTACTGCTTACTATTGTTACTTGTTTGCTATTCTTAAATCTCAAAACCTGTTTTTAAGGAGTGTGCAAAAGTTTGCACATTTCCTTCAAGCTTGATATTTTGCTAAGTTCTGGTGTATCTTGGAATTCTTGGGCTATAAAGCTGATCCTGGCATCCTGATATTGAGTTATCAAGGTGTGGTGAAGCCTATAACTTGGGGATAATCAAGTGTGGAGTACAAGAGTTGCATTAATCAAGGCTTTTCAACCTTACTGTTTTTGATATTTTGCTTCTAACCTTGTTGAATCTTAGCAGGCTTTGTTGTGGAAGCTTGTACTTGTTCTTGCTAGTACATAAGCTCAAAATTCGTGGGTGTGGATGTACATCCATAAGGTACACACCCTTAATCTCAAAATCTGATAAAATATTGGATATTTGTGATATTTGAGTGTTGCTTGTGTTCTTGTGAATTTTGTGGCTTAATCTTGCTTGAATTTGTTTATCTCATCTGTTATTTGGTTGATTTGGGCTTGGGTAACCTTGGAATGCATTTTTGCTTTGAAAATCTTGATTTAAAAAGTTAAAAGGGTGTTTGGGATTACATGTCTTGAATCATAACTTGGTATTGTGTTGTTAGGATTTTGTGTATTTGCTTGGTGTCTGCTATATTCTTGTTTGAGTGCATTTTGCTGCAAGTTTTCAGCTTTGAAACACCAAATCATACATTGTGCTATAACTACTTGATTTTAACTGTTTTTGACCTAAGATTTTGGTAAAATCTAGAATTTATGCATGCTTAGGGTTAAAAGTTGCTTAAACATCATTTATATAACATATGTGATAGATTTGGAGGTTTGAATTTGGCTTGTTGGTCAATTGCATCAACAAAGTAAAAACTGCATGTTCTTGTGTTCATCAGTAACTTTAAGTGCTTGAATCTTGCTTTATACTTTGAATCAGTGCATGAAACCTGTTTAGACTTGCTTATTTAATTTTAATATTGCTTGTGTATGAATTTGGTTAAGTTTGGTTGGCTGAATTGTGCTCTAAGTGTTTTTGAACCTCAACTGCTTAAGTGTTCATGTCTGTGTCAGATCTGGTGATTGATTGATTAAACTGTACTAATTGGCTGTTGTTGATTGTGATTTTTTATTGTTATTGACTCCTCTTGATCCACTGATCAATTGGGTGCCTTTGTGTAACTTGAATCTCCAAAAAAGTCACTAAAGACAAAAAAGTCAACAAGTCAAGCAGTGGAAAATGTTTCCACTGCTCAACACCAAAAACTAGCCCCTGCTAGTGCAATTTTTCATTCAGCTTATCAATAAGCCAAATTGGCTTATCCAGACCTGCAACAACTTATTTTTTGTGATAGATCTTCATTATTTGACCCATTTGATTGAACTGGAGCTTATTGGACTTTGACTTTGACTTTTTGCTAGAAAACCAACTTATTTGACTTTTTCATAAGTGCTTATTTGCTTTTTCCAGCTTATTGAGTCAACTTATTTGAAAATTTTTTGTTGATTAAGCTTAGTTAAGTCATTTAAAAGCTTTTGCAATTTGAATCAGCTCTTGGGATAGCCTAGAACTCAAAAACGACTATTTTGTCGTTTTCTGTAGATTGCTTTTTGCATTTTCAGGCTTATTCCTTTGGATTATTTCAAATTTCTTTTTACAGAAGTCTTAGTTAGCTCAAAAGAAGCTTGTGTGTCTAATTTGAGCTTATGGCATTAGCTTATAGCTTAATGGGCCAAAAAGCCCATTAAGAATAAGCTGTTTGGTATAAGCTTGCTTATTTCATATTTTCAGCTTTTGGGCCTTTGGAAAAAGTTATTCAGAATCAAATTTTGAGCCAAGTAGTGGTTTTCGGGATAATTTGGGCCACTTTTTCTTATTGGGCCAATTCTAAGCCCATTAAGGGACTGTTTGGACTTTAGCCCATTTCCTAGGCCCATTAAGGGTATTTAGGTAATTTCAACTTCATTTCTGTGTTATTTAGGTTAAAATTAGCTAGTTTTCAACTTTTTAGAATTTTTTAGGATTTTTCAATTTTTATTAATATTTTAATATTATTTTATTATTAAAAATTAGAAGTTTGATTTTCTAAGTTTTTATATTTTTCCTAGACTCTAGACACTTAATTAGGAAGTTTACAACTTTCCAAATGTTTTTAGGGTCTTTAAGTTATTTTCTAGAATTATTTTAAGTTTTTATAGTCTTTAATAGTTTTTAATTGTTTAAAAATAGTTTTTAGTGGTTTTAAAATTTAGAAAAATACTTTTTAGCTTAATTAGGTTATTTTAAAGGTTTACAAACTTTAAAATCTTGATTTGGACTTTTTATTAGTTAATTTTGATTTTTAGGGCTTTAATTAGCATTAAAAAATTAATAATTAATTAATTAAAAGGTTTTAGCAAGTTTTGATTTTTTGTAAACCCTTAGAATATTTTATTGGATTTTTAGTGATTTTTATGAATTTTTAGGATAAATTTTTAATTTTGGTGCTTTTTACGGTTTTACTTATACGACTCCTTCGTCTTAGTTTAATCCATAATCGTAACCGTCAATCTCTTCTTATCCCATTTCTATTTTCTTTCTCATAATCATATAATCACAAAGTTAATCATTTCTTAACACACACACCAAGCCTCCTTGAGAACGATCCCCACTTTGGGTCATTTGTGCACAATTTTCCTAAATCGTCGTACTTACCCTAATTACACTTTGTTTTCCTAAACAAGGTTGTAAAAACTCAACTATCATTTTGGCGCCGCTGCAGGGGAGGCGTGTTGTGTTTTGATTTTGAAATTGTTGTTTTTATATACTAACCATAAATAGTATTTGTATTAGTAGCACTCTACTAATACGTATTATCGGTTTTTCGTTTTTTGTGTGAATACTATTACTATATTGTATACGTAGAACAATAAATACACAAGTACTCCAAAAGTGAGAAATCACAACCTTGACTTGGGAGGTCATTACCCAATCATTGTATTCGAATCTCAAACAAGAAAGAAAGGCAAAAATAGATAAATACTTTCGTGAAGCTCGATTTTGAAAAATACAAACTATAAGGTGGGTATAAGGAGGATATTATAAAATATATCCTAAGGAAAAAGGCTCTTAAGTGCTTTACGCCGCCTCGTTTCCCCGCTTGCTTGTGAGTATTTGATTTTGAGAGCTAATCGAGGTTTTTGCCGCCCAAAGTATTATTAAGTATCATATATACTTTCTTGGTTTCATTTGATTAAACCCTCTTGAACGTTTTGGTGTTCCACCAACGTTCTAAAGTCATCGAAGGCGTTTACTTCACGTGATCGTTTTCATTCCTTGAGGCTTCTTTAATCAAGAGATTTCAATAAGGAGGAGATTTGTAGATTTTGGTCTACCTAATACAATCACAAAAATCCAAAAAAAAAAGTAAAAACAATCAAAAACCACAAAAAATTGGAAAAATACAAAACACCAAAAAGAATCTTCTTTGCTCATCCCCTCGTTGTACGTGACGTTTATGCAAACTCGCTCCAAAGCAAGACGTGCACGTAAACGTCGTCAAAAGGAAGGAAACCAAACATCTTCTAGTGAAGAATCTCCCATTGTTGAACCCATTGTAGAAAAAGAACCAACCATGGCGAATCGTACTATGATGGAGTTACTTCAAGCACCCACCGAGGGTTATGGAGAGGCTATTGTGATTCCCGCTATCCTTGCGGAGAATTTGAGGTGAAAACGGGTTTGTTGTCGATGATCCAAAACAACAAAATCCGTGGTGATGAGAAGGACAATCCACACAACCATATCCGCCAATTCAATCGTCTTACCGCCACTTGCAAGTTTAAGGATGTTGCTAATGACTCGATTAAGATGATGCTTTTTCCGTATTCTCTAGCTGGGCCCGCTAAAATTTGGTTAGAGAAAGAACCACCCAATTCTATATTGACGTGGAAGGATCTCGTGTCTAAATTTGTGAACCAATTTTTTCCGCCCTCTAAGACTACGCATTTGAAAAACGATATTTCAAAATTTTCACAAGAGTTTAATGAAAGTTTTTCAACGGCTTGGAATAGGTTTAAGGAAATGTTACATGAGTGTCCTCATCACGGTTTTTCCGACTTGCATCAAATTGACACGTTTTACAATGGACTTAATGATCATGAAAGGGATTATCTTAATGCCGCCGCGGGTGGTAATTTTTTGTGTAAAACGGTCGAGGAAGCATTGTTAATCATTGAGAATAGATCTAAGGTGTATAGTCCTCGTAGCACGTCGAGTGTTCGTAAGGCTTCGTCTTCGGCTTCACCTTCTTTGTCTACTACCATCGATGCTTGCCAAATTGAGGCGAACTTGGAAAACAAAATTTTTGATAAGCTTAAGGGTCTTTTGATTGAGTTCAAAGTTGGAGAACCAAGTGCTCCCGCTACGGCTAAAGCGGTTGAGGTTTCATGCATGTATTGTGGTGGAGGTCATGATTTCTCCGAGTGCATTACCAACGGTGGTAACACTTCGAGTGCCTACGCGGCCACGGGAACTTACAACCAAAATGATCAAGTTACCCGCTCTAATCAATTGACTCCACCGGGTTTTGGTTCAAATCAAAATGCTAACAACAAATATCGTAACAATCAAGTTGGTTTCAAAAACAATTACAACAAGGGAAACTATGGTAATCAAGGGGCTAATAATCAAGTTTCAAACAAAAATCAAAATGATTTTCAAAACAACAACAAAAGTTTGCAAACTTTGAAAGATCTTCCAAATGAATTTGTTTAATACGCTAATGGAAACGATGCTAGGTTTGACAACATTCAAAGAGAAATCATTAGCCTAAGATCCGAGTTTAAGAACGACTTGAAGAAAGAGTTGAAAAATGAGTTAGCAAATGAGCTTAAAATCCATACCAACAAGATGGAAGGAAATGTAACTAGGTTACAACAAAACCAACAAAAAATGGAACAAGGGTAATAAGTGTGAAAACACTTATCCTTTTACCACTTATTTCCAATATTAACAAGACCAAAACGTGTATTTTATGTCGTAAAAGTCGGAATTATGCGTGGTTTGTGTTTTTATTGTGTTTTAGGACTAAAAGATGAAAAAGGAAGAAAACACGGGCTTTCACGGGCTTTTATCAAAGAAAACGAGAAAAGACGAAGTCAAGAGATCAAGAGTGCTTAAAGAACGGATGTCCAAGACCTATTCTGAAGATTTATCGAAGAAAAAGTCTAAAGACGGAAGTTTAATGAAGTCGAAGAACTTAAGTCTAAATTAAAGAAGAAAATTATTAAGACAAGTTCAAATCCCGAGACAACGTCGAGAAAAGACAACGATTAAAATCGAGTCGAGAAGAAAGAAAGAAGAGGCAACACATGCACACCTTCCCATTTTTCCTATAAATACCCTCCTAATACACATTAGGAGGGTTGGTTAGTTTTTAGTTAGCTAGTTTTATTTTTTCATTTTTCCTTTCTAGTTTTTAGAGAGAGAAAGTTCCAAACTTTCTCTCACTAAGTTTTCATCTTTTCCTTCTTTTAATCTTTCAAGATTAAGCTTTTTTGTATTTGGATTCCATTAATCAAGTTCAAGTTAAGTTTTTGTTCTTTAATCTCTTTCTACCTTTCTTGATTTACTCTAATCTTTTGATCCGAATATTACACTTCATACGTTTGATTTGATGATTTCATGATTAAAAAGGTTAATCTTTTTATTCCTACATAAGCCTTCATATGATTTAAGCTTTAAGATCTTTGTGCTTATTGGCTTATTTGTATGTTTAGCTTATTTGTTTTTCAAAAGTTTTCTTAAAGTTTTAATCTTTTTCAAAGTTTGATTTAGAAAGGTTGCTTATTTAAAGTTTAAAAGTCCTTATTTTAGGCTTATAAGTTCTGCTTATTATTGAGTTAAATAAGTCTTGGTATGAGCTTATTTAAAATAGCTTATTTCCTAGCTTATTTCGGATTAACTCTTATCGCAAAGTAAAGCCCCATTGCGAAGGGATTTGAGACACATATTGTGATCAGTGAATCGCAAAAGGGTTTTGTATTGCAATGCACATTGCGATTTGTGCATCGCATTAGGGTCTTGTATTCCGATTCATATTGTGATTGTCTTCATTTTAGTGATATTGCGATACATTACTTTTGGTAACATTGCGATTGGATTTCTTTTGATATTGCGATTGGACATTGCGACAGGATTGCGACAGGATTCCTTTTTGGGTATATTGCGACAGCATTCCTTCAACATTGCGATAGAATGTGTTTTGATATTCCGTTGGTTATTCACTTGTATTATTCCGATGACTTGTTTTAATCACATTCCGATAGATCATGTTTTTAAGTTTTAAAATTTTACAAGTAATACAAAGTTTTATGTTTTAAGTGTTTCTCTTAATAAACTTTAGTTTAAATTTTTAAAGTTTCTACTTTACTTAACGACAATTATTTGCTTTTAGTCTAAAATTAGATAATCAAACCAAACCACATTTAATCTTCTACCAAGAACAATTGAGCCGCACTTTCTACCAATAGTCAATTCGAAGAGATCGGATTCAACGATATCTTATACTCGGTTGCAAAACCTTGTATTAAATGGCACCGCTGCCGGCTCTTTTCGTTAAGATTAAAGGTTTTTAGTGAGAGACGCGTTGGATTTTGGGATCCGTTCATCTTTGAACGTTTTTTTCCTTGCTTTAAAAATTTCAAAAATCCAAAAAAATATAAAAATTTCAAAAATACAAAAAAATTAAAAAACATAAAAAACCAAAAATATTTTTGCTTTGTTAGTTCTTTTGCAGGTGTATGCGCACTCGATCAACGTCTTATCAAGAGCCCGAGACTCTCGATAACTTAGACATGGCCGGTGTACACAACAACAATAATAATCCACCTCAAAACAACATGAATAATAACAACAATGAACCTCTACCGGACAATCGCCCTATGATCGAACTTTTGCAAGCACATGTAGAGGGCAACCACGATGCTATTGTCATACCCGCGATTGGAGCTAACAACTTTGAGCTCAAATCTGGTTTTATTCAAATGGTCTCTGCTCAACCATTCTTGGGGCGTACCATTGATGATCCTCATGACCACATCAAAAGGTTCCTTCAAATCACGAATACGGTCAAGTTCGATGGGGTTTCACAAGAGGTAATTCGCTTGCAAATTTTTCCTTTCTCCTTAGAGGGACAAGCCTGGCATTGGCTTGATAAGGAACCGCCACAAAGTATTCTTACGTGGACGGACTTAGAGACCAAATTCATAAACTACTTTTTCCCACCCTCTCGTACTACCGCTTTGCGGAATGAAATCATTACTTTTGAACAAAAGTACGATGAGACTTTTAGTGAATCTTGGGACCGTTTTAAAGAACTTTTAAGAAAGTGCCCACAACATGGTTTTACGAAAGTGCACCAAATTAATACTTTTTACAATGGTTTAAGCATGAATGACCAAGATTCACTAAATAGTGCCTCGGGGGGTAATCTTTTGGTTAAGTCTTCTAATGCCGCTTGGGATATTATTGAGAACAAGTCTAGAGTTCAAACCAAGAGTGTTTGGACCAATGTGGCTAGTGCTAGCACTAATGAGAGCAACAAGAGGCTTGATAAGCTTACTTCGCTTGTTGAATCACTTGCTCTCCAAGCCGCCAATAATACCAAAGCTATCACTGCCCAAGCCAATGCTATGACTCAATCATGTGATATATGCGGGGGATCTCACTCATACACTGATTGTCCTTCGACTCATGACAATCCGGAAAATGTGTATGTCGCCGACGGTACCTATTCTACGGGAGGCTATCAAGCACGTCCTCAAGGTGACCGCAACTTGCTCAGCTATCGCTCAAACAACTTTCTTTCACCACCTGGTTTTCCCCCACAAAACCCGAACAACCTCAATCGCAACAATCAAAACCAACCACGTGCTCCAACTCCATATCAAAACCAAAGAAACCCATATCCACCTCAAAGAAACAACCAAGTTTACCAACAACCTGCTTATCAACCACCCGCCTACCATGCTCCTCCTCCCAACCAACCCACCGCATTACACCAAGATGTTGAAACCTACATGAGGACTAATGATGTGATCGTGCAAAATCTTCAGCGGGAAATAGCCAACATGAAAGCAGATATGGTGAAGCAAGGGAATGATCTTCGAGCTGATATGCGAAACACTTTGGCAAGTCAAACGAATGACTTGAGGAACATGATGGCTAGTTTCTTCCCAAGTAATCAAGCCTCTGGATCGGGTTCTCTTCCGAGTAACACCATTGCTAATCCAAGAGGGGAGATGAAAGCAATCACCACTCGCAGTGGAAAAGGTTTAAAGGAACCCGAGCTTCCTACACCTACACCGGTGATTGTGACAAAGGAAAACGAGTGTCCTTCTCCAAATCCTCCATCTTTTATCCCTCCAACTTCTACTTCTCCAATTCCACCACCTTCTACTTCTACCCCTCCACCACCCAAGGATGTGAGTGCGAATTCTATCCCAAAGCCTTCATCTCATCCCAATAAACCTTATCCTTCGAGGTTGAGGAAAGAGAAATTGAAGAACAAGGATGATATTCAGGTTTCAAACTTTCTTAAAATGTTCAAACAACTGAATTTCAATATCTCCTTTGCTGAGGCTCTCGCTCACATGCCCAAATATGCTAAAATGTTTAAAGATCTTCTCAGTGATAAGGAGAAACTTCTCGATATTGCTCAGACCCAACTAAATGAGAATTGCTCCGCAGTGCTCTTAAGGAAATTACCAACCAAACTTGGTGATCCGGGTCGTTTCTTGATTCCTTGCAACTTCCCGGGAGTAGAGAATTGCATGGCCCTAGCGGATCTAGGTACCAGTATTAACTTAATGCCATTAAGTGTTTGGAAGCAATTATCTCTCCCCAAGCTAGTCCCCACACGAATGACTTTGGAATTAGCTAACCGTACGGTTGCTTATCCAGTGGGGATAGCCGAAGACGTCTTCGTTGGCGTTGACAAATTCACCTTCCCGGCGGATTTTGTTGTCGTTGACTACGAGATGGATCCCCGTGTTCCATTAATCGTTGGACGTCCATTCTTGAGGACCGGTCGCACTCTCATTGATGTAGCCGCAGGCGAATTAATCATGAGAGTTGGTGACGATAAAATCGTTTTCAACATGGGTAAACTTTCTAAGCAGCCTTCAGAAACCGAGAGTGTTAATTTTATTGACGTTCTTGATGAGGCTTGTTAAGAACATTTCAAAGACGCTTGTAAAAGTGGTTCTTCTTCTCTACCCATTGTTGAGACCGTCGCCTCTATTTCTCCATCACTTACTCCATTTGAAGAAAGTGATTTCATCTTGAAAGAATTTGAAGCAACTTTGGGAGATGTGGACTTAAAGTATGACGATTCTCCCTCCAATTGGGATGAAGACATTCGTACCATTGAGAAACTTCTCAATGAGGACCATACTTCTCCACCATCTCCTAAGGATATCTCTATCGATGAACCGAATTTGACTACGCCTTCCATCGAAAATCCTTCGGATTTAGAGCTTAAGGACCTACCGTCTCATCTCGAGTACGTTTTCCTTGAAGACAACAAGAAGTCACCCGTGATCATTGCAAAGGACCTGAAAGAAGAAGAAAAATCCCGACTTATCGCCGTGCTGAAGAATCACAAGAAAGCTATTGCATGGAAAATCTCCGATATTCGTGGAACTGATCCTCACTTTTGCACACATAAAATTCTCATGGAGGACGACTTTAAACCCACTATTCAAAGCCAAAGAAGGGTGAATCCTAAGATCCATGACGTAATCAAAAAAGAGGTTATCAAACCTCTTGATGCGGGAATGATCTATCCTATCTCGGATTCACCATGGGTTAGTCCCGTCCATTGTGTGCCTAAGAAAGGCGGAATCACCGTTGTTCCCAATGAAAACAACGAGTTGATTCCTACTCGTCTCGTTACAGGGTGGAGAGTTTGTATAGACTACCGTAAACTCAATGATGCTACGAGAAAGGATCATTTTCCCCTTCCTTTCATGGACCAAATGCTTGAACGTCTAGCGGGTAATGACTATTACTGCTTTTTAGACGGTTTCTCCGGGTATTTTCAAATTCCCATCGATCCCAAAGACCAAGAGAAAAACACATTCACTTGTACTTATGGAACATTTGCCTACAAAAAAATGCCTTTCGGCTTATGCAATGCTCCTGGGACTTTCCAAAGGTGTATGATGGCTATCTTCCATGACATGGTTGAAGAAACTATGGAACTCTTCATGGATGATTTCTCGGTTTATGGCGATTCTTTCTCTGCTTGCCTTGCCAATTTAGAATGTATGCTTAAGCGGTGTGAAGACACTCGCCTTGTTCTAAATTGGGAAAAATGCCATTTCATGGTAAAAGAAGGCATCGTGCTAGGACACAAAATCTCCAAAGCCGGTCTTGAAGTGGACCGTGCTAAAGTCGATGTTATTGCAAAATTGCCTCCACCTTCAACTGTTAAGGGTGTGAGAAGTTTCCTCGGTCATGCGGGCTTCTATCGTCGATTCATTTAAGATTTTCTAAAATCGCTCGCCTGATGACCCACCTCTTGGAAAAAGATACCCCTTTCATCTTTTCCAAAGAGTGTCTTGAATCCTTCAATCTTCTTAAGGATAAGCTAACTAAGGCACCGGTCTTGGTCACCCCTAATTGGGAGCTACCTTTTGAATTGATGTGCGATGCTAGCGACTTTGCTATTGGTGCGGTTTTGGGCCAAAGAGTGAACAAACACTTCCAACCAATCCATTATGCTAGCAAGACAATGACGGGGGCTCAATTGCATTATACCACTACCGAAAAAGAGCTTTTAGCTGTAGTGTATGCTTTTGAGAAGTCTGCCCCTAGCTTGTCCTTTCCACCACAATCGTCTATACCGACCATTCCGCGTTGAAGTACTTGATGACTAAGCAAGATTCTAAGCCAAGACTTCTTCGTTGGGTTTTGCTCCTTCAAGAATTCAACATTGAAATTCGTGACAAAAAGGAGCTGAAAACCTAGCCGCGGATCATCTCAGTAGACTTGAGGATCCTTATCAAGGGGATCATCCGAACAAAGAGATCAATGACTCTTTTCCCCTTGAGGCCTTAATGTCTATCAATCCAAATCTCGATGACACCCCGTGGTTTGCGGATATTGCAAACTACTTAGCGGGTGGAATTCTCAAGGAAGGGTTAACGTCCCAACAAAAGAAAAAGTTCTTTAAAGATATCGAACATTATTTCTGGGACGACCCTTACCATTTCAAACAATGTGCTGATCTGATTAATCATCGATGTGTTGATGGGCCGGCAGCGGTACAAATCCTTGATGCTTGCCATAAAGGACCCACCGGTGGTCACTTTGGTCCCAATTACACCGCGAAGAAAGTATTCGACTCTGGATTTTATTGGCCCACCATTTATCGTGACGCTCACGACATGGTTAAACATTGTGATGCTTGCCAACGCCAAGGCAAGATCACACATAAAGATGAGATGCCTCAAAATTTCATACAAGAATGTGAAATCTTTGACGTATGGGGCATTGACTTTATGGGGCCATTTCCATCATCCAAAGGGAACAAGTACATCCTCGTAGCCGTTGCCTACGTTTCTAATTGGGTTGAAGCCAAGGCTCTCCCTACGAACGATGCGAGGGTGGTTGTGAACTTTTTGAAGCAGCTCTTTGCTCGATTCGGCGTTCCTCGTGCTATTATCAGTGACCGCGGGACTCATTTTTGCAATGATCAATTCGCAAGAGTCATGGCTAAGTACGGTGTCAATCACCGTCTTTCCACCGCTTATCATCCTCAAACCAATGGTCAAGCCGATTCTAACCTTGGATTGAAGCGAATTCTGGAGCGTACTGTGGGAGAGCATCGTTCCTCGTGGGCCGATAAGTTAGATGATGCTTTGTGGGCTTTCCGTACTGCTTATAAGACCCCGATTGGTTGTACACCTTATCGTCTTGTGTACGGGAAAGCATGCCACCTCCCTATTGAGCTGGAACATAAGGCGTACTGGGCCTTGAAGTGGGCTAACTTCGACATCAACAAAGCCGGTGATCTTCGCAAGATTCAACTCAACGAGCTTAATGAACGGAGGAATGACGCTTACGAGAACTCACTGATCTACAAGGAGAAGACCAAGATCATCCACGATGCTAGAATTAAGAACCGAGAGTTCCACGTTGGTGATCAAGTCTTACTTTTTAACTCTCGGTTGAAGATCTTCTCTGGCAAGTTGAAGAGCCGCTGGTCTGGTCCATTCACCGTCGCCAAAGTCTTTCCATATGGCACCATTGAGCTTTCTCAGCCAAATGGGCCCAATTTCAAGGTGAATGGCCAGCGTTTGAAGCTGTACTTTGGTGAGGACATCTCTCATGAGATGATTCCATCCCTCACCACGTTTCCCATGAACTAGTTTTGGGTCGAGTCAGGCTCGTGACTCGATGAACAAAAACAAGCGCTTCTCGGGAGGCAACCCGTGATCTATCCTTTACTGCTTTCATAATAAGTGTAGGGGGAGCCCCGTATGTGTTGGTTGTCTTGTTTCTTATTTTGTGCAGGGATTCAAGCTTCAAAGAGCACCTTGATGGCTTTTGACGAACCGTGATCCCGTGTTCCCATCTTCCCGGTTCTATCCTAAACTCTTGTGATTCAATATTTCATATCTTATATGTTCACATTGAATTCACTATAGTTGTCCTTTCCTTAGCAAGATTTAAACAAAGTGCACAATGTCATAAGTGTAGGGGAGTTTACTCCCACATGCTTAAACATTAAGGACAATGTTTATATCAAGTGTAGGGGGACTTCTATCGAAGTAAGTGGTCTTTTCCATGAATTTGCCCTCATTTTAACCGGAAAATTTAATTTTTCGACGTTTTTCAAAATCTTTAATTTATTTTGGCCTAGTTGTATAGTTGTATTTTCCTTCGTTATGGTTATTTTCTTTCCTTGCTAGAATAAATTTGCAATAAAGTGGTTTTAAGTTTTTCAAAGTCATGAATATTTTGACTCAACTTGAGTTTACTTATCTAAGTTTACTCTAGCTAGTATCCTTAACGTGTTTAAGTCAAGTTTTGCTAGGCTTTTATATAGGGAGCTTTAAAACGCGAAAGTCTTAACTCTCACGGGTTAAGAACAAGAACTTTTCGCAAGTTCCTATAATTGATCCTAGAGAGTTGTTTATCAAGGGAACTTTAAAATGCGATTTCTAAACTTGAAAAAGTCTAAGAATTTGCAAGATCCTATAGATGACTCGAAAACCCAAAACTTTGATTTAATAGGCTAAGCATCCACGAGTCTCATTCCTTGAGATTTTAAATTATGGAGAACGAGAGATGATAGAGTCAATTATAAGTTTGGTGTTCTTTCGTGAATTTATGTGAGTTAATTATAAGCTTATTCTCCCATCGCTTGCTAATAAATTTATCTGCAATAAATAAGGTTGTACGATTTGAAAAGTTACTTAGCTTCTAGCACAAGATCGTTTAAAAGTTGCTCGGTATTAATTAGAGTTCATAGCCAAGGCATAACTTATTGAAGCGGGATGCGAAGATTGGCGAGTCCGAAAAGGCCCTAACAAGGCATGAGGGCTACATTTTGTTGCTAAAGATCCAAAAGTGATGTGAAGAATCATTTATCGAAAATCAATATGAAGGATCAAGGCACATGACGAAAAGCAAATACTCCCCAAAAGATCATGGAGAAGTCTTTCCAAAAAGTCCCTAACAAGGTATGAGGATAAATAGATCCAAGTCCTAAAAGGAGGCGGATCGTTGAATATCAAAGTCCAAAATAAAGATTGGAGAAAAATGAAGAAGTCGTGGTCCAAATATGAAGAATCTCTCAAAACTTCAAGTGAAGAAATTTCTATTATGAAGAGAAGACCATAATTTCAAGAACGTCTCTCAAAGATTCGAAGTATGAAGTCGCTGCCAAATATCGGTCCGAGAAAGGTCTCAAATCGCGAAGTGAGTTATGCCAAGATATGAACTTTATGAGGTCCCGAGAAGCAGTTTTATAAGATTTTGTCCTTTAGCTAACTATTGATTAAATCGTCCACTTTATTTTCGGCCTAAATAACTATCGAAATAAGTCAAACAATGCATCCTCGTGATCATTCAAGACAACAATAAAATATAAGAGATACACCTAGGAATAAGGGAGTCTAAGTGAATAATTGGCCCACATGAATTCGTGTTACTTTGCTAACTTATAATAACAATGATCTCGTTTTTAAGCTTGGTATGGGGAACGTGAAACTTGAGGATGATAAACGTTCATGGCAGCCAAAAACCAATGTAAGTCTTTGATTTCTTTACTTGTTTTTATCTTTTTACTTTCCATAAATGTTTAGTATTTAATAAAGGCCAAGGTGGTTTATTTATGATGGAATATGTAAACCGTGCTTTAAAATTAATGCATTGCATGAGGGCATTGCAATGGTCAAGTGTAGGGGATTTAATAAGTGTGAAAACACTTATCCTTTTACCACTTATTTCCAATATTAACAAGACCAAAACGTGTATTTTATGTCGTAAAAGTCGGAATTATGCGTGGTTTGTGTTTTTTTTGTGTTTTAGGACCAAAAGATGAAAAAGGAACAAAACACAGGCTTTCACGGGCTTTTATCGAAGAAAACAAGAAAAGACGAAGTCAAGAGATCAAGAGTGCTTAAATAACGGATATCCAAGACCTATTCTGAAGATTTATAGAAGAAAAAGTCTAAAGACGGAAGTTTGATGAAGTCAAAGAACTTAAGTCTAAATTAAAGAAGAAAATTATTAAGACAAGTTCAAATCCCGAGACGACATCGAGAAAAGACAACGATTTAAATCGAGTCAAGAAGAAAGAAAGAAGAGGCAACACATGCACACCTTCCCATTTTTCCTATAAATACCCTCCTAATACACATTAGGAGGGTTGGTTAGTTTTTAGTTAGCTAGTTTTATTTTTTCATTTTTCCTTTCTAGTTTTTAGAGAGAGAAAGTTCCAAACTTTCTCTCACTAAGTTTTCATCTTTTACTTCTTTTAATCTTTCACGATTAAGCTTTTTTGTATTTGGATTCCATTAATCAAGTTCAAGTTAAGTTTTTTTTCTTTAATCTCTTTCTACCTTTCTTGATTTACTCTAATCTTTTGATCCGAATATTACACTTCATACGTTTGATTTGATGATTTCGTGATTAAAAAGGTTAATCTTTTTATTCCTACATAAGCCTTCATATGATTTAAGCTTTAAGATCTTTGTGCTTATTGGCTTATTTGTATGTTTAGCTTATTTATTTTTCAAAAGTTTTCTTAAAGTTTTAATCTTTTTCAAAGTTTGATTTAGAAAGGTTGCTTATTTAAAGTTTAAAAGTCCTTATTTCAGGCTTATAAGTTCTGCTTATTATTAAGTTAGTTAAGTCTTGGATTGAGCTTATTGAAAATAGCTTATTTCCTAGCTTATTTCGGATTAACTCTTATCGCAAAGTAAAGCCCCATTGCGACGGGATTTGAGACACATATTGCGATCAGTGAATCACAAAAGGGTTTTGTATTGCGATGCACATTGCGATTTGTGCATCGCATTAGGGTCTTGTATTCTGATTCATATTGCGATTGTCTTCATTTTAGTGATATTACGATACATTACTTTTGGTAACATTGCGATTGGATTTCTTTTGATATTGCGATTGGACATTGCGACAGGATTGCTTTTTGGGTGTATTGCGACAGCATTCCTTCAACATTGCGATAGAATGTGTTTTGATATTCCGATGGTTATTCACTTGTATTATTCCGATGACTTGTTTTAATCACATTCCGATATGTTAGCCTCAAAATATTGAGTCAAACAAGAATGTTCGGTCATAGGTTTCTATTGTAATATTTATTAGAACGTTGTAATAAGTAGTTATTTAGTCGTGATTCACGGGCTTGGATTTAAACTAATTAAAGTCCAAAAGACAAGCCCGGCCCAATATATAGTCCATTAAAGCCCGCATGTGGGTGGACTATATATATTACCCTCCTAGCATGTTAGGAGGGTGGATGGTCATTGGTAACTTCTTTTCTTAATCTAATCTCACCAAGTTAATCATCTCTCTCTCTACTTTCTCTCACTACTTTCTCTCTCTAGAAATTCATCTCTTCTTCATCTATTTTCTTTCTCTCTTCATTGCTTAATCGTCACAAATACATGGGACAACATTTGGTATCAATCGCCACGGGGTAGATTTGTGATTGGTTGGTGTTATTATATTTGATTCGAATGATTTAATCCATAAATCATCTCGGATTCAAATTTTTTTGTGTTTTTCGTGCTTTGCTTAATCATCTACATCTTATACATAGTTGTAGTAGTGATTTGGTATATTTACTTTGGCTAAAAACACAAAATTTTTGGGTTTTTTGATCATTTTTTGGCTTAAAATCACGTATTGGTTGAGTTTTGTCCGAGAAAAGGGGGATACATTCCGATTGGTGTAATCGGAAAAGGGTTTATTGATTCAGATTGGGATTCCGATCAACATTCCGATTGGACTTCCAACATTCCGACTGGACTTCAGATATTCCGATTGGCATTCCAACAAGGTATTCCGATTTGGTTATTCCGATTGGTATTCCGATTGGTGCATTCCGATAACATTCCGATTGGTGCATTCCGATAATATTCCGATTGGTGCATTCCGATAATATTCCGATTGGTGCATTCCGAAAACATTCCGATCATACATTCCGATCATACATTCCGATTGGACATTCCGATGGTGATTCCGATGACATGTTTTTGCTAATTTTTGTTTGAGTATTTTTTAGACTTAGCCACCATCTAGACTAGTTTCGGAATATCGTTTCCACGAAGATCAAAAAAAAAAAAAAAAAAAAAAAAAAAAAGTTAAAAATTTTTCGTCAAGTAAATTCAAATTTTTTCCATACTAGTTTTAGGACATTTCTAGCTCGATTTCAAATTTTGGCGATTACAAAATTTTTGGACTACCGTTTTAGTCGGACTGGAGAATTTATTGTCGGCCTGGAGAAAAATTGCAATTTTCGGAATTTAATCCACAACAACAATCACAACAAATCTACTTAAGATCCATAACTTCATCATTTCAGAGAATATTGAGATGGATTCTACTGCCGAATATCGTGTGACGAACAACAACATAATGGTGGCGGGTAACAAAGAGAGACCACCAATGCTTGTATCTGGTCGGTATGCTCAATGGCAATCACGTTTCATACGATATCTTGATACAAGACCTAATGGTGATGCCTTGAGGAAATGTATTACTCATGGACCATATATATTTAAGAAGATCTCAGTTCCTCCAAGAGCAGCCACAGATACTACTGATCCAATACCTGCAAGTGAACGTGATGAAACAAGAGCTGATCTCACACCTGAAAATTGTGCTTGGCATGATGCGGAGAAGGAAGCCATCTATATGGTTTTAAGTGGGATTGGAGATGATATTTACTCCACGGTTGATGCATGCCCGACAGCACATGAAATATGGACTGCTATTGAACGCTTGCAACAAGGAGAATCACTCAACAAACAAGATGTCAAAACAAACTTGATCTGGAATTTTGGCAAGTTTACTTCAAGGGATGGAGAATCAATTGACTCTTACTACTCCAGGTTTTATAAGATGATGAATGACATGACAAGAAATAACCTGCAAGTCTCCACCATGCAAGTCAATGTTCAATTTCTTCAACAACTTCAACCCGAGTGGACACGATTCGTCACTTTGGTGAAACAACAAGAAAAGTTAGACGAGGTCTCATATCATCGACTCTTTGACATCTTGAAGCAATTTCAGAATGAAGCAAATGAGATTCGAGCTGAACGTGTTGCCAAGACGGCTAATCCACTTGCTTTACTGACTACCACTCAACATGTTCAAGATCCTCACTCTCGTGCTCCTAAGCCATACTCCAATACATCATCTTCACCACGATATTCCACATCATCTAAGTCTTCATCTTCCACAAAATCTCGAGGTAAAGCGCCAAGAGCACCATCACCACCATCTGAGTCATTATCTGAAGAAGATAGTGATGAAGACCAAGCTCAAAAGAACCGAGAGATGAAACAACAAATTGCTTACATAATGAAGACTTACAAGAAAATCTACAAACCCACCAACAACAATCTTCGCACATCATCTAACACAAAGAACCGATATGTTGAGAGTCCTCCAAGGTATGACACACGTCGACGTGGTGAAAGTCCTTCTAGGTATGATCGACATAATCCAACACATGTTGAGGGTTCTGCAAGATATGATCGACAAACTGCAAAGTATGATACTCAGAGGATAGCTGCTGCTACTGGGAATAGGGAAACGGTTGGAAGTCAAGTGGTTCAGCAGGGCGGGATTCAATGTTTTAATTGCCAAGGATATGGGCATATGGCAAAGGAATGCAGGAAGCCGAAAAGGGTTAGAGATTCTAGCTACCATAAGGAAAAGATGCTGCTATGCAAGAAGATGGAAGCAGGGGTCAAACTGTCAGCTGAGGAAGGAGCTATGCTGGATGACACTGATGATGAAGCCTCCGACCAGGAATTAGAAGCACATTACTCGTACATGGCACATGTTGAAGAAGTTCTCAAAGTCACTGAAGATGACAATGGTCCTATCTTTGACACTGAGCCAATCGATAAGGTACACACTACTGATGAATATAATGTGTTTGGTGATATTCCTGAGCATAGTGATCTACCCAATGCCATTAATGACACGTGTATGATGGAAACGGTTGATAGCAATACCACACCCGATTCATCAGACATGTGCAATAATGAGTCTGAGGATGATCAACATGCAAATGAATATGATGAAGAGGAACGTATTGCGCTTGCTAATTTAATTGCTACTTTACAAAAAGATGTCACTGAAAATAAAAAGAGTCAAAAGCAATTAAAGAAGGCAAACGCTACGCTCACTCAAAGCTTTGAAGAATGCAAAGCTGCTCTTATCAAATCTACTGAGATTACTGAAAGCTATAGAGATGAACTCCTTCAGAAAACCAAAGAGCTTGAGGGGTACAAGGGAAGTGCGTTAAAAAACCAAAAGGACGATTTTGAAAACAAATATAATACAACTCTTGAGTTATTAGCTAAAGAGAAGCGTCAATATAATGTTTTCTTAATGGATGAACGTCAAAAAACGTACCTTGCCAATACCAAAGTTAATGAACTTGAACAAAAGCTCTCTATGACCACTACTGATTCTGCTAAAATTCTAGAGGATAAGAAACAAGAGGTAGATGCGTTAAAACAAGACTTCAAAAGTAGATATGATAAAGAAACCGAAAAAGTTACGAAACTAGAAGCACAAGTCTACTTTTTGAAGAACGTTGTTTATAAAACGCATGATTCTATTCAATCCGTAAGAATGCTAGCACCTCCTTCGATGTTTAAGGGTCAAGCTAGCTTTGCAAGTCCTGAGTACCTTGCCAAAGCTCAAGCTGCGAACCCGCATCTTTATCTTGATGAGACTGAAAGGACAGATCTTGATTGCATGCCTGTTAGTGCCAATAGTGAAGAGACTGCCCTTTGGGATGCTGATAGTCAACCACTTGTTGATAAGGAGTTTGTGAAACCTTATAATTATGCTTATGAGAATAGTCTTTATGGCCTGTTCAACAAACAAACTCAGAAAACTCGTGAGGAAGTGTTCTTAGAATGCAAACAAAAGAGAATTCAATGGAAGAAAGCATTTGCCCCTAAGAAATCTAATGTTTACAAATACATCAACTACCTCCCTCTAGATGAATCTAAAAGCAAGAGTAGGAAAACATTAGGTATTCTTAAACATCACATAGATAATGTTAAATCTATTGTTGAACGAGACTGGGCAAAACGTGAAAATGCTGAATGGACACGTCCGATTCCTCAAGATATTACCTTGCTTGTCAAAGAACTCTTAATTCCAAACACGGCGTTGATTAAAGAAACTGTTCTTCAACTTGAGGAGTTCATTCGGACTGAAATGTTTGATGATTTAAAATATGTTGAATCTATTGAGAAATACATTGATGATCTTCAAATGGAGAAGTCTGATTTCTCAGATGAATATGATTTACTCTTGCAAGAATGCGTTTCTAAAGATGTTATGTGTGCTTATTTTACATCTTGTGCTGATATTGATGAATATTCTGAAGTTGCATGCCAATATCTTGATAAGATCAAAGAATGTGAACGTCTTGAAATTGAGCTTTCGAAACGTAAAGAAAATGTTGACAAAAAAGCTTTTGAGTTACTTCAACACAAAACTGATTTCCTTCAAAAACATTGTCATTCACTTGAACTTGCTTTGCAAAAAGATGTTGGTCGTTTTCCACATGATAATAAATTGCAAGAAAAACTTTCCCAAACATTTCGAGAAGTGAATGAACAGAATTTGGAAATTAAAGGGTTGAAAGCTCAATTACAAGACAGGGATAGAGCGATAGCAGAGTTGCAGAAACTCATTGCTAAAATGGGTGGGAAAATTGTGGAACCTAGCATTAAGAAAAATGTTGTTAGACAACCCAATGCCTCTAAAGAGAATAGATCCTCTATCTTGGGAAAACCATCTGCTTTATCTAATTCCTCGTTTGCAAAACCTGTGTTTGCCCCCAAGATGGATGGAAAGGAAAGGTTACCACAAGCTCAACCCATAAGGAATCATGTAGCACCAAGCGTTAAGCACAATAATATCATTAAACCAGGGATGTATAGAATGTCCACTAAGCCCACAAACAAAGATACTCACTCGCCTCAGACTTCTAGAAACACTAATATTCATGTTTCTTCTACTACAGGAATAGTCTCCACTACTAGTGTTAGCCGGCCTCAGCTTAAGAGCACTCAAGTGAATGATAAGGTCTGGAAACACAAGAATCAAGGGAAGATGAAGCAAGTAGAAGAACACCCTAGGACTTTCAATGTTTCTAAGAATAAAACATCTGTAATCGCGTGTCATGACGATTTGAATGATTCGACTTTGAATGCTATGAATGTGAAATTTGTTTGTGTCAAATGTGGCAAGTGTGCTAATGCTAATCATTCTATGTGTGCTATGAATAATGTCAAAGGCGTAGAAACTAGAACTAAGAAGCAAACTGTGATGCCTATTAGTGCTAGTAAACCCAAACGCAAAGTGAACCATTCTGGTGCTACCCCCACTAAGAAAAGTAATGCATCAGACTTCACCACTAAGAATCCTAGAAGCAAAATTAAGGAATTATATGAGTCTGCCAGTAAGTCTTGGAAATGGTGGTTTGCTAATCAATGTCCTCCCGGATATAAATGGATGCCTAAAGTTAGGACAGAAAATGTGAAAACGAGTGTTAGTTTGCCTTTAAATATCGATAAGGACACTAATGATTCTACTCTCACAACTAATGTGGTATCCAATTTAGCAAATGCTCCATCGTGTTCTAACTCTTCTGCAGGTGATACAAATAATTCTCTTCATAATGGACTCCGGATGCACGAAGCACATGACGGGGAATCTCAAGCTTCTAATTAACTTCGTGGAGAAGTTCCTGGGTACGGTCCGATTCGGAAATGATCAATTTGCACCGATCCTAGGATATGGAGATTTGGTTCAGGGGAATATCACGATTAAACGGGTATACTACGTCGAAGGGCTCAATCACAATCTTTTCTCGGTTGGTCAATTCTGTGATGCGGATTTGGAAGTTGCTTTCAGAAAGAAGACATGTTTTGTTCGTGATTATGATGGGAATGACTTACTTACCGGTACACGGGGTACTGATCTTTACACAATTTCACTTCAAGACACAACTTCATCAACTCCAATTTGCTTCATGGCTAAAGCTTCAACGACTCAGGCATGGTTATGGCATCAACGTCTTTCTCATCTCAACTTTGATACCATTAACTTGCTTTCCAAGAAAGATATTGTGAGAGGCCTTCCAAGCTTGAAATTCATCAAAGATCATCTTTGTTCTTCTTGTGAACTTTGTAAAGCTAAACGAAGTAGCTTCAAAACAAAGACCACACCAAGCTCTAAAGGACGGTTAGATCTTCTTCACATGGATCTGTGTGGTCCAATGCGTGTTCAGAGTATCAATGGAAAGAAATATATTCTGGTAATTGTCGATGATTACTCAAGGTACACATGGACTCACTTCTTGAGGTCCAAGGATGAAACACCCGACGTTCTCATCAGCTTCCTAAAATTGATACAACGTGGTCTTCAAGCTCAAGTTAAAGTGGTTCGTACTGACAGAGGTACATAATTTTTGAATTCAAATCTGAGAAAGTATTTTGAAGCCGAAGGGATTGAACATGAAACATCTATTGCTCGAACACCCGAACAAAACGGCGTTGTTGAAAGACGAAACCGTACTTTGGTTGAAGCTGCTCGAACATTATTATCCGCTTCAAAACTTCCACTATATTTTTGGGCCGAAGCCGTGTCAACCGCATGCTACACACAAAACCGATCCTTAATTATCCCAAGACACGAAAAGACACCATATCACATAATTCATGATCGAAAACCTTCACTCAAACACCTTCATGTTTTTGGATGTACGTGCTACATTATTCGAGATGGTGAAAATTTGGATAAAATGAAAGAGAAAGGTGATGCATGTATTCTTGTGGGATATGCAACTCAGTCAAAGGGATATAGAGTATACAACAAGAGAACAAAATTGATTGTCGAGACAATTCACATCCGATTTGATGAATCTCAAGAAATGGCACTTGAACAAAACAGTTTAAGTCCCGACCCACAACGACAAACGACTTCCGTTCACAACCGCACGGAACTCGAAACTAAAGACCACAGCAATGAACCGTCAAGTTCAACGCTGGTTCCAGAAAATGTTCCTAGAGCTGATATGACAATCGACACGACCATTGAAGAGTTGGAAATGTTATATGGACCAATGTATGATGAATATTTCACGGGGGAGAAACAAGTTGTATCGAAGTCTTCCGCTGTCACTCATGATAAGAATGATGATACCGATCATCGTCAACAAATGGATACAACTTCATCTACTTCAACACGGGTTGTTGCAGATTTACCTCCTCAGAATATCACTTCAACAATCGATCCTACAACATCCACAACTACTGTCATTGCTCCAGAGAACACAAATCAAGCAGACAATGCATTATCTGACGAAGACGAATTCATCAACCCATTCGGTACACCGGTACACGAAACTGGAGAGTCTTCTACTCGCCATGTTGATCCGTCAAATATGCATACTTTCTATCAACGACATCCTTCAACACATCATTGGACCCGAGATCATCCTTTGGTTCACGTAATTGGAAACCCTTCACAGCCTGTTCGTACAAGACGAAAACTAGCAACCTATGGCGATGTTTGTATGTTCGCACTCACCGTGAGTACTGTTGAACCGAAAAACATCAAAGAAGCCATGGCTGATCATGCTTGGATTGAATCGATGACGGATGAACTTCAACAATTTGAAAGACTTAAAGTCTGGGAACTTGTTGACAGACCATACGATGTAACACCATTAAATCTTCGATGGATCTGGAAAAACAAGATGGATGAAGAAAACACGATCATCAAGAATAAATCTAGGCTAGTGGCCAAAGGGTATGGACAGAAAGAGGGTATTGATTTTGAAGAATCATTTGCACCAGTAGCTCGAATGGAAGCGGTCAGGATTTTCCTTGCCTATGCTGCACATAAGGGATTCATTGTATATCAAATGGACGTAAAGACGGCGTTTCTTAATGGTCCTTTGAAGGAAGAAGTCTATGTCACGCAGCCGGAAGGATTCGTCGATCCTCATTATCCTGACAAGGTGTATCGTCTCCACAAAGCACTTTATGGACTCAAGCAAGCTCCAAGGGCGTGGTACGACGAACTCTCGAAATTCCTGGTCTCCAAAGGTTTCTCCAAAGGTTCCATTGATCTAACTTTGTTCACTTATAAATATGGGGATGACATTCTGCTTGTGCAAATTTATGTTGATGACATTATTTTCGGGTCTACAAACCCAAAACTTTCAAAATGGTTTGAAAAAGTAATGCACAGCAGATTTGAAATGTCTATGATGGGTGAACTAAAATTCTTTCTAGGAATTCAAGTTCACCAATCCCCAAGTGGTATCTTCATTAACCAAGCTAAGTATTGTCAAGAGATAATCAAAAAGCATGGTATGACATCATGTGACCCCGTTGGGACACCATTATCAACCACATCCCTAGATACTGATTTGGAGGGATTACCCATAGATCAAACGAGATATCGTTCCATGATCGGGTCCCTCATGTACTTGACAGCGAGCAGACCTGATATACATCATGCTACATGTTATTGTGCACGATATCAAGCACGACCCACTGAAAAGCACCTCAAGGAGGTTAAACGGATCTTTCGGTACCTTAAGAATACCATTCACATGGGACTCTGGTATCCGAGGGAAACCGGTTTCTTTCTAACGGCCTATTCAGATTCTGATCATGCAGGGTGTCTTGATACACGTAAAAGTACTTCTGGTGGTGCACAATTTCTAGGTCAAGACAAGCTTGTGGGATGGTCTTCCAAGAAGCAGGATTGCACGTCACTTTCATCAGCCGAAGCGGAGTATGTGTCTCTATCTGCGTGTTGTGCTCAAGTTCTTTGGATGAGAACACAACTCACGGATTATGGCTTCCATTTTGATAAAGTACCTATGTACTGTGACTCAAAGTCGGCCATAGCCATCTCCTGCAACCCGGTACAGCATTCCCGCACGAAGCACATCGATGTCCGATATCACTTCATTAAGGAACAAGTTGAAAGAGGTATCGTTGAACTATACTTTGTTGGAACTGATTACCAATTAGCTGACTTGTTTACAAAAGCTCTTTCGAAAGAGAGGTTTGCGTATCTAGTTAGGCAAATTGGTATGAGATGTTTGACTCCAGCAGAACTGGAGGTTCTGGCAAAGAAGCCTGCTTGATTCATCTATCAAACATCTACCTGTAAATATTAATCAAAAAGCAAAATACAAAATTAAAAAATCTTTGATAATCCAAAAAAAATTCTTCTCGACATGTCTTTCAGTATCGATAATATGGACGTACCTAGAAATGTCGCTCAATAACGACACGGGTGTGTACATAATGCTCGAATGAAAGTTGTAAATATTTTTCAAAACATGTCATTTCTATCTTTTCAAAAGGAAATTGTCTATTTTGGACAATATTTCCAACAACGGGTAGAGCAATCTATCTTGGGTTGAGCTTGTCACAAAACATTCAACGTTTTGAGCTCAACACAATGGCTTGTAATCACTTTCAGATTGCAACCCGGATCTAAATTCACGGGGGAGTGTACGTTTTTGTACTCTTACCCTTAGCAAAAGAAGTTAAATCTTCTTACACTTGAGTGGATTCGTCAAGACATTCAAAGTCTATGAACTCAAGTTTATGCTTTAGAAAAACCTTTTCGTCAAAAAGAATTGATTTTTCAAAAAGCGTTGAACACAATTTTTTCAAGAATTTCTCAATGATATTCAAAATCTTTCAAAAATTGTGTGTTCAACAACTCATATCCTCAAAAGTTTAATGTGGATCAAATCCTCGTAATGACAATTCCATTGGATCAATTTTTGAGGGGGAGCATTTCCACTTCATGCATAGATTGACACATGTTTCTCCCGAAGATTTTCAAGACTATTTTTCAAAATATATTTTAATCAAATTTGGTATCTCTAATATCAAAAGATTTTATATATTAGAGATAGGGGGAGAAAATGTGATTAAAATGTGATCATATATAAGACTCAAGCACTTTAACTCTTACCTACATGTGCGAAACACTTTCGATTATCGATGCACATGTGAAGGGGGAGCTTTTCTGAAACGACAAAACTAGCAAGGTGTTAAATGTTTTCAAACACTTTGTTAGAATTTAAAGTGGTTTTCATGGTTACGATCAAATACCCACAACATCTTTAATTCACGACGTTATTGGTGTCAAAAGGGTGGTTAGGTTTAAGTCCTATGATCCAACCAGAACCGGAGGGATCTTCCCAGGGACAATCCAATAGATTATTAGAAGTCCTTAGGAAAGATGGAGTAGAATGTGAACGTAGCTGAATGTCGACTAAGTACTGATGATAGCACTGGAACAATCACAACAAGGTGCTATTAATGATGTCTTGGTAAGCATTGAAGGGGTTGAAGAATGAAAAAGAAATGTAAGGATAAAGGGTGTAAAGAAAGAAGCCCTCCATACAACTTAGGCAGAAACCGGGTCAACCCATCATGAAGACAAACTCATCATGGACCCAGTGATGTGAAGCACAACCCTTTCCTAGCTACTCAGGCTTCTCTCAAAAGAAGTTTGTTTTATTGTCACGGAGATCAACACTACTTCTATTGACTTTCTCACTCCGAGATAGTTGATATTGAATAGGTGGCATCTGCTCCAGCCTCCGACCACTAAAAGTGCACAAATCGAGTCTAGAGCCAAGAGATCACTCAAATCTCGTTAGGACACACGGATGAAGATCAAGAGAGTCCTACGCTATATCCTTGTGATATTGGTAGAACACTCAGAGTGATACTACTCAGTATTCACAATGATGAGTGGAAATCCTTCCAGTGTTAACATCAAACAGCACTGCGGTAGGTCATATGCTAGATTCTTTAAGAATTGAACATATGTAAAACTGAAAAGCAACAGTGGTTTGATTCTGAATTGATTCAAACTCGTTTCAGGTTTCTACGCAATATCTTTATGGTCTTGCCAGAACATTCAGAGTGATATTCATTAATATTCACAGTGACGAATGGAAATCCTTCTAGCGTCAACATCAAACAGCGCTACGGTAGGTGACTTGTGAGATTGTCATGAATCAAACTTGTGTCAACTGGAAAGCAACAATGGTAAGATTCTTAATGAATCAAACTTGTTCCAGGAATTTGAATTGACGACTTTAATCAAGCGGATATTTATCAAATTGATTCACTCTTTATGTTCGCAGTCTTGCTTTGAGACGGTCGAGTAAAGAGAACGGCTAGTACTGCCGCGAAACCCTGTCAAGGAGATTCTTAATTGAATCTACCTGATCACAGGTACGATATTTAATATCGTATAACGGTCTTCACCGACCGGAGGTAAAACGCTACCGATTTAGGACGAATGTCAAAGCCATTCAGTCCGTGTCTATGTTTTGTCTCGAGAAGGTGGCGTCACGGTGTAGTAAGCAAAGTCAAAGATTCACAACCACATATTCATGCCCAAAGACTTATCCAACAATTGATAGTGTGAGCATGTGGATAAAGACACAAGATCACAAGATGGCAAAGACAAGTCAAGAATGATTTGAAGATCTCAAGACTAAAAGACAAAGTCGAAAGACAACGACAAAGGCTCAAAGATCATAGCATGAAGGAACAAAACTACTGTTACACGTTCAAGACTCATTATGACGAAATTCATAAATCTCCATTGGAATCCAAATATCAAAGAGGAATGACCTCACATTGGGGGAGATTGTTAGCCTCAAAATATTGAGTCAAACAAGAATGTTCGGTCATAGGTTTTTATTGTAATATTTATTAGAACGTTGTAATAAGTAGTTATTTAGTCGTGATTCACGGGCTTGGATTTAAACTAATTAAAGTCCAAAAGACAAGCCCGGCCCAATATATAGTCCATTAAAGCCCGCATGTGGGTGGACTATATATATTACCCTCCTAGCATGTTAGGAGGGTGGATGGTCATTTGTAACTTCTTTTCTTAATCTAATCTCACCAAGTTAATCATCTCTCTCTCTACTTTCTCTCACTACTTTCTCTCTCTAGAAATTCATCTCTTCTTCATCTATTTTCTTTCTCTCTTCATTGCTTAATCGTCACAAATACATGGGACAACACGATAGATCATGTTTTTAAGTTTTTAAATTTTACAAGTTTTACAAAGTTTTATGTTTTAAGTGTTTCTCTTAATAAACTTTAGTTTAAATTTTTAAATTTTCTACTTTACTTAACGACAATTATTTGCTTTTAGTCTAAAATTAGATAATCAAACCAAACCACATTTAATCTTCCACCAAGAACAATTGAGTCGCACTTTCTACCAATAGTCAATTCGAAGAGATCGGATTTAACGATATTTTATACTCGGTTGCAAAACCTTGTATTGAAGGGCAACATGAAATTAAGCAAGAGATGATTAAAGCCGAGAAGAGGCAATCATTGTTTGAAGATAAAATTTCATCTATGTTTGAGGCAATTATGTGTAAACCGTCTTCGAGTAGTCTTCCTAGCAACACCGTATCAAACCCTAAGGGTGAGATGAAAGTGATTACCATACGTAGTGGTAAGACACTTAAGGAACCGACTCCTCAACCGATTGCTCCTACGGAGGAAGCAATTGAGGAAGATCCCGAGGTGGTGGTCCAAAAGGAGCATGTCCCAATCCCACGAAGTACCGCTCATGCCACACCTACGGTTGACCCATTACCAACATTGGAACCCGAGATTCCAAAGGCTATGCCTATGCCTCAACACACACCACCTTTGCCCTATCCATTGAGACTTAGAAAGGAGAAACGTCAAGAGCGCGACAATTACCAATTTGAGCTTTTTATGAAAATGTTTCGTGATTTGCACTTTAATGTGAGTTTCACCTATGCTTTGGTCATGATGCCTCGATTTGCCGCTAACTTTAAGAGTGATAGTCGTAGAAATACGTCTTTTAGGAAAAAGAGCGTATATAGGGCAAGTGTGCACGACGATTTAGGAAAACCGTGTGTAAATGACCCAAGTAAGAGTGAGTTCGTTCTCGAGGAGGCACGTGTGTTGTGTGTAGAATTGATTTATGTTTTTGATTATTAACAAGAAGAAAAGAGAAAAGAAATGAGAAAGGAAAGAAAGGACGGTTACGAAGACGAATTAAAACTAAGACGAAAAAGGCGTAAACGTAAAACCGTAAAACTACAAAAATTAAAATTTTAACCTAAAAATTCCTAAAAATTACTGAAAATCCCCAATAATATTCTAAGAGTTTACAAAAAATCCAAACTTGCTAAAACCTTTTAATTAATTAAATAATGACTTTTTAATGCTAGTTAAAGCCCTAAAAATCACAATTAATTATTAAAAAGCCCCAAACAAGATTTTTAAGTTTGTAAACCTCAAAAATGACCTAATTAAGCTAAAAACTATTTTTAAAAATTTTAAAACCAAATTAAACTATTTTTAAACACTTAAAAACTATTAAAATCTATTAAAACTTAAATTAATTCTAGAAAATACATGAAAAGCCTAAAAAAATATTTGGAAAGTTACAAAGTTCCTAATTTAATGTCTACAATCTAGGAAAAATGAAAAAAGTAGAAAAAACCAACTTTCTATTTTTAGTAATAAAATAATATTAAAATATTCTAAAAAATAAAAAGTTTATAAATAAATTCTAAAAAATTACTAAAAATCCTAAATAATGTAACTAAGATGAAAATGTGATTAAAAGTTCCTAAAACCTTTTATTTAATTTTATATTAAATTTTAAAGTTGTTAAAAAACCCTAAAATCAAATAAAATTAAAAATAAGACTTTTTGAAAACTTTTTGTGATGTAAACCTCAAATAACTTAAATAAAAACTAAAAACTATTTTTCTGGATTTTTAAAATGCTTTTTACTATTTTTAATCTACTTTCTAAAAATTAAACTAAAAATAATCCTAATAAATAAATAAATAACGGGAAAAATATACTTTTAAAACAGAAAAGTCCTAAAACTAAATACAATCCTAGGAAAATTGAAATGGTGCAAATAAGCTTAATGGATAAGCTGAAATAGCCAAAATAAGCTACGGCTTATATTAAATAAGCCCAAACAAACACACCTTATATATTTTTTGTTTCACACTCTTACTAGTCAAAGACCCTAGGGCAACGGTAAGGAGTGTGTGTTGTGAGAGGAGTGGCGCAGGTTCGAGTCCTGGCCACGTCCTTTTTGGATATTTTTTTTTCTTTTTAAACTTTTAAAAACCAAACTGATACTCTTTTTAATCACAATTTCACAAACACAATTCAAATATTTCCAAGATTAAAGCAAAAAGGATCAAAAAACGTGCCCAGGTAGCACTTGTTGACTGATGAACAAAAGTGATATATTCACTTGTGAATATTAACCAAGAGGAGCTTGGTTCATGGATTTTTGTGGATGTTTTGTTGGGAAATAGGCACCCTTATACTCTTTGGAGTATAAGGAGTCAAAATAACTCACAAAATCAGGCAAATAAACACACAAGATCAAGCCAACAATGGCATACAAGTTACTGATAAACACACTTGTGGACTGATGAACAAAATAACCAAGTTACATGCATAAAAATGAATTTCACAAGCTTGAATCATGCACACAAACTAATCAGCTAGCAAGCAATTGATATACATACCTCAGATGGCCTATAATCTAACAGCTTAACAACCTTTGATGCACAAACTTCAAGAAAAATAAGCAGAATAGAGGTTTAACTGATTTTTATGCTATTTTCAACTTTTTAGCTTGCAAATTGGTTCAAAACTTGTCCAAACTGAGAAACAAACTAACACACAACCCTATGCTACCCTATAGAGTGATTCTAAACAGACCTTAACCAAGATTTAAACCATTAATCCATATAAAACTCTTATCCCAAACACTCCTTTAAACTTGAAAACCAAATTTTTTCAAATAGAATCTAATCAAAACACACTCAAACTGATTTTTATCTAATCTAGCATGCATACAATCCTATCATGAGCTACATTTAACAGCTTAAACAAACAAAGAGCACCTCTCACAAAAATCATGCATATCATATATTTTTCAGAAAACTAAAAATGGAAAAGGGATTTTACCTTGAGGGACTTACATCCAAGCCCCTCAGTTACTGCTTTGTCACTTCCAATAGGCTGGGGCCTATGCTGGACCTTGGACAGCAACAATCAACACGCCTGTAAAAAAATCAATGAACACACAAACTTGCACAATATAATATTTCTGATTTTACTTAAAAACTTTCAAAACCTCTTAACAAAACTTGAACCAATGATACTTAAAAACAACTTCAATATCAGATGACCAATAACACTAGTCCACTTTCACTTCATAGTGTTGCTTGGGTTTCTGAGATTAACAGAATATTTTCAAAACCTTTTTTGAAAACCTTAAACACTCAAAGTGTTACACAATAAAAATGGAACTCAGTTTTTAGCTTTCTAACACACACACACAACTTTTAACAATTATAAAAAAGGAATTACACTTGTTTCTAACAAATACCAAACTTTTTATATCATCAAAAAGGAACTACAATGGTGAAAGCTTAAAAACTGGAACAAAGGGTCACTTACAAGCCAATGACTCCTTTTATAAGCTTAAACAGCACATTCTAGGCCTAGGATTAAAATAATAGTAAACTGAAACCCTAATGTATAAAAATCCTAAAATGCCCCTTGGTTTGACTGAAAATTGGGTCAAAATTCGTCTTCATGTGATATGCCAGTTGTGAAAAGTGATCTTGGCCATCCATTTGAACTTGGGGACCAAGTAGAAGAATCTGGGATGTTGGTTTGGTCGGGTGTAGGGTTTGAGGGAAAGTGATGGGTGCAGGGGAGGTAAGGGGTGGGCCATAGGAGTCACATGGTTATGTTTCGTGAGTGGGATAGGTTTAGGAGGGAAATAATTAAGGTTCTGGAAACAATCAGGGCAAAACCCTTTGATTTAGGGTCAATTGAGACTGGGTGGGTTTAGGGTTCTAGGGTAATTAGAGGGGGGGATTAGATCTGTTTTGGGTAAAAAGATTTTTAAATTAAGTGTTAGGAGGGAAATGGGGTAAGTGTTGACTGGGGTTTGACCCAGTATTTAATTAAAACCGGGTTGGACTTGGGTGGGTTTGGTGACGGGTTGGGTAGGGTTATGGGTAAGTGGGTGGGTTTGCTGAGGTGGCAAAGTGTGAGTGGTGGTGAGTGTTTGGTTGTTTGGCAGCAATGGTCCCCAAGCTTCTATCTTTTGTTCACTTTGTAATAAAAGGCCATCAACGCCTAAATCACTTATATCAACTTTGGATGACTTGTCAAAATTGGCACAACTTTTTTCAAAAACTTTTCCAAGGGCTTCAAATGTACTTCTTGGATTCTTCAAGGACTGATCTTGTATAGTCTTCAAACTTTAGGGACCCTATTCATAGTTTTGAATATTTGAGGGGTATAAAGTGTAAATCTTCAACAGTTGAGGGACTAAAGTTGACAATCTTCAATTCTTCAAGGGCATTTTTGTAAAATCCAAACTTGGGCCCGGTTCATTGTGCGGCTTCGTTTCCCGTGTTCGTTTTTGAATGATTCTTGTGATCTTTTGCCATTTCCTCAATATCCGTACCTAAAAATACACAAGTAACAAACACGAGCATATATTTGGTAGTTTTAATGATATTTTATGCATTTTAAGCCCGATTTGGACGATGAGACCATGTATAAAAGCAGTCTCATCACTCCCCCATACTAAACCATCGCCGTGCCCTCACGCAATGCTAGAATAAAGTATCGTAGCATCTCCAAAATTCATTTTTATTCACTTTATTAGAATGATAAACTAGCTATACTACTACTAATACTTGTGTTTTAGACATAATGTATGATTTTCATCGCAAAATGGGACGTTTAGGTTCATAGAACAAGAACACGTGAATGCTTCGTTAGAAATAATTTCATCGTCCTCGACTTTCACTCCAATTCCATGCCAAGCGTGCAACGAGATCATTGTTATTATAAGTTAGTAATGCTAACACTACTCATATGCCCTAATCACGTACTTATTCTCCCATTATTCCTAAGTTGTATCTCTTATATTTTATTTTAGGTCTAAAAATAGAGTCCTAACGGTGTAACTAAGACCATCAAATCAATAACCCCTCCTAATAGACGACGATGTCAAAAAATGTTAGAAATACGTTTTTACGTATTTATGAAGGATCGGTCGCTCCAACGATAATTATGTAACGGGCTCGTGATCTATTTACTTTATGTATAGTCCATATAGCCCACATGTAGGGTGGGATACATATATCCCCTCCTAGCATGTTAGGAGGGGTTGTTGATTCTCATTCACACTTAATCATTATTCTTCTTAACTTTCTCTCTCTACATTTCCCCTTTTCTCTCCTTTCTCTCTCTACTCCATCATCTCCTTCCTTCATTTCCTTATGATTATCATCTAAATCAACCAACCTAATCCATCAAATCAATCACATAGAATAGGCCAATAATTACGTAGACCTTCAATTGGTATCAAGAGCCAAGGTTTGATTGGCTTATTCTAGCTTTTATTTTCTTTTTGATTTTGGTGGGTTTTGATTTAATCATGCTTAAATTTTAAAAAGTTTGTATTTTTTATAAAAAGTTTGTGTTTTTATGTGTTAAATCATATCAAATCTTCAAATTTACTTACTTTTTAGATAAAAATCACAAATTTTTATATAAAAATCAAAAATTTCTTTATCAAATCTTAAAAAGTTTGTGTTTTTATAAAAAGTTGGTGTTTTTTATAAAAGTTTGTGTTTTTCTCTTTTTAATTTTGTATTTTTTTTTATTAAATCCTTCTATTTTGATTGCCTTTTTTTGTTTGAATCAATTTTTTTTATTATTTTTTTATTTTTTTATTTTTTGTTTAATCAATTTTACTAGTTATTACTTTAATCAGTTATTACTTTAATCATATTATTTTTTTATCAGTTATTACTTTAATCAGTTTCTACTTTTTTATAAACAGTTTTTATAGTTTTTTAATCACTATTTTTTATAATCAGTATTTTTCTTTATTTTTAATCTATTGGGTCTCAGTTTTTGTCCAATACCAGTCCTACAGTCCTTCATTATCCAGGTTTTTCATAATCAAGGTTTTTGGGTCTCCAGTCTGTCAATCATGTCTGTTATTGTCCAGTTCCGGGTGAAGAATTTTTTCGAGTGAACCAAAAGTTCCGAATCAAACCCAAAACTTCCGGGTGAAGAAAAAGTTCCGGGTGAAGACAAAAAGTTCCGGGTGAAGAAACAAGTTCCGGGTGAAGGAAATGTTCCGTATGAACGAAAGTTCCGAATGAATGAAAAACTTCTGAATCAATTTTTTTTTTTTTTTGAAAAACTTCTGACTCAATTTTTTGAAAAACTTCCGAATCAATCTTTAAAAAACTTCCGAATCAATTCTTGAAAAACTTCCGATTCGGAACTCTTCCGAATGAATGAAAAGTTCCGGATGAAACCATTTCAAACATAACGGACAAATATTTTGACACAACACTCAAATCAACTCACACCTCTCACAACTCACAGACCCACCCTCGAAAACCCTCTCAACAGCCCCCACCCTCGACTCATTTACCCACCCTCTCAAATCTCGACTCATCTGCCAAAGACTCGACTGACACCAAAAGATTTAGACTCATCCCAATCACGACCCAAGACTCATCTCATCTCATCTCGACCCACCCTCACCAGCACACCCTCGCACATAAAAACTACCAAGACTCGACACGACATCCTCATCTCCTCTCGACCCACCCTCCTCAAAACCTCCCTCTCGACCAAACAACCCCTACCCAACCTCACCTTCGTCTAAACACTGACAACCCAAACACAACTTCAACACAAACACAGCAACACTCAACCATCTAAACAAACTCTCAAACCCATCCAAACCCTCTCATCTCTTGTATTACTCACTCAATACACCCGCCTAATCCAACATCCACCCTAGACTCTGACAAGACCCTCGCCTACTCTCAAACTGTCACACCCTCTCACCCCGACACCCTTACACCCATCATTCAAGATCTCAGTTTAAACAAACATCATCGATCCACGACTCGTACCCAAAAATAAAACAACTCTCGGACTCACCACTCGACACTAGACCAGAAAGACACGACAGATGAAGAGAAAGATTGTGATTCGACAGTATTAGAAACCCTACCCGGGACCATTTGAATGATCTTGTTGATGAAATCTTGATTCTTCGTTATTAATGGGTTTAGAAAATCAAGTGTTGTGAATTTGGAAAGTAACGGAGGTTGGGACTGATAGATGATGTAGATTAGGTTTTTGTGTTATTCAGATAGAAAGTGGGGCGTGTTTAATAAGATGGTGATGAGATTGGATTGAGATAACCTTGTTGTTGTTGGCTAAGACTGGTCTAAAGAAAAATGGGGGCGACGTTAACAAGATAAAAGAGAGAGGCGGAGGTATCATTGGGAGATACAAGATGTGATTAGGGTTGTGAGGAGAGAGAGACAGTTATAACTATGAGATTTGTGATTTAGTCAAACAAGAAGACGGAAATAACAAGAAATTTGTTATAGTAAGACACGCAGACACGTGTGTGGCCACGTGTGAGGATAATCTCAAGTTTATTTTCATTTTTTATTTTGAAAACTATTATTTTTTGATATTCATTCTATTTTTGATAATCATTTCTTTGATTTTTATTTTTATTTTCATTTTTATTTTAATTTTATTTTAATTTTAATTTTATTTTATTTTTATTTCAAATTTTTCATTTTGAAAAACTTTATGATATTAAGTGATAATCGTGACGTGACAAAGTGACAACGTGACAAAGTGACGTGTTAAGGTGACAAGATTTATTTGTTGACGGGTTTATTTTTTGAGTCAGACGAGGGAGTATTGGATTCCGATTTGTTTTATCAAACGGTTAAAATTTCTTGAGCTGACAATAGAGGTATATCATCTATCGAGAATTATTAGAGTCATTTACGGATTTTTTGTTGGTTTGTCAAAACCCGAGAACTCAATTTTTCGTCGAACTTATCGTTCATCGATTTTCAATGGATTTCTTGATTTCGACATCGAACAAGGGTGAATTGCATCAAGTGCAAGCCAACGCTAGAGAAAGTGGTATAACATCATTTCAAATGCTTCAGTCTCATCTTGTCACTCTTTCACGGATTCAAGGAGGGAGCGAATTTGTGACCATCTTTGGTCAAGATCGTCATGTATTCATCGACTCAATGTTCACCACTTTGACCGAACTCGCCGAGCAACTCAGACGTGACAACTTTATTCAATCTGCATCGTCACTTGCTTATAAGGCTCTTGTGACACAACTCACGCCTTTCCTCCAATTCAATATCATCAAGTCTGAAAGTTCAGTGATTTGCCAATCGTTTCTTCGAGATACACATACCGAGCTTCGAGTTTTTCGTGATACAATATTGAAACTCATGACCTCGGTCTCGTCTTCGATTTATGAAAGATCTCGACTTCAGCAAGGATATGATAATGGAGTGCAAGACTCTTCGATGCAAGAGGAAATTGGTCATACGATTGACAACTTGGAGCCTCACGATGACAAGAGCACGGAATCAGGAGGACAACATGATACCAGTGGCACGTCAGGGAATGCTCACGAGATCCTTCTTGATGACACCTTGCCCGTTTATGACAAAGAGCCTGCACACATGGTACAATGTAATGTTGTTTATGATGTATATGCTGATGAAATGCCGCATATTGAGCATTCTGAACCTCATTATGACAAACATGGGATGGAAAAGAGTGATAGCAATACCACTTCTGATTCATCCGATGTAAGTCATAATGGGGGAGAGATTGTTCAGAATGCTAAACATCATGATAATTATCCTATAACTGCTTCATTGACTGCTTCTGATTCCAAGATTAAAGAGCTCGAAACGATCATAGCTCGGCAATCAAAAGATCTTGAGGATGCCAAACTTGAATTTTCTAAGAAAACGGTCAAATTTGAAACATACTTTGAAAAACTTGAAAAATCAAACGTTGTTCTTGAAAGAAAATTGGATCAAACTGTTTTAGATTCTAAAGCTGAAAAGGATAATCTTTTGAAACAAATTCAACTGCTTGAATCTAAGTTGGCATCCCAAGATAACTTGCTCAAAGAGAATGAGACTTTAAAGGCCCAAGTACAGGAAAAGGTTTTTGCTATAGCTGCGTTGAAAAACGAGTTAAGGAAAAGTAAAGGACCTAGTGTGGACACTAAGCTTGAAAAACCATCAATCTTGGGGAAACCGCCTACAAATCAGTTCGTCAGACAACCTATTGTCAGACAACCTACTGCATTTAGATCTGAGCGATCACTATCCTCGAGACCGCGATTTGCCTCCCAAGTTGATTTGGGTCATATTTCTAGAACAGTCACTCCACCAACTAGGCCTAATGTGACTAAATCAGTTTTAGCAAGACCTCATCACATGATTTCCCCTAGTTCCTCTAAGAATAGTTCAATGAACACGTCTAGAACTAGTTCAACTGATGTGCGCCATGATTTTGGTCAAAGGGAAGGTATTCAAAAGACACATGTAAGAGATAGTAATGTCCAACCTAGTCAGATGCCTTCTAGATTACCCAACACTGCTAACCGTAGCATGTCATCTCCTAGGAGCATCGATCAATCATCTAGGAAATACTCGGACATTAAATATGCTACCTGTAAAACATGTAGAAAATGTGTCTTTACGGCAAATCATGATTCCTGTATCAAGAAACTACTTAATGAGGTGAACTCCCGTGCTAGACTTAAATCCCATTGGGTCGCTAAAATCAAACCGTTTGGTAAAACGTGGCGCCCCACTGGTAGAACTTTCACTCTTGTAGGAAACGAGTGCCCTTTAACTAGGATTGTCTCTGATTCTACGAAGACTACTAGGGAGGAAATTGCAAAGGATGATACATCACTTAAGCCTGAACTTAAGGTTTTCTATAAAAGGAAACGTTTACCAACTAAGACAAGTGAATCATCCCCTCAGGCCACCTCTGACACAAGTAAAGCCAACTGTGAACCCCCACGTGCTTCAAAAATAGATATCTCTAACCCATGCAAAAGTATACAAACTCCTAATGAGAATGCAGGTACCAAAGTTGATGTTCCGAAAGAACGAAGCGGTCCAATCGTTGTATACCGTTCAACTAAGGACACTCTCAGAGTTTGGTTGCTGAAGAAGCAGATATCAGAGAAACTAGTATCTCAAGGGATTCATGGTTAAAGCTTACACAGGACTTACAGTCACATAACAGACTGTAACTCGATCTCCAAAGACAGGAAAGTTCATCCCGATGATGACTTATCCTAAAAACGAGAAATTCATTTTTCTCGGGCATGAGCTTATGTTAAAAACATTCCACGTTTTTAAGCTCATGCACAAGGACTTATAGTCACATCACAGACTATAACTCGCTCTTCAAAGAAAGGAAAGTTTATCGCCGATGGTAAACTTATCCTAACAACGAGAAATTCATTTTTTCTCGGGCATGAGCTTATATCAAAAACATTCCAAGTTTTTAAGCTCATGCATAATGACTTACAGTTAAATGTCAGACTGTAACTCGAACTTAAAATAAAGGAAAGATTATCTTATATGATAACTTATCCTCTTAACGAGAAATTCACCTTTCTCGGTCATGAGCTTGTATTAAAACATTCGAAGTTTTAAGCTCAGAAAGGAAAGTGTATCTTTTAAATAAGAGAACTTTTCCTCGTAACGAGAAATTAACCTTTCTCGGTCATGAGCTTTCCGTTAAAACAGTCAAAGTTTTCAAGCTCATGAACACGACTTCTAAGTAAATGTCAGCTTAGGACTCGTCCTTCAGATAAAAGGAAAGCTTATCGCCGATGGTAACTTATCCTTAACAACGGGAAGTTCACAACTTCTCGGACTTGAGCTCGCTTTTAAGATATTCAACATCTTAAGCTCAAGTAATTGTTTTTCAAAACTTTGAACACAATTTTTCAAGAATTTCTCAAAAGATTTTTCTAAATCTTTCAAAATTGTGTGTTCAAAAACGTTTTGATAAAACGAGCATGTCTTCTGGAATCGATAATATTTACGAACCTAGAAATGTCATTCAATAATGACACGGGGTTGTAAATAAAGTTCGAGCAAAAGTTTAAAAGATTTAAAACATGCTCTATATGGTTTGCTATTATTTCAGATAGCAACCCGCTTTTCATAATCAAGTCAAGCATTTCACCGGAAAGCTTTGACTCAACAACGAGAATTAATTTTCTCGGGGACGTGACGAGGTGACCAGCATTCGTGAACAAGAACCATGTGAATCTCTCATATGATGTTCTCCATCATTCAGGTCCTACCTCGTAAATTGTTAATCTTGTGAATTCATTATTATATATGATCTTTGCACGTAATAAATACCTTACACTTGTGTTTAAAAGGTATTTAATTTACGTTTCAGCACACCCTCATTAATTTGAGGGGGAGCTTGTGTAATTCATGAAGATAATTGGATTTGCATTTTTCTTCCCAAATTTTCTTAAAATGCTATTAAATCAATTGATATTAAAAACATCGATTGGGTTAATATTTTTAATATGGGGGAGAAAATGTGATTTAATATGGGATATGATCAATCATGAATGGTTTGACTTAACGTGATAGCTCATCCCGACATATGCAAAATGTTTTCGGATATCGTGGCATATGTTAAGGGGGAGCAAAATGGATTTGCACTTCAAAATGGATTTCATGGTGACATACACTTACCCAAAACATCTCTATTCACGACGGTGAAGATTGTGGTGACATAAGGATGGTAGGATAGGTTAAAGTCCAATGATTTCTCTAGAACCGGAGGAATCTTCCCAAGGACATTCCATAGCTAGAAATAGTAGTCCTTAGGAAAGATGGAGAAAGATTGTGAACGTAGCTGAATGCCGACCAAGTACTTAAGTTAGCACTGGAACAATCACAACAAGGTGCTAGTTATGACGTATTGGTAAGCATTGAAGGGGTTGAAGAATGAAAAAGAATTGTAAAGATAAAGGGTGTAAAGAAAGAAGCCCTCCTTACAACTTTAGGCAGAAACCGGGTCAATACATATGCTATTAAGGTCATTTTTGCTAATGATTCTCGATATTGAAGAAAGACGTCATGGACCCAGTGATGCAATGCACAACCCTTCCCAGCTAACTCAAATATCTCTCAAAAGGTATTTGTTTTAATCACACGGAGATCAACACGTTATCTATTGGTTTATTCACTCCGAATAGACTGGTATTGAAAAGGTGGCACTCCTCTCCAGCCTCCGATCACTAAAATCCAAAATGCACGATCGAGTCTAGAGCCATTTGAGATCATCAAATATCTCATTAGGACACACTTTCACATTTCCTTGCTTCTTCACACACTGTGAAAAGTAAGAAAGATCTTAAGAGTCCTACGCAAAATCTTCATGATCTTGCCTGAACATCCGAGTAATACGAAAGTATTTACAATGAAGATGGAAATCCTTCTTGAGCGAATATCAAAAAGCTCATGGTAGGTGACTTGTGCGGTTCTTTATGAATCAAACTTGTGATAACTGGAAAGCAACAGTGGTTTAATTCTTAAATGAATTTAAACACGTTTCAGGCCTCTACGCAATATCTTAATGATCTTGCCAGAACATTCAGAGTAATACTATTAAGTATTTACAGTGACGAATGGAAATCCTTCTAGTGTTAACATCAAACAGCACTTGGTAGGTAACTTGCAAGATTCTATATGAATCAAGCTAGTGACGAATGGAAAGCAACGATGGTGCGGTTCTTAATTGAACTTCACTTGTTCCAGGAACATGAATTGACGGCTTCAAATCATGCGGATAATATTATCCAAATGATCCACTCTTTACGTTCGCAGTCAGCTTTGTACGGTCGAGTAAAGAGAACGGGTTTACCCGCGAAATCTTGTCAAGGAGGTTCTTTATTAAAACTACCTGCCACAAGTACGATATTTAATATCGTCCAACGGTCTTCACCGACCGGAGGTAAATTGCTACCGAATTAGAATGAAATGTTCAAGGCCATTTCATCCGTGTATATTGTTTTGTTGCCAACTGTCTTATGCAGCGTAACAAGAAGGTGGCATTGCGGTGTACAATCCAGAAGAAGTCGTCACCACATGCTTATACTACATACAATTAGTACTTCAACAAATTCAAGAAAGCCTGAAGGTCAAGTCTTCCGCTGTATCAAACTCTGAAGCTTTCAAGAATTTAAAAGTATAAGTATGTGGAACATGAAGTCACAAAGAGGCAAATATCACAAGTGAAGAATGCACAAGGTCAAGGCAAGGAAACATGCTCAAGACTAAAGTCAAAGATCACATCAAGCATATTCACAAGAACAAGATCGAAGACTCAAGCATAGATGCTAGGTTTAAGATTTTGTAAAAAGATGTGACCTCCCTTAGGGGGAGATTGTTGGAAATACGTTTTTCCCAATAAAGTCTCGGTCACATCTTAGTTAGCATAGATCACGAGTTATAGACTATTTAGAACTTTGTTTCTTGGAGCGACCTCCCTTAGGGGGAGATTGTTAGAAATACGTTTTTACGTATTTATGAAGGATCGGTCGCTCCAACGATAATTATGTAACGGGCTCGTGATCTATTTACTTTATGTATAGTCCATATAGCCCACATGTAGGGTGGGCTACATATATCCCCTCCTAGCATGTTAGGAGGGGTTGTTGATTCTCATTCACACTTAATCATTATTCTTCTTAACTTTCTCTCTCTACATTTCCCCTTTTTTCTCCTTTCTCTCTCTACTCCATCATCTCCTTCCTTCATTTCCTTATGATTATCATCTAAATCAACCAACCTAATCCATCAAATCAATCACATAGAATAGGCCAATAATTACGTAGACCTTCAAAAAATAAAGTTGACAAGAAGAATCGATAAACACGGTTTTATAACGGTTTTGAACATGAGACTTATTACCAAGACTTTTATACGCCCCTAACGGGAGGGCCTTATTATATTTGGTTTACCTCCATCTTTTATTCAACTTCGCCATGAAGCTTTTATTATGACTTCGGTCTTGCCTTGCCTTTTATTATCCGCCTCATCGGTGGTTTTATTAGCCAAAGACGTATATCCTCACGCTAAAGCGAATTTTGGATCTTTAAAGCTTTGAAGATTAAGGCTTGATTCACTTTCAATTTTGCATAGATTTTAGGCCTTGTGGGGCTTCAAATTGTTTGCTAGATTTAGGTGAGCACTTGAAATCTTATTATTAGGTGAAGCTTTTGATTATTGGGGTGCCAATACTTCAAAACCGTGACGCTGGCGATACCTTAATGTCTTCCCAATTTAATTACACGGAAGCTACTAGAAAAGACTAGAAACCCAACAATCCTAGCTAAACCGCTAAGTCAATATTTATTAAGCAAAAAATATTTACAAGCGAAGGGAGAATAAGCAAACAACGAGAACACATGAGTTTTTGAAAGAATACGAGTACTCTACGTTTAGCATAGTAACTTATAATTAACTATATCATTTCTCGTCCTCATTTAAGAGACTTAGCCTAATGTGTAGTTAAGGAATCAAAGCTAAGTGCTCAACACGCACGGTCGAGTCAAAAATTACTCTTATTCTCGCCATCGGAAAACCTACATTCGTGTCTTCAAACACTTATAAAATATGAGAAAAATTTTAAAGTTTGGCCATTTTTAGCCTTATTTTGCAACAAAAACGATGACAAAACGATAAACTTTGGAAAGCGTGAAGGTTTGGCAAGGCAAGTATCTATTCACCCCCCCCCCCCATACTAAAGTTAAACATTGTCCTCAATGTTTCGAGTCTAGGGGTGCAAACACCCCCATACTAGAGACGTAGTCGAATGCGTAATCTAGCATGGAAAGGGTGTAACCAATAAATTAATAGCCGTTTATGAAGTGTGCTATAAACCTAAGGTTAGAACAATTTAAGGATATATCATTTGGATATTGAGAAAGTCTTCAAAGCAAACGATCGAGTGCTCCCATCGTGAAGATCATGATCTAAAAACCACAATGCACAAACAACCACGGAACAAAGGTTGGAAGGGCACAAATCCCCTCACATTAAACTACATTAGAAAGCAATAATATGTACATGGATAAGCATGGGTCCCCCCTACGAGGCACCTTGTTTTTGATAACCGAGTCAAAAGCTCGACTCGAATCCCCATAAATGTGATCATTTAGGGATAATCATGGTGTGGTCAATTTTTGGTGGGGCTTACATGATAAACAAGGCCCAAAAACAACCGGTATTAAGGACTAAGTCCTTTGATGATGCAAAATACCGGGATCGAAGATGGCGTTCTCGTTTTCATTGGAAAAACTAATCAACGCCACTTCAAGGTGTGCCAACAAAAACTCAAAGAGTTTCAAGAAAAGAGATGAGAAGAAATAGAAGGGTGGGACAATGGGTAAGTCTCTAAAAACATGAGCTACTCGAGGTAGACTCGCACCAATCAAATGAAAAGATTTTCCATTTATTGCATCGGTGAAAGACCGAGATTTCCCTATATAAGCAATTTCAGGATCAAATATCTCGTCCTCGGTGGAGAAAGGGGAAGGAACATAAGGGAATTCCCCCACACTAAGTCCACACAAAGCATCGTCAAAAGGAGAAGACGAGCTTGTAGTACTTAATAAACGCGGTGATGACGGAGTTAGAATTGTAGAAAAATCTTTTAAATTAAATTCAAAATCTTTTCCTTTTTCATCTTTTAAACTCTCCTTGTGAAAACCCGATTTAATTATGTCAAAAATATTTGGTGTATCTAAAGCAATGTTAGTCACACTAAAAATTCTCACATTTTGAAATCTTTTTGGTTTAGGTGGTGGCAAGTTTTCAAAACATTTGTCAACAAAGAAAACCTCCCCATCGGGATCAACGTATTCATCATCCGAAGAATCACTCGAGATTGGAATCGTAGGCTTAAAACTCTTAACCTCCACCGGCGGAGGGGACGGAACTTCATTTTTATCAACAACTCCTAAAACTCTATTTGAAATCTTTTTGCAAATGTTTTTGATGGATTTGACAATGTACAAAGATGTGATAGAATACACATGAGAAAGAGTGGAGTTTTGGGTTGCATTAATGACGTGTTCTTCCTCATTGAAACGAAGAGTGATTTTTCTTGCATGCACATCGATAAGTGCTCTCGAGGTATCCAAAAAAGATCGACCTAAAATTAACGGAACTTTAGGATCATTAGGAATGTCAACAACAATAAAGTCTACAGGATAGTAGAACTTTCCAACTTTCACAAAGACGTCCTCGGCAACTCCACAAGCTAGAATCGTAGAATGACCGGCCATTTCGATTGACATTCTTGAAGGAGTGAGATTTGGAAGATTGAGCGATTTAAAAATCTCAAGAGGCATCAAATTAATACTAGCACCAAGATCGGCCAAGGCGTAGCATTCTTCCATGTCTTGGATAGCACATGGGATTAAAAACTTTCCAGGATCACCGACTTTTTGAGGTATGCGGCTTAGAAAAACCGATGAACAACTAGACGATTTTTGCAATTTCTCTTTGTTATTCAACATACTTTTGAAGTTCGCGGCAAATCGAGGCATCATGACTAAGGCGTCGGCAAAACTTATATTGAAATGCAAGTCACGAAACATTTTCATAAAAAGTTCAAATTGATAATTTTTTCGTTCTTGTGCCTTTTCCTTGTCTCGTCTTGAAGGGTAGGGTAAAGGTGGTGAAGGTGGTGTGGGTTGGGGCATAGTAGGCAAAGGCATCGGCCTTGGAATCTCGGGTTCCATGATTGGTATGGGTTCAACCGTAGGTGTGGTTTGAGCGGTACTTCGTGGGCTTGTAATTTGCTCCTTTTCTACCACAACCTCGGGTTCTTTCTCTTTTTCCTTCTCCATAGAAGTACTTGGACGAGAAATGGGTTCTTTGAAAGTTTTACCACTACGAGTAGTAATAACCTTCAACTCTCCTTTCGGGTTCACGATGGTATCACTAGGAAGACCACCCGAAGAAGAGGGCTTACACATGATAGCTTCAAACATTTTAGCCATACGGTCTTCAAACTTAGATTGCCTAGCATACGCTTTTAACAACTCTTGCTTAATCTCATGTTGACCTTGCTCCATTTTTTGTTGATTTTGTTGGAGACGTGTGACATTTCCTTCCATTTTATTAGCATAAGTTTTAAGTTCATTAGCAAGTTCGTTTTTAAGCTCGTTTTTCAACTCGGATCTTAAGCTAACCATTTCACGTTGCATGTTGTCAAACTTAGCATCATTAACCTTTGCATAATTCAAAAATTCTCCTTGAAGATTTTTGGTGTGATCATTTTGAAAACCTTGGGCATTGTTTTGAAAATCACGGTTTTGGTTTTGATTAGAAACTTGCCCATTACCACTTTGATAATTACCTTTGTTATAATTTCTTTGATTTCCTTGGTAATTTCCACCTTGGTTGTTGTTGCGATAATTATTAGCATTTTGATTTGGTGGAGCTTGATTTTGGCGGGAACCTTGACCGATTTGGTTATAAGTTCCCGTGGCTACAAAAGCATTCAAAGTGTTACCATCCGCGGTAATGCACTCGGAAAGATCATGAGCTCCCCCACACGACAAACAACTCTTAGAAACCGCTTTAACCGAAGCGGAATTCGAAGCTTCTTGAGCTTTCCAATGGGACATAAGGGTCGAAAACCTATCGAAAAACCGATTTTCCTCATTAGCTTCATCTTGTAAGGCATTGATACTACGAGATGATGATGAGCCCATTTTGGAAACACTCGGTGTGTTACGAGGGCTATAAACCTTAGACCTATTCTCAATTATGACCAAAGCTTCCTCGACCGTTTTACACAAAAAATTACCACCCGCGGCGGCATTTAAATAATCTCTTTCATGATCATCAAGTCCATTGTAAAACATGTCTATTTGGTGCAAATCGGAAAAACCGTGATGAGGACATTCATGTAACATCTCCTTAAACCTATTCCAAGCCGTAGAAAAACTTTCATTTGATTCTTGTGAAAATTTAGAAATCTCATTTTTCAAATGCGTAGTCTTAGAGGGCGGAAAAAATTGGTTCACAAACTTTGAAACGAGATCCTTCCACGTCAATATAGAATTGGGTGGCTCTTTCTCTAACCAAATTTTAGCGGGCCCCGCTAAGGAATACGGAAAAAGCATCATCTTAATCGAGTCATTCGAGACATCCTTAAATTTGCACGTGGCGGTAAGACGATTAAATTGGCGGATATGGTTGTGAGGATTGTCCTTCTCATCACCACGGAATTTGTTGTTTTGGATCATCGACAACAAACCCGTTTTCACCTCAAAATTCTCCGCAAGGATAGCGGGAATCACAATAGCTTCTCCATAACCCTCGGTGGGTGCTTGAAGTAACTCCATCATAGTTCGATTCGCCATGGTAGGTGCTTCTCGTACTATGGGTTCGTCAATAGGAGACTCCTCACTAGAATGAGTTGGAGTGGGAGTTTTGTTCTTTCGTCTACGTGCACGTTTTGCTTGATTACAAGTGAGCATAAACGTCACGTACAACGTGGAGACGAGCAAAGAAGATTCTTTTTGGTATTTTGTGTTTTTCAATTTTTTTTGTGGTTTTTGATTGTATTAACCTTTTTTTGGAAATTGGTGAATGTATTAAGTAGACAACAATCTACAAATCTCCTCCTTAATCAAATCTCTTGATTAAAGAAGCCTCAAGGAATGAAAATGATCACGTGGAGTGAACGCCTTCGATTACTTTGGAACGATGGTGGAACACCAAATCGTTCAAGAGGGTTTAATCAATAGAAACCAAGAAAATATATATGATACTTAATAATACTTTGGGCGGCAAAACGCTCGATTCACTCTCAAAATCAAATACGCACTAGCAAGCGGAGGAAACGAGGCGGCGCGAAGCACTTAAGAGCCTTTTTCCTTTAGGTCGTGAAATACAACCGCCTTATACCCACCTTATAGTTTGTATTTTCAAGATTAAGCTTCACGAAAGTATTTATCTATTTTTTCCTTTTTTCTTTGGTTTGAGATTCGAATACAATGATTGGGTAATGACCTCCCAAGTCAAGGTTGTGATTTCTCACGTATTTGGAGTACTTGTGAATTTATTGTTCTACGTATACAATATAGTAATAATATTCACACAAAAACCGAAAAACGATAATACGTATTAGTAGAGTGCTACTAATAAAATTACTATTTATGGCTAATATAAAAAAAACAACAATGGTTCAATCAAAACACAACACGCCTCCCCGGCGGCGGCGCCAAAATGATAGTCGTAGAAGTACGTCTTTTAGGAAAAAGAGCGTATATAGGGCAAGTGTGCACGACGATTTAGGAAAACCGTGTGTAAATGACCCAAGTAAGAGTGAGTTCGTTCTCGAGGAGGCACGTGTGTTGTGTGTAGAATTGATTTATGTTTTTGATTATTAACAAGAAGAAAAGAGAAAAGAAATGAGAAAGGAAAGAAAGGACGGTTACGAAGACGAATTAAAACTAAGACGAAAAAGGCGTAAACGTAAAACCGTAAAACTACAAAAATTAAAATTTTAACCTAAAAATTCCTAAAAATTACTAAAAATCCCCAATAATATTCTAAGAGTTTACAAAAAATCCAAACTTGCTAAAACCTTTTAATTAGTTAAATAATGACTTTTAATGCTAGTTAAAGCCCTAAAAATCACAATTAATTATTAAAAAGCCCCAAACAAGATTTTTAAGTTTGTAAACCTCAAAAATGACCTAATTAAGCTAAAAACTATTTTTAAAAATTTTAAAACAAAATTAAACTATTTTTAAACACTTAAAAACTATTAAAATCTATTAAAACTTAAATTAATTCTAGAAAATAAATGAAAAGCCTAAAAAATATTTGGAAAGTTACAAAGTTCCTAATTTAATGTCTACAATCTAGGAAAAATGAAAAAAGTAGAAAAAACCAACTTTCTATTTTTAGTAAAAAAATAATATTAAAATATTCTAAAAAATAAAAAGTTTATAAATAAATTCTAAAAAATTACTAAAAATCCTAAATAATGTAACTAAGATGAAAATGTGATTAAAAGTTCCTAAAACCTTTTATTTAATTTTATATTAAATTTTAAAGTTGTTAAAAAACCCTAAAATCAAATAAAATTAAAAATAAGACTTTTTGAAAACTTTTTGTGATGTAAACCTCAAATAACTTAAATAAAAACTAAAAACTATTTTTCTGGATTTTTAAAATGCTTTTTACTATTTTTAATCTACTTTCTAAAAATTAAACTAAAAATAATCCTAATAAATAAATAAATAACGAGAAAAATATACTTTTAAAACAGAAAAGTCCTAAAACTAAATACAATCCTAGGAAAATTAAAATGGTGCAAATAAGCTTAATGGATAAGCTGAAATAGCCAAAATAAGCTACGACTTATATTAAATAAGCCCAAACAAACACACCTTATATATTTTTTGTTTCACACTCTTACCAGTCAAAGACCCTAGGGCAACGGTAAGGAGTGTGTGTTGTGAGAGGAGTGGCGCAGGTTCGAGTCCCGGCCACGTCCTTTTTGGATATTTATTTTTTTTTCTTTTTAAACTTTTAAAAACCAAACTGATACTCTTTTTAATCACAATTTCACAAACACAATTCAAATATTTCCAAGATTAAAGCAAAAAGGATCAAAAAACGTGCCCAGGTAGCACTTGTTGACTGATGAACAAAAGTGATATATTCACTTGTGAATATTAACCAAGAGGAGCTTAGTTCATGGCTTTTTGTGGATGTTTTGTTGGGCAATAGGCACCCTTATACTCTTTGGAGTATAAGGAGTCAAAATAACTCACAAAAACAGGCAAATAAACACATAAGATCAAGCCAACAATGGCATACAAGTTACTTATAAACACACTTGTGGACTGATGAACAAAATAACCAAGTTACATGCATAAAAATGAATTTCACAAGCTTGAATCATGCACACAAACTAATCAGCTAGCAAGCAATTGATATACAAACCTCAGATGGCCTATAATCTAACAGCTTAACAACCTTTGATGCACAAACTTCAAGAAAAACAAGCAGAATAGAGGTTTAACTGATTTTTATGCTATTTTCAACTTTTTAGCTTGCAAATTGGTTCAAAACTTGTCCAAACTGAGAAACAAACTAACACACAACCCTATGCTACCCTATAGAGTGATTCTAAACAGACCTTAACCAAGATTTAAACCATTAATCCATATAAAACTCTTATCCCAAACACTCCTTTAAACTTGAAAACCAAATTTTTTCAAATAGAATCTAATCAAAACACACTCAAACTGATTTTTATCTAATCTAGCATGCATACAATCCTATCATGAGCTACATTTAACAGCTTAAACAAACAAAGAGCACCTCTCACAAAAATCATGCATATCATATATTTTTCAGAAAACTAAAAATGGAAAAGGGATTTTACCTTGAGGGACTTACATCCAAGCCCCTCAGTGACTGCTTTGTCACTTCCAATAGGCTGGGGCCTATGCTGGACCTTGGACAGCAACAATCAACACGCCTGCAAAAAAATCAATGAACACACAAACTTGCACAATATAATATTTCTGATTTTACTTAAAAACTTTCAAAACCTCTTAACAAAACTTGAACCAATGATACTTAAAAACAACTTCAATATCAGATGACCAAGAACACTAGTCCACTTTCACTTCATAGTGTTGCTTGGGTTTCTGAGATTAACAGAATATTTTCAAAACCTTTTTTGAAAACCTTAAACACTCAAAGTGTTACACAATAAAAATGGAACTCAGTTTTTAGCTTTCTAACACACACACACAACTTTTAACAATTATAAAAAAGGAATTACACTTGTTTCTAACAAATACCAAACTTTTTATATCATCAAAAAGGAATTACAATGGTGAAAGCTTAAAAACTGGAACAAAGGGTCACTTACAAGCCAAGGACTCCTTTTATAAGCTTAAACAGAACATTCTAGGCCTAGGATTAAAATAATAGTAAACTAAAACCCTAATGTATAAAAATCCTAAAATGCCCCTTGGTTTGACTGAAAATTGGGTCAAAATTCGTCTTCATGTGATATGCCAGTTGTGAAAAGTGATCTTGGCCATCCATTTGAACTTGGGGACCAAGTAGAAGAATCTGGGATGTTGGTTTGGTCGGGTGTAGGGTTTGAGGGAAAGTGATGGGTGCAGGGGAGGTACGGGGTGGGCCATAGGAGTCACATGGTTATGTTTTCGTGAGTGGGATAGGTTTAGGAGGGAAATAATTAAGGTTCTGGAAACAATCAGGGCAAAACCCTTTGATTTGGGGTCAATTGAGACTGGGTGGGTTTAGGGTTCTAGGGTAATTAGAGGGGGGGATTAGATCTGTTTTGGGTAAAAAGATTTTTAAATTAAGTGTTAGGAGGGAAATGGGGTAAGTGTTGACTGGGGTTTGACCCAGTATTTAATTAAAACCGGGTTGGACTTGGGTGGGTTTGGTGACGGGTTGGGTAGGGTTATGGGTAAGTGGGTGGGTTTGCTGAGGTGGCAAAGTGTGAGTGGTGGTGAGTGTTTGGCTGTTTGGCAGCAATGGTCCCCAAGCTTCTATCTTTTGTTCACTTTGTAATAAAAGGCCATCAACGCCTAAATCACTTGTATCAACTTTGGATGACTTGTCAAAATTGGCACAACTTGTTTCAAAAACTTTTCCAAGGGCTTCAAATGTACTTCTTGGATTCTTCAAGGACTGATCTTGTATAGTCTTCAAACTTTAGGGACCCTATTCATAGTTTTGAATATTTGAGGGGTATAAAGTGTAAATCTTCAACAGTTGAGGGACTAAAGTTGACAATCTTCAATTCTTCAAGGGCATTTTTGTAAAATCCAAACTTGGGCCCGGTTCATTGTGCGGCTTCGTTTCCCGTGTTCGTTTTTGAATGATTCTTGTGATCTTTTGCCATTTCCTCAATATCCGTACCTAAAAATACACAAGTAACAAACACGAGCATATATTTGGTAGTTTTAATGATATTTTATGCATTTTAAGCCCGATTTGGACGATGAGACCATGTATAAAAGCAGTCTCATCAAAGAGTACGTTGAACAACAAGGAGAAATTGCATCAATTGTCTAGTTGTTCATCGGTTTATCTTAATCGCATACCTCAAAAAGTCGGTGATCCCGGTAAATTTTTGATCCCTTGTGCAATCCAAGATATGGAAGAATGCTTTGCCTTGGTCGATCTTGGTGCTAGCATTAACTTGATGCCACTTGCAATCTTCAAGTCGCTCAATCTTCCTAATCTTACTCCTTCACTAATGTCTATCGAGTTGGCCGACCATTCCACGATTCCCGCATGTGGATTGGCGGAAGACGTTTTTGTGAAAGTGGGAAAGTTCTATTATCCGGTAGACTTTATCGTCGTCAATATTCCCACGGATCCTCAAGTTCCTATCATTTTAGGTCGTTCGTTTTTAGATACGTCTATGGCTTTGATCGATGTTCATGCTAGAAAGATCACCTTACGTTTCAACGACGAGGAACTTGTTATAAACGCAACTCAAAACTCTCAAATTTCTCATGTTTATTCCGTTGCAACCATAAACCTCGTTGAAATGGTTGACGTGGTTTGAGAGGAATTTTCACAAGAAGTTCTAGGTTTTGGTGATGATGAAAATAGTGGCAATCCCACTATGTTAGATCCCATCCTTGATAACTCGACACCAACCTTCACTCCATTTGAAGCTGGTGGTTTTATGTTGGAATAATTCGATGTTCCACGTACTTGTAACGAAGACCTCGACAACGATGAGGACTTCTCGATTATCAAGGATTTTCTTAACAATTTCCCATTTCCTCCACCCGAGGAGGTTATGAGTATCGAGCCCAAATCTTCAATTGAGGAACCACCTATCCTCGAGTTGAAATATTTACCTCCTCATCTCGAATATGTCTATTTGGAGGAGGCCGACAAGTTGCCGGTTATTATTGCGAAAGAACTTTCGGATGATGAAAAAACCGCACTTGTCGATGTTCTAGAGGATCACAAAGAAGAAATTGCGTGGAAGTTATTTGACATTAAGGGGATCGATCCCAAATTTTGTACCCACAAAATCTTAATGGAGGAGGATTACAAGCCCGCAATCTAATTTCAAAGGAGGATGAACCCCAAAATTCACGACGTCATCAAAAAGGAAGTCCTTAAACTCCTTGACGCGGGAATGATTTACCCTATTTCCGATAGCCCTTGGGGTGAGTCCTATTCATTGTGTCCCTAAAAATGGAGGAATGACCGTTGTGCCAAATGATGCCAACGAGTTAATTACAACTAGACTCGTGACCGGATGGAGAGTGTGCATTGACTATTGTAAGTTGAATGAAGCCACACGAAAAGACCATTTTCCCTTGCCCTTCATGGACCAAATGTTGGAGCGTCTTGCGGGAAACGATTTATATTGCTTTTTAGATGGTTTTTCCGGTTACTTCCAAATCCCCATTGATCCTCGTGATCAACAAAAAACTACGTTTACGTATCCATATGGAACGTTTGCCTATCGTAGAATGCCATTCGGACTTTGTAATGCACCGGGAACCTTTCAAAGGTGCATGATGGCTATTTTTCATGATATGATCGAGAAGACGATGGAAGTCTTCATGGATGACCTTTTCGTGTTTGGTAATTCGTTCACTTCGTGTTTGTCGAATCTTGAGAGAATGTTGAAGCGTTGTGAGGAAACCAACCTTGTGCTCAATTGGGAAAAATGTCATTTTATGGTTAAAAGTGGAATCATCTTAGGGCACAAGGTCTCGAAAACGGGGATTGAGGTAGATCAAGCTAAGGTAGACGTCATCGCCAAATTACCTCATCCCAAAACCGTTAAGGGAGTTAGGAGTTTCCTAGGCCACGCGGGCTTTTATCGTCGATTCATCAAGGATTTTTCAAAGATCTCTCGACCTATTACACATCTTCTTGAAAAAGAGGCATGTTTTGTCTTTGACGAGGATTGTGTACGAGCCTTTGAAATCTTAAGAGGAAACTTACCGAAGCTCCCATTCTTGTTGCTCCCAATTGGAACCTCCCCTTTGAGCTCATGTGTGATGCTAGTGACTACGCTATTGGGGTCGTATTGGGGCAACGCCGTGAAAAGCACTTCTTGCCTATTCACTATGCTAGCAAGACGATGACCGAGGCTCAACTTAAATACACTACAACGGAGAAGGAATTCCTTGCCGTGGTGTATGCATTTGAGAAATTCCTACCTTATCGTCTTGACGAAATGCATAGTGTATACGGATCATTCGGCTATCAAGTATCTTATGGCTAAACAAGATGCAAAGCCGAGATTACTTCATTGGATTCTCCTCCTTCAAGAATTTGATCACAAAATTGTTGACAAAAAAGGAGCCAAGAATCTAGCGGCCGATCATCTTTCTCGTTTGGAAGATCCTCACCAAAGTGTTTACGAGCCCAAGGAAATCACCGAAACATTTCCGCTCGAGACACATGGTGTAGTGAATTCTAAGCTTGATTCATCTACCCCATGGTTTGCGGACTTTGCAAATTACCATGCAGGCAACTTCATCATCAAGGGTATGACAACTCAAGAAAAACGAAAATTCTTTCGTGACGTCAAGTTCTACTTTTGGAACGACCCTTACTTGTTTCGAACTTGTGCGGATCAAATCATCCGACGTTGTGTATTTGGCACTGAAGCTTCTAATATCCTTAGAGCTTGTCATGAGGGACCCACGGGTGGTCACCATGGTGCTAATCTCACGGCTAAGAAGGTGTTTGATGCCGGCTTCTTTTGGCCTACTATTTACCGAGATGCACATGAGCTTGTGAAGTCGTGTGACTCATGCCAACGACAAGGAAAAGCCTCACAAAAGGATGAAATGCCACAAAATATCATCCAAGTGTGTGAGATCTTTGACGTTTGGGGCATCGACTTTATGTGGCCGTTCCCATCATCCCGTGGTAATAAGTACATCCTTGTCGCGGTTGACTACCTATCTAAGTGGGTGGAAGCTAAGGCTTTGCCCACCAATGATGCTCATGTGGTAGTCAAGTTTTTGAAAAGCTTGTTTTCTCGGTTTGGAACCCCTCGTGCGATCATAAGCGATCGTGGAACCCATTTTTGTAACGACCAATTCGAAAGGGTCTGATAGTTGAGTTTTTACTACTCTTTAGGAAAAGAGAGCAAAAGTGGCAAGTATTAACGAGTAGTTTAGGAAAACCACAAGTTATGACCCTAAGTGGGGATCGTTCTCAAGGAGGCTAGTGTGTTATGTGTGTAATGAATTGGATTAGATTTGTGATTATATTGTTGAGAAAGAAAAATACAAATGAGATTAGAAGAGAATGATGGTTACGAAGACGGATTAAACTAAGTCGAAAAAGGTGTACACGTAAAATCGTAAAAAGTACCAAAATTAAAATTTTACCTTAAAAATTCCTAAAAATTACCAAAAATCCACAATAATATTCTAAGAGTTTACAAAAAATCCAAACTTGCCAAAACCTTTTATTTAATTAGATAATGACTTTTTAATGCTAATTAAAGCCCTAAAAATCAAAATTAATTATTAAAAAGTCCCAAACAAGATTTTAAAGTTTGTAAACCTCAACAATATCCAAATTAAGCTAAAAAGTATTTTTCAAAATTTTAAAATCACTAAAAACTATTTTTAAACAATTAAAAACTACTAAAATCAATTAAAATTTAAATTAACTCTAGAAAATAATTAAAAGACCCTAAAAATATTTGGAAAGTTGCAAAATTCCTAATTAATTATTTAGAACCTAGGAAAAATATAAAACTCAGAAAATCAGACTTTTAATTTTTAATAATAAAATAATATTAAAATATTAAAAATCCTAAAATCATAAAAAATTCTAAAAACTTGCAAACTAGCTTAATTTAACCTAAATAACTCAGAAATGAAAGTGAAATTACCTAAATACCCTTAATGGGCCTAGAAAATAGGCTAAACCCAAAACAGTCCACTATTGGGCCAAATTTGGGCCCAATAACAAAAAGTGTTCAAAATAAGCCCAAAAAGCACAGGTTGACTCAAAATTTGATTTTAAACAACTTTTTCTAAGGGCCCAAAAGCTGAAAATGTGAAATAAGCTAGCTTATACCAAAAAGCTTATTCTTAATGGGCTTTTTGGCCCATTAAGCTATAAGCCAATGCCATAAGCTAAAATTTGACACACAAGCTTCTTTTGACCTAAATAAGACTTCTGCAAAAAGAAATTTGAAATAAGCCCAAGGAATAAGCCTGAAAATGCAATAAGCAATCTACAGAAAACGACAAAATAGTCGTTTTTGAGTTCTAGGCCACCCTAAGTGCTGATTCAAGTTTCTATAGCTTCTAAATGACTTAATTAAGCAAAATCAACAAAGATTTTTCAAATAAGCTGACTCAATAAGCTGGAAAAAGCAAATAAGCACTTATGTAAAAGTCAAATAAGTTGGTTTTCTAGTAAAAAGTCAAAGTCAAAGTCCAATAAGCTCCAGTCTACTTAAATGGGTCAAATGATGAAGACCTATCACAAAAAATAAGTTGTTGCAAGTCTGGATAAGCTTGAATAGCTTATTGATAAGCTGAGTTCAAAATTACACTAGCAGGGGCTAGTTTTGGGTGTTGAGCAGTGGAAACTTTTTCCACTGCTTGACTTGTTTGACTTTTTGTCTTTAGTGACTTTTTTGGAGATTCAGATTACACAAAGGCACCCAAATGATCTTTGGATCAAAAGGAGTCAATAACAATCAAAATATCACAATCACAAACACCCAATTGATACAGTTTAATCAATCAATCACCAGATATGATACAGACATGAACACTTAAGCAGTTGAGCACTTATAAGCAGTTTTAGCACAAATCAGCCAGCCAAATTCAACCAAATGCATACACAAGCTATTATAAACTCCAATAAGCAAGTCTAAACAGGTTTCATGCAATGATTCAAACAATTAAGCAAGATTCAAGCTAATGAATGTTACTGATGAACACTAACACATGCAGTTTTACACTTTGCTGATATATTTGACGAATAAGCCAGATTCAACACCTCAAATCTCTCAAACAGGTTACAATAACTTTGTTTAAACCACTTTTAGCCCTAAGCATGCATACACACTAAGTGTTCCCAAAATCCTAGGTCAAAATAGGCAGTAACAAAGATTATATAGCAGATTGTTTGATTCAAGGCTTCAAATCCAAAAACTTGCAGTAAAACACTCTCAACCAAGCATATATCAGATATAGAACATAAACTCAAACTTTCCACAACCCAATAGCAAGTTACAATCACAAACAGATAGACCCAAACACCCCTTTATCTTTTCAAATCCAAATTTTTCAAAGTAAAAGTGAGATTCAAGACTACCCAAGCATCAATTAACACAATAACAAGTAAGATTAACAGATTCAAGCAGATTTAAGCCACAAAATTCACAAGAACACAAGCCACATACAAATATCACCAAAAATCAAGATTTTAAGGAGATTTTAGGATTGAGTATGCAAACCTCATGGATGTACATCCACACCCACGAATTTATGAGCTTATGTACTAGCAAGAACAAGTACAAGCTTCCAATAACACCCCTGCTAAGAATCAACAAGGTTAGAAGCACAAGTATAAAAATCAGAAACTTGGAAAATCTTGATTAATGCAACCTTGTTACCCCACACTTGATTATCCCCAAGTTATAAGCCTCACCACACCTTAATCAACTCAATTAGGACGCTATGATCAGCCCTATAACCCAAGAATTCCAAGATAGAAACAAGAACTTAGCAAAATATCAAGAAAATGAGAAAATGTGCAAACTTTTGCACACTCCTCTTTTGAAAACAGGTTTTTAACTTCCAAATCAGTAAACTAAGAACATAAACAAGCAGAAATAAGATGGCACTTGGTCTTTCTTCAAAACACTTAACTCAAATTCATAAAACTGAAAAGGGATTTACAAGTGCTTGAACAAAGGAAAAACCAAAAGCAACTGCTAATGTTGGGTCCTAAGGCCTTTATATAGGCTACATTGAACTAGTAGAAAGCATAAAAATGTAGCCCTAATGTTGATGAAGTCCCCAAAATGCCCTTTGAATGTTTGAATAACTTGAGGATCATGTGATGTTTCCTTGGCTGGTTGTGTGAGTTGGCAAGGATGAATTGCATCCAAAGGCTCAAATTGAGCTTAGAAAGTAAGCAGCAATCCTACACGTTGGATGGCTGGCAAGTTTTTGTCTTCTTCCCTTTTGACGTAGCAGGGGAGGTCCCATGCAGCATGTGGGTTGGTGGGGTACCAAGTTTAAGGGTTGGGTTATGATTAGGAGATTACTAATCAAGATTCTGGAGGTTTTGGTGGGTTAATTACAAGTGATTAGAGAAAACCTAAATTTGTTCATACGGTGAATAGTGCATGTTTTGATCTTGATTAAGGTATGAATTGGGTGTTTAGCGCGTGTTTTATAACTAATATTAATTAGTTATAAAACCGGTTAAGTGGAAAGCTGAGGTGGAGTAATGGGGTGTGGTGATTGGTGGGATGGGGTGAGTGGGACACGTGTAGAGGTGTGGTTGGTCTAGGTTAGATCCTTGTCTGGCCAGCATTAAACCCTTAACTTTGCACAACTTGTCATTTCCTTTCCAAACTTCTAACAAAGCCAAAACTAGCTTTATCAACTTTTGCAACTTTGCACTTTTGCCCCAAAAACTTTTACAAAGTGAATTCAGGGGTAATTCTTGCCATTTTTGAATTCTTCAAGGGCTGATTTGGCATTTTGATGATGGATAATGGTCTTGACTTGTATAACGGATGTTTTGGAGGACTGAATTTGCCAAGTCATGTTTGATGAGGGACCATTTTTGCCAAATATTGAAAGTTGAGGGTCCTTTTTGTAATTTTGGAATTTTCAATGGACCAAACTTGTAATTTCTTGTACTTTGAAGGACTTCATGATGTATTTGACTTTGTGGATGATATTGGTTGACAATTTAGCTTTGTTGAGGGGCTAAACTTGCCAATTCTTCAAAGTGGAGGGCCCTTTTGTAATTTTGACAAACTTTAGGGACCAATCTTGTAATTATGAAGATACAAGGGTATAAAGTGTCAATTCTTCAATATTGGAGGAACCTTCTTCATAATTCTTCAAATCTTCAAGGGTTGATCTTGGGAAAGTCTTCATTAAGGTTGGTTCATTGTGCGGCTTCATTTCCCGTGTTCGTTTTTGAATGATTCTTGTGATCTTTTGTCATTTTCTCAATATCCGTACCAATAATACACAAGCAACAAACACAAGCATATATATGGGTATTTTGATGATATTTAATGCATTTTAAGCCCTATTTGGAAGATGAGACTATGTATAAAAGCAGTCTCATCAGGGTCCTAAGGAAATATGGGGTTACACATCGGCTTTCTACGTCTTATCACCCACAAACGAGTGGGCAAGTCGAGATTTCAAATAGAGTGTTGAAAAGGACCTTGGAGAGATCCGTTGGGGAAAACCGACAATCTTGGTCGGATAAGTTGGACGATGCTTTATGGGCCTTTAGGACCGCTCATAAGACGCCCATTGGGTGCACTCCCTATAAGCTTGTGTATGGGAAAAATTGTCATTTGCCAATTGAATTGGAACACAAGGCTTATTGGGCCCTAAAGCATTGTAATGATGACATGGAGACCGCGGGAAAACACCGGAAAATGCAATTAAATGAATTGGATGAATTGAGGGATATTGCTTATGAAAATTCATTGATTTATAAAGAAAAGACTAAAAAGTTGCATGATTCTAAAATTAAAAACCGGGTTTTTAACATTGGGGATTAAGTTTTGCTTTTTAATTCTCGATTGAAAATCTTTTTCGGTAAATTGAAATCCCGTTGGTCCGGTCCATTCACCGTGACTCAAGTTTTTCCATATGGGACCATCGAGCTAGCTCAAAATGATGGGCCCAATTTTAAGGTGAATGGACATAGGTTGAAGCACTACTTTGGCGGGGAAGTTCCATCCTTGAACTACCTCGACCAAATCACCTTCCCCAATGATAATTAGTATTGAGGGGATCGAGTCGAGCTCATGACTCGGTAATCAAAAACGAGGAGCCTCGTGGGGGAGGCCCATGCTTATCCGATGTATATATTATCGCTTTCTAATGTAGTAACGTGTGGGGATTTGTGCCCTTCCAACCTTTGTTCCGTGGTTATTTGTGAATTGTGGATTTTAGATGATCATGATCTTCACGATTGGAGCCTCTCGTGTTCGTTTTATGGGAGCACTCGATCGTTTGCTTTGAAGACTTTCTCAATATCCATGATATATCCTTTTGATGTTCTAACCTTAGGTTTATAGCACACTTCATAAACGGCTTTAAATTTAACGGTTACACCCTTTCCATGCTAGATTAGGCATTCGACTACGTCTCTAGTATGGGGGTGTTTGCACCCCTAGACTCGAAACATTGAGGACAATGTTTAACTTTCGTATGGGGGGTGAATAGATACTTGCCTTGCCATACCTTCACGCTTTCCAAAGTTTATCTTTTTGTTTATCGTATTGTTGCAAAATAAGGCTAAAAATGGCCAAATTTTAAAAAATTTCTCATGTTTTATAAGTGTTTGAAGACACGAATGTAGGTTTTCTGATGGCGAGAATAAGAGTAATTTTTGACTCGACCGTGCGTGTTGAGCACTTAGCTTTGATTCCTTAACTTCACATTAGGCTAAGTCTCTTAAATGAGGACGAGAAATAATAGGGTTTATTTATAAGTTACTATGCTAAACGTAGAGTACTTTTATTCTTTTAAAAACTCATGTGTTCTCGTTATTTGCTTATTCTCCCTTCGCTTGTAAATATTTTTTGCTTAATAAATATTGACTTAGCGGTTTAGTCTTGATTGTTGGGTTTCTAGTCTTTTCTAGTAGCTTCCATGTAATTAAATTGGAAAGACATTAAGGTATCGCCAGCATCACGGTTTTGAAGTATTTGCAACCCGAATAATCGAAAGCTTCACCCAATAATAAGATTTCAAGTGCTCACCTAAATCAAGCAAACAATTTGAAGCCCTACAAGGCCGAAAAATCTATGCAAAATTGAAAGTGAATCAAGCCTTAATCTTTGAAGCTTTAAAGATCCAAAACTCGCCTTAGCGTGAGGATATACGTCTTTGGCTAATAAAACTACCGATGAGGTGGATAATAAAAGGCAAGGCAAGACCGAAGTCATAATAAAAGCTTCATGCGAAGTTGAATAAAAGATGGAGGTAAACCAAAGATAATAAGGCCCTTCCGTTAGGGGGCGTATAAAAGTCTTGGTAATAAGTCTCATGTTCAAAACCGTTATAAAACCGTGTTTATCGATCCTTCTTGTTGACTTAATTTTTTGACATCGTTGTCTATTAGGAGGGGTTATTGATTTGATGGTCTTGGTTACACCGTTAGGACTCTATTTTTAGACCTAAATCTCTAATATCGCATAATTCAAACAATGTATCCTCGTGAAACATTCAAGACATAATAAAATATAAGAGATACAACTTAGGAAAATGGGAGGATAAGTACGTGATTAGGGCATATGAGTAGTGTTAGCATTACTAACTTATAATGACAAATGATCTCGTTGCACGCTTGGCATGGAATTGGGGTGAAAATCGAGGACGATTAAATTATTTCTAACGAAGCATTCACGTGTTCTTATTCTATGAACCTAAACGTCCCATTTTGCGATGAAAATCATACATTATGTCTAAAACGCAGGTAGTAGTAATAGTAGTAGTGTAGCTAGTTTATCGTTCAATAAAGTGAATAAAAATGAATTTTGGAGGTGCTACGATACTTTATTCTAGCATTGCGTGAGGGCACGGCAATGGTTTAGTATGGGGGAGTGATGAGACTGCTTTTATACATAGTCTCATCGTCCAAAAAGGGCTTAAAATGAATTAATTATCATCAAAATACCCAAATATATGCTTGTGTTTGTTGCTTGTGTATTTTAGGTACGGATATTGAGAAAATGACAAAAGACCACAAGAATCATGCAAAAACGAACACAGGAAACGAAGCCGCACATTGAACCAAGCCCTAATGAAGATTTTCCCAAGAAAACCCTTGAAGATTTGGAGATTTATGAAGAAGGGTCCTCCAATATGGAAGAATTGACACTTTATACCCTTGTATACTCATAATTACAAGATTGGTCCCTAAAGTTTGTCAATATTACAAAAAGGGCCCTCTACTTTGAAGAATTGGCAATTTTAGTACCTCATCAAAACTAAAATGTCAATATTTATCCTCCTCAAAGTCAAACATACCAAGAAGGACTCCAGGTTACAAGAATTACAAGTTTGGTCCTTTGAAAATATCAAAATTACCAAAAGGACCTTTTACTTTGAAGATTTGGCAAAAATGGTCCCTCATTTATCATGACTTGGCAATTTTAGTCCTCCAAAATGTCAAATATGCAAGTCAAGACCATTATCAATCAAGAAAATACCAAATCAGTCCTTTAAGAATCACAAAATGGCAAGAATAACCCCTGAAAATACTTTGGAAAAGTATTTGGGGCAAAAGTGTGAAAATGAAAAGTTTGATAACAAAGAAATCCTGATTTGTGGTATTTATTTACAAAGTGAAAGGGAAAAGGAAGGTGAGGGACTAAAGCTTCCAAGACAAGGAAGTTACCTAGACCAGTGAGGGGGTGACACGTGCCCCACTCACTCCATCCAGCCAATCACAACTCATCCCTTGGCCATGTCACACTCCACTCACCGTTTATTATTAACTAAATTTTCAAAAGTTAATTAATAATATAAATTGGCGCTAAACACCTCTTAAACCCAAAACAAAGATCAAATGAGTTGTTCTTACTGTTCATACGAAATTTGGGTTTTCTTAATTGTGTAACAATTAAGCCACAAAACCTTCCAGATTAGTGATTGATGACCCCTTAATCACATCCCAACCTCAAGAATACTTGCCACCTCACTCCTTTGTCCCACACAAGATTCCCCTGCTACAAGCTTGTGCATACTGCCAAAATTTTGACAGCCATCCAACGTTTGAGATTGAAGCTTACTTTTTAAGCTTGTTACAAGCCCTTTGATCAACTTTTTCCTTGCCAGCTACAACAAGACTCCAAAATCAGTCACATGATTCTCCAAAAGTTCAAACTTCACAAGGGTATTTCTGGGACTTTACAAGCTATGGTTTACGTTTTTTTCAGCTTAACTAGTTCATTGTATGCCTATATAAAGGCCTTAGTTCATTACATTTTAGCTTGCTCTTGAATTTTCCTTGGTTCACTTTTCTGTAAATCATATATTCAATCTTAATGAAATGTGTTTGAAATTGTGAAGAAATGTAAAACCCGCATGCTTTTACCATGTATAGTACCCTTAGGATCGTACGTACTAGTTAAAACTTTCCTAATATAGCATGATTACGATTACGTGTTAGGAGTTTACGTATTACGTACGTGTTAGAACACGATAAGTATTTTATATGCACGATCACGTAATAATTATTTAACAATAATTAATCACGAACATGCGATCATGAAATCATGAACGTAATTAAAACACAAACTATTATTAATTACGTATATATATTTATTACGAGCGTAATTAAATATATTAGATCACGGTATCTACGTAACGAGAACAATTAAAACACGAACATAAATAAACACAAACGAGTAACTAAATAACGAGACACGGAAAAAGGTACGGGAACCCCATGTGGGGTCCCTACCCGCGGCCAAACAAGGGCAATGGGCCAAGCCCATTGTCAAAATTACTAAAGGGGGTTATGTTTATTTTAACTACTCAAAAATAACTTATAGAAGATTTTTAAGAAAAACCTAAAAACCCTCTTTCTCCTTGTTCTTTGTGCCGCCACCCATAAATCACCATACAAGGTGATTTGTTGATCTTTGATCTTGAAGAATTGGTGATTGATCGTGTTTGTTCTTCGTTCTCTTGATCTACAAATTCGGTAAAACCTTTTAAAACCTTTTCCTTTAATTTAATCTTTTTATTAATTATGAACACGTGATGTTTTTATAAAAACATAATAATTAATCATAGATCTAACATGTTTTGGTGATTAATTAAATCAAAGGGTTGTTTTAAGGGGTGTTTTGTTTTGTCCGCAGGCTGCAACCGACCCTAAGGGGGTTTCGGTTTGCCAAGCCGACCACCACCAAGACCATATGGTCTTGGTTGGTGCGTGTGGGTCCCACGGCAGCAAGGGGAACACGGGGTACCCCGAGTTGGTTCGGGGTACGGTGTCGATTCATGTCCGGTTCATGTTTTCTAGCCTAGATCTGGTTCATGGTTGTAGAACAATGATAATCTTGTAAAACAAGGGGGTTGATGTTTTTCTAGAGAGAGAGAGTTAGAGAGAGAAATGAAAGAAAACACATATATTGAAATGAAAGAATAAAACAACCAACACCTCTTTCCATGGTGGAAAGAGGTTTAAATACCCCAAGTCCTTAAAGGACTTGGGCTTCCGGCCCATGAACATGCTCATGGGTCGGGCTATGTAATAAGTGATACTTAACTTAACTACGAGCCTATAACTACATTGTTGGAGTGACTGAGACTTTCTAAATGTGTAAAACGTATTTCCAACAATCTCCCCCAAAGGGAGGTCACTCCAAATATACAAAGTCCTAATCTAGCATGTTAGATCTTGTTCTTGAGCTCGTAGTCTTCTTTTCTTTCTTTTTCTTTACTTTTGTGAATATGTGTTGAATGATATCAGCCTTTTTGCTTGGAACATGTTCTTTTGGCCTTTCACGTGCAGCCTTTACTTTTCTTGTGAGGTTCGCCTCTTTGTGACTTCATGTCCCACACACTTATCCTTTGTTGAGTTCTTGAAAGTTTCAGAGTCGATACAACGGAAGACTTTTAGGTCATACTTTCTTGAATTTTCAGGAGTATTTGATGCTAAAGGAATAAGCATGTGATGACGTCTTCAACAGGTACACCGCAACGCCACCGTCTTCAACTGGTACACAGCAACGCCGCCGTCTTCATCAGGTACACAGCAACGCCACCGTCTTTAACAGGTACACAGCAACGACACGAATAAAATGGCTTTGACATTTTATTCTAATTCGGTAGCATTTTACCTCCGGTCGGTGAAGACCGTTGGACGATATTAGATATCGTACCCGTGACGGATAGTTTCAATTAAGTAACTTCCTGACAGGATTTCGCGGGTAAACCCGTTCTCTTTATTCGACCGTCCAAAGCTGACTGCGAACATAAAGAGTAAATCATTTGGATTAAAAATCCTTATGATTGAAGCCGTCAATTCATGAAACCTGGAACAAGTGAATTTCAATTAAGATATTCACCATCGTTGCTTTCCAGTTCTCACAAACTTGATTCAAATTGAATCTTGCTTGTTACCTACCAAGTGCTGTTTGATGTTAACACTAGAAGGATTTTGATATGTAGTAAAATCACACTTGTTTAGGAAAACAAGGCAATAATATAGGGTAAGCACGACGATTTAGGAAAACCGTGTGTGAATGACCCTAGAAGTGAGTTCGTTCTCGAGGAGGCACGTGCGTTGTGTAATGAATGATTGATTTATGTTTTTGATTATTAACAAGAAGAAAAGAAGAGAAAATGACGAAGACGAAAAAAATAGAAAAATAAGGCGAAAACACTACTAGAAAGTTACGACGTAGAACGTAAAAAGCACAAAATTTAAAATTTTAATATAAAAATTCCTAAAAATTACTAAAAATCCCAAATAATATTCTAAGAGTTTACAAAAAATCAAAACTTGCCAAAACCTTTTAATTAATTTAATAATGACTTTTTAATGCTAATTAAAGCCCTAAAAATCACTTTTAAATATTAAAAAGCCCTAAACAAGATTTTATAATTTGTAAACCTCAAAAATGACCTAATTAAACTAAAAACTATTTTTAAAAATTTTAAAACCAAATTAAACTATTTTTAAACTCCTAAAAACTATTAAAATCTATTAAATCTTAAACTAATTCTAAAAAGTAATTGAAAAGCCTAAAAATTATTCTACAAATGGGAAAAGTCCTAATTAATGATAAAGAACCTAGGAAAAATGAAAAAGAAATAAAAATAAAACTTTGAATTTTAATGAATAAAATAATATTAAAATAATCTAAAAAATAAAAAGTTCTCAAATAAATTCTAAAAAATTCACAAAAATCCTAAATAATCTAACTAAGAAGAAAATGTAAACAAAAGTTCCTAAAACCTTTTAGTTAATTTTATATTAATTTTTAAAGTTGCTAAAAAACCCTAAAATCAAATAAAATTAAAAATTAAAGTTTTTGAAAACTTTATTATATGTAAACCTCAAAAATAAGAACTAAAACCTAAAAACTATTTTTTTGTATTTTTTAATCACTGTTTAATATTTTTTATAGACTTTCTAAATATAAAACTAAAAATAATCCTAAAAATTAATTAAATAATGTGAAAAATAAAACTTTTACTCAGAAAAATCCTAAAACTAGAAAATATCCTAGGAAAAATGGAAAGAAGCTAAAAAGCTTAATAAATAAGCTAAAATAAGCCAAAAAGGTCACGGCTTATTTTACAAAAGCCAAAACACAAACACCTTATATATTAGACTTTGCAAGAGTATACCAGTCAAAGACCCTAGGGCAGATGGTTATAGCGTATGTGTGTGGGAGGAGTGGCGCAGGTTCGAGTCCTGGCCACGTCCTTTTTGGCAAATTAATTTTTTTTTTTTTTTAAATTTTAAAAACTTGATCCAGTAACCTTAATGAGTACAAAAAACACAAAAACAAACTAACTTGAACAAAGATTGGATCAATTAGAAGCACAAATATGCTCAGGTCTGCATATGTTTCTGAATAACAAGTGTGAGTTCACACTTGCAAAATTTTGAACCAAGAGGGGCTTGGTGTGTTTGATTTGTGGACAAACAAGGCACCCTTGTGCTCTTTGGAGCACAAGGAGTCAAGATAAGCAGGTAAACAACAAATAAGCTCACTCAATCAAATAATCAAAGCACACAAAGGCATATCAAGTTTCTGATATAAATTTCAAAGTCTGGGGACTGTTTAAGCTTATAACTTGCACACTTTTGATTTTCAAACCCCCAAACTTAGCTTATACTAGCTCCAAATAGCACACAACAAACTTACAATCCTGGATTAACCTAACATTAAACAGAAATCAAGATGCAAGCACAAGATTCATACAATACAAGCAGAAACTAGGACTTGCTGATTTAAGCTATCATTTTCACTTTTTGTGCAACAACTTGTTACAAATCTTTTCCAAACTAAACTATAACTAGCAAATCACCTATCTCAACCCTATTGAACAACTCTAACACGTTTCAAACTACAAGATTCTTACCAAAATCACAGTTAAAAAGTAGACCCAAACACCACTTTAAAACTTTCAATCCAACTTTAACAAATCAAAACACTTTAAAACCTATTCAAATTAATCCTATGATCTTCTAACATGCATGCAAACACTTAAGAACTGAATTCAAACAATCTCAACACACTTATAGCACCTAATCATCCAAATCACAAAACACTTCAATTTCTGAAAATTCCAACAAGGAAAAAGAGATTTACCTAAGGACCTTACTTCCAAGGTCCTTTGTGGTTGCAATACCACCTCCCTACCAACTGGGGTTGGTGCTGAACTAAATCAACAACTCAGCAATCAAACCTGCACAAATCAAACAAACACAAGAAAATACCACTTTTCTGAATTTTCTGAAAACCTCTTAAAAACTTTTCACAAACCTTCAAACCTTTTAAACTTAACACGTTTTAAACAAAACCTTTACACTCAGAAAATCAAAGTTTTGGTCCACTTTCACTTTCCAAAACCCTTACTTTCTGAATTCAAGATTTCTTTAAAACCCTTTGAAAAATGAAACTTCAAACACCAAATTCTTTCACAAATTTAAATGGAACTCAGCTTAAGCAATCCAAACACACAAACTTTTTATAAATAATTAAAAGGAATTACAATTTATATTAAAAACACCAAACTTTAATTTTATAAAAAAGGAATTACAAAGGATTTGCTAAAAACTGGAACAAAGGTGCATTCACATGCGAATGCCCTTTAAATACTAACTAAGAGAACATTCTAGGTCACTAAACCCTAGCAACTAAAATTCCAATGCTGCCCTTGAAGATTTGACTGAAAATGGGTCAAAAATCGCCCATGTGATGCTTGTACTGGATGCCAGCTTGGAATCTTCAATCTTGGACGTAGGATTGAACTTGGGGACCAAGGGGATGATCTGGGGTGTTAAACTGGTCGGGTGTGGGGTTTTGGGTGAAAGTGATGGAGCAGGGGAGGCTTGGGGAGGGTCCCACAAGCCATGTGATACTGTTGGGTGAGGTGGGTTTGGTTGAGAGTGACGTTAATCAGTGTTCTGGAAGTTTTTAGGGTAAAACCCCTTGATTTGGGTGTGATTGGATCTGGGGGTGTTCTTGGGTTTATGGGGTGATTAGCCAGTGTTTAATCTGGTTTGGGTGTAATTTGTTTTTAAATTAATGTTAAGGAGGGAAATGGTGGGGTTGACTGGATGTTTTGACCAAGTTTAATAAGTAAACTTGGGTTTGGACGGGTAGGGTTATGGGTTTGGGTAGGGTATTGGGTAAATGGGTGGGTGAGGATGACGTGGCATTGTCTGGTTGGTTGTGGGAGTTTGTTGGTTTGACAAATATGGTCCCCAATGTATTCACTTCTTTCCACTTTGCATTTAAATGTTGTCAGCGCCCAAATAACAAGTGACAACTTTTGGCAAGTTGTCACTTTTGGCACAATTACTTCCAAAGCTTAATCCAAGGGTTTCTTTTGTATTATCTTCAAATTCCAGGGACTGATCTTGAACAATCTTCAAACATTAAGGATTATACTTGTACATTTGATATTTTGAGGGTCAAATGTGACAAGTTCTTCAAAGATGAGGGGCCATTTTTGCCAATCTTCAATTCTTCAAGGGTCATTTTGCAAAATTCCAAACTTGGGCCCGGTTCATTGTGCGACTTCGTTTCCTGTGTTCGTTTTTGAATGATTCTTGTGTTCTTTTGCCATTTCCTCAATATCCGTACCTAAAAATACACAAGTAACAAACACGAGCATATATTTGGCATATTTTATGATATTTTATGCAATTTAAGGCCGTTTTGGACGATGAGACCATGTATAAAAGCAGTCTCATCACTCCCCCATACTAAACCATTGTCGTGCCCTCACGCAATACTAGAATAAAGTATCAAAGCATCTCCAAAATTTAATTTTATTCACTTTTATTGAAATGATAACTAGCTACACTATACTATTACTACTACTTGTGTTTTGGACATAATGTATGATTTTCATCGCAAAATGGGACGTTTAGGTTCATAGAACAAGAACACGTGAATGCTTCGTTAGAAATAATTTCGTCGTCCTCGATTTTCACCTTAATTCCATGCCAAGCGTGCAACGAGATCATTGTCATTATAAGTTAGTAATGCTAACACTACTCATATGCCCTAATCACGTACTTATTCTCCCATTATTCCTAAGTTATATCTCTTATATTTTATTATGTCTTAATGATCACGAGGATACATCATTGACTTATGCGATAATAGAGATTTAGGTCTAAAAATAGAGTCCTAACGGTGTAACTAAGACCATCAAATCAATAACCCCTCCTAATAGAAAACGATGTCAAAAAATTAAGTTGACAAAAAGAATCGATAAACACGGTTTTATAACGGTTTTGAACATGAGACTTATTACCAAGACTTTTATACGCCCCCTAACGGAAGGGCCTTATTATCTTTGGTTTACCTCCATCTTTTATTCAACTTCGCCTTGAAGCTTTTATTATGACTTTGGTCTTGCCTTGCCTTTTATTATCCGCCATCATCGGTGGTTTTATTAGCCAAAGACGTATATCCTCACGCTAAAGCGAATTTTGGATCTTTAAAGCTTCGAAGATTAAGGCTTGATTCACTTTCAATTTTGCATAGATTTTAGGCCTTGTGGGGCTTCAAATTGTTTGCTAGATTTAGGTGAGCACTTGAAATCTTATTACTGGGTGAAGCTTTCGATTATTCGGGTTGCCAATACTTCAAAACCGTGACGCTGGCGATACCTTAATGTCTTCCCAATTTAATTACACGGAAGCTACTAGAAAAGACTAGAAACCCAACAATCAAAACTAAACCGCTAAGTCAATATTTATTAAGCAAAAAATATTTACATGCGAAGGGAGAATAAGCAAACAACGAGAACACATGAGTTTTTGAAAGAATACGAATACTCTACGTTTAGCATAGTAACTTATAATTAACTCTATCATTTCTCGTCCTCATTTAAGAGACTTAGCCTAATGTGTAGTTAAGGAATCAAAGCTAAGTGCTCAACACGCACGGTCGAGTAAAAAATTACTCTTATTCTCGCCATCGGAAAATCTACATTCGTGTCTTCAAACACTTATGAAACATGAGAAAAATTTTAAAATTTGGCCATTTTTAGCCTTATTTTGCAACAATATGATAAACAAAACGATAAACTTTAGAAAGCGTGAAGGTTTGGCAAGGCAAGTATCTATTCACCCCCCCCATACTAAAGTTAAACATTGTCCTCAATGTTTCGAGTCTAGGGGTGCAAACACCCCCATACTAGAGACGTAGTCGAATGCCTAATCTAGCATGGAAAGGGTGTAACCAATAAGTAATAGCCGTTTATGAAGTGTGCTATAAACCTAAGGTTAGAACATCAAAAGGATATATCATATGGATATTGGGAAAGGCTTCCAAAGCAAACGATCGAGTGCTCACACGAGAGGCTCCAATCGTGAAGATGATGATCTAAAAGACACAATTCACAAACAACCACGGAACAAAGGTTGGAAGGGCACAAATCCCCTCACATTAACTAATTAGAAAGCAATAATATGTACATGGATAAGCATGGGTCTCCCCCACGAGGCACCTTGTTTTTGATAACCGAGTCAAAAGCTCGACTCGAATCCCCATAAATGTGATCATTTAGGGATAATCATGGTATGGTCAATTTTTGGTGGGGCTTACATGATAAACAAGGCCCAAAAGCACGTGGAGTACTTTAAAAATCCGATAAACGTATACCGGGGTCAAAGATAGCGTCCTCGTTTTCGGATGAAAGACGAGACAACACAACTCCAACACAAATCCCAATGGGATAGAAGAAAATAGGAGAGAAGAAATAGAAGGGTGGGACAATGGGTAAGGCAAAACATTGAGCTACTCGAGGTAGACTCGCACCAATCAAATGAAAAGATTTTCCATTTATTGCATCGGTGGAAGACCGAGATTTCCCTATATAATCAATTCCAGGATCAAATATCTCGTCCTCGGTGGAGAAAGGGAAGGGAACATAAGGGGATTCCCCCACACTAGGTCCACATAAAGCATCGTCAAAAGGAGAATACGAGCTTGTAGTACTCAATAAACGCGGTGATGACGGAGTTAGAATTGTAGAAAAATCTTTTAAATTAAATTCAAAATCTTTTCCTTTTTCATCTTTAAAATGCTCCTTGTGAAAACCCGATTTAATTATGTCAAAAATATTTGGTGTATCTAAAACAATGTTAGTCACACTAAAAATTCTCACATTTTGAAAGCGTTTTGGTTTAGGTGGTGGCAAGTTTTCAAATCTTTTGTCAACAAAGAAAACCTCCCCATCGGGATCAACGTATTCATCATCCGAAGAATCACTCGAGATTATAGGCTTAACACTCTTAACCTCCATCGGCGGAGGGGACGGAACTTCATTTTTCTCAACAACTAAAACTCTATTTGAAATTCTTTTGCAAATGCTTTTGATTGGATTGACATTGTACAAAGATGTGATAGAATAAACATGAGAAAGAGTGGAGTTTTGGGTTGCATTAATGACGAGTTCTTCCTCATTGAAACGAAGAGTGATTTTTCTTGCATGCACATCGATAAGTGCTCTCGAGGTATCCAAAAAAGATCGACCTAAAATTAACGGAACTTTAGGATCGATGGGAATATCAACAACAATGAAGTCCACGGGATAATAGAATTTCCCAACTTTCACGAAGACGTCCTCGGTAACTCCACAAGCTAGAATCGTAGAATGATCGGCCATTTCGATTGACATTCTTGAAGGAGTGAGATTTGGAAGATTGAGCGATTTAAAAATCTCAAGAGGCATCAAATTAATACTAGCACCAAGATCGGCCAAGGCGTAGCATTCTTCCATGTCTTGGATAGCACATGGGATTAAAAACTTTCCAGGATCACCGACTTTTTGAGGTATGCGGCTTAGAAAAACCGAAGAACAACTAGACGATTTTTGCAATTTTTCTTTGTTATTCAACATACTTTTGAAGTTCGCGGCAAATCGAGGCATCATGACTAAGGCGTCGGCAAAACTTATATTAAAATGCAAGTCACGAAACATTTTCATAAAAAGTTCAAATTGATAATTATTTCGTTCTTGTGCCTTTTCCTTGTTTCGTCTTGATGGGTAGGGTAAAGGTGGTGTGGGTTGAGGCAAATTAGGCATAGGCAACGGCCTTGGAATCTCGGGTTCCATGATTGGTATTGGTTCAACCGTAGGTGTGGTTTGAGCGGTACTTTGTGGGCTTGAGATGTGCTCCTTTTCAACCACAACCTCGGGTTCTTTCTCTTTTTCCTTCTCCATAGAAGTACTTGGACGAGAAGTGGGTTCTTTGAAAGTTTTACCACTACGAGTGGCAATAACCTTCAATTCTCCTTTCGGGTTCACGATGGTATCACTAGGAAGACTACCCGAAGAAGAAGGCTTACACATGATAACTTCAAACATCTTAGCCATACGGTCTTCAAACTTAGATTGCCTAGCATCCGCTTTTAACAACTCTTGCTTAATCTCATGTTGTCCTTGCTCCATTTTTTGTTGATTTTGTTGGAGTCGTGTGACATTTCCTTCCATTTTATTAGCATGAGTTTTAAGTTCATTAGCAAGTTCGTTTTTAAGCTCGTTTTTCAACTCGGATCTTAAGCTAACCCTTTCACGTTGCATGTTATCAAACTTAGCATCATTAGCCTTAACATAATTCAAAAATTCTCCTTGAAGATTTTTGGTGTGATCGTTTTGAAAACCTTGGGCATTAGTTTGAAAATCACGGTTTTGGTTTTGGTTTGAAATTTGCCCATTTCCACTTTGGTAATTACCTTTGTTATAGTTCCTTTGATTTCCTTGGTAATTTCCACCTTGATTGTTGTTGTTGCGATAATTATTAGCATTTTGATTGGGTGGAGCTTGATTTGAACGTGAACCTTGACCGATTTGGTTATAAGTTCCCGTGGCTACAAAAGCATTCGAAGTGTTACCATCCGCGGTAATGAACTCGGAAAGATCATGAGCTCCCCCACACGACAAACAACTCTTAGAAACCGCTTTAACCGAAGCGGTGTTGGAAGCTTCTTGAGCCTTCCAATGGGACATAAGGTTTGCAAATCTATCGAAAAATCGGTTTTCTTCATTTGCTTCATCATGTAATGCATTGATACTTTGAGACGATGATGAGCCCCTTTTGGAAACACTCGGTGTGTGACGCGGGCTATAAACCTTAGACCTATTCTCGATTATGACCAAAGCTTCTTCAACCGTTTTACACAAAAAATTACCACCCGCAGCGGCATTTAAATAATCTCTTTCATGATCGTTAAGGCCATTGTAAAACGTGTCGATTTGGTGCAAATCGGAAAAACCATGATGAGGACATTCGTGTAACATCTCCTTAAACCTATTCCAAGCCGTAGAAAAACTTTCATTTGATTCTTGTGAAAATTTAGAAATCTCATTTTTCAAATGCGTAGTCTTAGAGGGCGGAAAAAATTGGTTCACAAACTTTGAAACGAGATCCTTCCACGTCAATATAGAATTGGGTGGCTCTTTCTCTAACCAAATTTTAGCGGGCCCCGCTAAGGAATACGGAAATAACATCATCTTAATCGAGTCATTCGAGACATCCTTGAATTTGCACGTGGCGGTAAGACGATTAAATTGGCGGATATGGTTGTGCGGATTGTCCTTCTCATCACCACGGAATTTGTTGTTTTGGATCATCGACAACAAACCCGTTTTCACCTCAAAATTCTCCGCAAGGTTTGCGGGAATCACAATAGCTTCTCCATAACCCTCGGTGGGTGCTTGAAGTAACTCCATCATAGTTCGATTCGCCATGGTTGGTTCTTCTCGTACAATGGGTTCGTCAATAGGAGACTCCTCACTAGAAAGAGTGAGTGATTTGTTTCTTCGTTTACGAGCACGTCTAGCTTTAGAGCGAGTTTGCATAAACGTCACGTACAACGAGAAGGCGAGCAAAGAAGATTCTTTTTGGTATTTTGTGTTTTTTCAATCTTTTTGTGGTTTTTGATTGTATTAACCTTTTTGGAAATTGGTGAATGTATTAAGTAGACAATGAGTCCACAAATCTCCTCACTAATCAAATCTCTTGATTAAAAAGGCCTCAAGGAATGAAAACGATCACGTGGAGTGAACGCCTTCGATGACTTTAGAACGATGGTGGAACACCAAATCGTTCAAGAGGGTTTAATCAATATGAAACCAAGAAAATATATATGATATGTAGTAATACTTTGGGCGGCAAAACCCTCGATTCACTCTCAAAATCAAATACGCACAAGAAAGCGGAGGAAACGAGGCGGCGCGAAGCACTTAAGAGCCTTTTTCCTTTAGGTTGTGAAATACAACCGCCTTATACCCACCTTATAGTTTGTATTATCAAGATTAAGCTTCACGAAAGTATTTATCTATTTTTGCCTTTTTCTTTGGTTTGAGATTCGAATACAATGATCGAGTGATGAAATCCCGAATCAAGGTTGTGATTGCTCACGTATTTGGAGTACTTGTGTATTTATTGTTCTACGTATACAATATAGTAATAATATTCACACAAAAACCGAAAAACGATAATACGTATTAATAGAGTGCTATTAATACAAATACTATATGGCTACTATAGAAAAACAACAATGTTTCAATCAAAACACAACACGCCTCCCCGGCAGCGGCGCCATTATGATATGTAGTAAAATCACACTTGTTTAGGAAAACAAGGCAATAATATAGGGTAAGCACGACGATTTAGGAAAACCGTGTGTGAATGACCCTAGAAGTGAGTTCGTTCTCGAGGAGGCACGTGTGTTGTGTAATGAATGATTGATTTATGTTTTTGATTATTAACAAGAAGAAAAGAAGAGAAAATGACGAAGACGAAAAAAATAGAAAAATAAGGCGAAAACACTACTAGAAAGTTACGACGTAGAACGTAAAAAGCACAAAATTTAAAATTTTAATCTAAAAATTCCTAAAAATTACTAAAAATCCTAAATAATATTCTAAGAGTTTACAAAAAATCAAAACTTGCCAAAGCCTTTTAATTAATTTAATAATGACTTTTTAATGCTAATTAAAGCCCTAAAAATCACTTTTAAATATTAAAAAGCCCTAAACAAGATTTTATAATTTGTAAACCTCAAAAATGACCTAATTAAACTAAAAACTATTTTTAAAAATTTTAAAACCAAATTAAACTATTTTTAAACTCCTAAAAACTATTAAAATCTATTAAATCTTAAATTAATTCTAAAAAGTAATTGAAAAGCCTAAAAATTATTCTACAAATGGGAAAAGTCCTAATTAATGATAAAGAACCTAGGAAAAATGAAAAAGAAATAAAAATAAAACTTTGAATTTTAATGAATAAAATAATATTAAAATAATCTAAAAAATAAAAAGTTCTCAAATAAATTCTAAAAAATTCTCAAAAATCCTAAATAATCTAACTAAGAAGAAAATGTAAACAAAAGTTCCTAAAACCTTTTAGTTAATTTTATATTAATTTTTAAAGTTGCTAAAAAACCCTAAAATCAAATAAAAATAAAAATTAAAGTTTTTGAAAACTTTATTATATGTAAACCTCAAAAATAAGAACTAAAACCTAAAAACTATTTTTTTGTATTTTTTTAATCACTGTTTAATATTTTTTATAGACTTTCTAAATATAAAACTAAAAATAATCCTAAAAATTAATTAAATAATGTGAAAAATAAAACTTTTACTCAGAAAAATCCTAAAACTATAAAATATCCTAGGAAAAATGGAAAGAAGCTAAAAAGCTTAATAAATAAGCTAAAATAAGCCAAAAAGGTCACGGCTTATTTTACAAAAGCCAAAACACAAACACCTTATATATTAGACTTTGCAAGAGTATACCAGTCAAAGACCCTAGGGCAGATGGTTAGAGCGTATGTGTGTGGGAGGAGTGGCGCAGGTTCGAGTCCTGGCCACGTCCTTTTTGGCAAATTAATTTTTTTTTTTTTTTAAATTTTAAAAACTTGATCCAGTAACCTTAATGAGTACAAAAAACACAAAAACAAACTAACTTGAACAAAGATTGGATCAATTAGAAGCACAAATATGCTCAGGTCTGCATATGTTTCTGAATAACAAGTGTGAGTTCACACTTGCAAAATTTTGAACCAAGAGGGGCTTGGTGTGTTTGATTTGTGGACAAACAAGGCACCCTTGTGCTCTTTGGAGCACAAGGAGTCAAGATAAGCAGGTAAACAACAAATAAGCTCACTCAATCAAATAATCAAAGCACACAAAGGCATATCAAGTTTCTGATATAAATTTCAAAGTCTGGGGACTGTTTAAGCTTATAACTTGCACACTTTTGATTTTCAAACCCCCAAACTTAGCTTATACTAGCTCCAAATAGCACACAACAAACTTACAATCCTGGATTAACCTAACATTAAACAGAAATCAAGATGCAAGCACAAGATTCATACAATACAAGCAGAAACTAGGACTTGCTGATTTTAAGCTATCATTTTCACTTTTTGTGCAACAACTTGTTACAAATCTTTTCCAAACTAAACTATAACTAGCAAATCACCTATCTCAACCCTATTGAACAACTCTAACACGTTTCAAACTACAAGATTCTTACCAAAATCACAGTTAAAAAGTAGACCCAAACACCACTTTAAAACTTTCAATCCAACTTTAACAAATCAAAACACTTTAAAACCTACTCAAATTAATCCTATGATCTTCTAACATGCATGCAAACACTTAAGAACTGAATTCAAACAATCTCAACACACTTATAGCACCTAATCATCCAAATCACAAAACACTTCAATTTCTGAAAATTCCAACAAGGAAAAAGAGATTTACCTAAGGACCTTACTTCCAAGGTCCTTTGTGGTTGCAATACCACCTCCCTACCAACTGGGGTTGGTGCTGAACTAAATCAACAACTCAGCAATCAAACCTGCACAAATCAAACAAACACAAGAAAATACCACTTTTCTGAATTTTCTGAAAACCTCTTAAAAACTTTTCACAAACCTTCAAACCTTTTAAACTTAACATGTTTTAAACAAAACCTTTACACTCAGAAAATCAAAGTTTTGGTCCACTTTCACTTTCCAAAACCCTTACTTTCTGAATTCAAGATTTCTTTAAACCCCTTTGAAAAATGAAACTTCAAACACCAAATTCTTTCACAAATTTAAATGGAACTCAGCTTAAGCAATCCAAACACACAAACTTTTTATAAATAATTAAAAGGAATTACAATTTATATTAAAAACACCAAACTTTAATTTTATAAAAAAGGAATTATAAAGGATTTGCTAAAAACTGGAACAAAGGTGCATTCACATGCGAATGCCCTTTAAATACTAACTAAGAGAACATTCTAGGTCACTAAACCCTAGCAACTAAAATTCCAATGCTGCCCTTGAAGATTTGACTGAAAATGGGTCAAAAAACGCCCATGTGATGCTTGTACTGGATGCCAGCTTGGAATCTTCAATCTTGGACGTAGGATTGAACTTGGGGACCAAGGGGATGATCTGGGGTGTTAAACTGGTCGGGTGTGGGGTTTTGGGTGAAAGTGATGGAGCAGGGGAGGCTTGGGGAGGGTCCCACAAGCCATGTGATACTGTTGGGTGAGGTGGGTTTGGTTGAGAGTGACGTTAATCAGTGTTCTGGAAGTTTTTAGGGTAAAACCCCTTGATTTGGGTGTGATTGGATCTGGGGGTGTTCTAGGGTTTATGGGGTGATTAGCCAGTGTTTAATCTGGTTTGGGTGTAATTTGTTTTTAAATTAATGTTAAGGAGGGAAATGGTGGGGTTGACTGGATGTTTTGACCAAGTTTAATAAGTAAACTTGGGTTTGGACGGGTAGGGTTATGGGTTTGGGTAGGGTATTGGGTAAATGGGTGGGTGAGGATGACGTGGCATTGTCTGGTTGGTTGTGGGAGTTTGTTGGTTTGACAAATATGGTCCCCAATGTATTCACTTCTTTCCACTTTGCATTTAAATGTTGTTAGCGCCCAAATAACAAGTGACAACTTTTGGCAAGTTGTCACTTTTGGCACAATTACTTCCAAAGCTTAATCCAAGGGTTTCTTTTGTATTATCTTCAAATTCCAGGGACTGATCTTGAACAATCTTCAAACATTAAGGATTATACTTGTACATTTGATATTTTGAGGGTCAAATGTGACAAGTTCTTCAAAGATGAGGGGCCATTTTTGCCAATCTTCAATTCTTCAAGGGTCATTTTGCAAAATTCCAAACTTGGGCCCGGTTCATTGTGCGACTTCGTTTCCCGTGTTCGTTTTTGAATGATTCTTGTGTTCTTTTGCCATTTCCTTAATATCCGTACCTAAAAATACACAAGTAACAAACACGAGCATATATTTGGCATATTTTATGATATTTTATGCAATTTAAGGCCGTTTTGGACGATGAGACCATGTATAAAAGCAGTCTCATCAGATTTCCACTCGTCACTGTGAACACTAAAGAGTGTCACTCTGAGTGTTCTGGCAAGATCATACGATAATGCGTAGAGGCCTGGAACGAGTTTAAGTTCAATTAAGAATTAAACTACTGTTTCTTTCCAGTTGTCACAAGATTAGTTCGTAAAGAACCGCACGTGTCACCTACCATGAGCTTGTTTGATGTTGGCTGAAGCAGGATTTCCATCTTCACTGTAATACTTTCGTATTACTCGGATGTTCTGGCAATATTGCAAGAATACTGCGTAGGACTCGTAAAAGATCTCTTACTTTTCACAGTGTGTGAGAAAGCAAGGAATGAATGGAAAGTGTCCTAATGAGACTTTTGATGATCTCTTGGCTCTAGACTCGATAGTGCGTTTTGATTTAGTGAACGATGGCTGGAGAGGAGTGCCACCTTTTCAATACCAGTCTATTCGGAGTGAATAAACTAATAGATAACGTGTTGATCTCCGTGTGATTAAAACAAATACCTTTTGAGAGATATTTGAGTTAGCTGGGAAGGGTTGTGCATTGCATCACTGGGTCCATGATGTCTTTCTTCAATACCGAGAATCATTAACAAAAATGATCTCAATAGCATATGTATTGACCCGGTTTCTGCCTTAAGTTGTAAGGAGGGCTTCTTTCTTTACACCCTTTATCTTTACAATTCTTTTTCATTCTTCAACCCCTTCAATGCTTACCAATACGTCATCACTAGCACCTTATTGTGATTGTTCCAGTGCTAGCTTAAGTACTTGGTCGGCATTCAGCTACGTTCACAATCTTTCTCCAACTTTCCTAGGACTTCTAATTCTATCTAAGGAATTGTCCTTGGGAAGATTGCATCGGTTCTGATGAATCATTGGACTAATATCTATACCTACCACCCTTTTGTCACCACATCGTCGTGAGATAAGTGTTGTTTTAGGTTGATATAGTCACCATGAAAGATCCTTGAAAATCACTTAAAGCACTTGTGATATTAAAATCAAAGATTTTGTGCCTTAAGTGTTTTGATCATCAAAAACGCTCCCCCTTAACTTGTGCATAACACATGTTAAGTTGGTTTATCTTTTAAGTCTTTTTCATTGTTTGAGCCAAATATCATAAAGTCTCCTTAATCCCATTTTCTCCCCTTTCCAAAATGTTAACCATCAATATTTCGGATATTAATGGATTAACCGGTCTTTGGGTAATAAAATGAAATTATATGTTGGCCAAAGAGCATATTAATGTTCCCCCTCAAATTAATGAGGGTTAGTTGTAGTGCTTGAGTATGATTTGTTTGAAAGATTTAGAATCTCGAGAGAAATTCTTGAAAAATATCATACTTTTACACTACAACAAGCCACAAAAAGCTGATAAAGTAAAAAATTAACATATTCACAATAATGTACATATGGAGTTGACCTGTAATGAGATGAACCAAAATTAATTGGTTCGTTCCGTGAGCCGATGGTGAGCTCCATATGGTCGTCCACCGACGAATCGTTCTATGCTTCGTAGCAACCGGCGCTTCCTTAGCACTTCCTCAATCTTCCTGATTGCATACGAATATCCTTTTCTGCACTGGGTTGTCCAGGTGTATGTGACTGCCGGAAGAGGTAAGTTGGAATTGAGAACTGACAAATCATCTCGAACATTCTTTAGCGTTCCATCACTGAATTTGTGCAGTTCTGAGAATCGCATATATTGCATGATGCCAGTCTGATTAGGATAAAAGATTCCTGCTTCCGGCTTGGTAGTCCCCATGTAAACCTTCTTGTTCTTGTGGAAGTTACTGAGTGGAGTCGTATGGGGACGTTCCAGGTTTAGCTTCTTCTGATAGCTTTCTACCCCAAGTTGAAAATCTTCCACCCGGTGTTGATTGACAATTTTCCTGGCATATTGACGAAAGTTGAACTCAAGGCTATGACGATATCAGGTGATAGATGGTCAACTTTCTCTTGAGCCAAAAGCAACAATAGATCTTCTATGTCTTCAAGTTGAAGGTACTGGAGATCACTTTCGTCAATGCGGTATTCTTTCTCATCGGTACGTTTGAACAAGATTACATTTAAGTAATCGTAACCGAAAACCGTCTGAGTAGTTGCCCCAAGGATACTTTTGATTCTGTGAGATGAGACAATAGAAGCACCTCTTTTAGGACGATGGAAGTGATTATAGGCTAACTTCTTCTTTTTGTCCCAGTGAGATATGCCAAGTGAAGCATAGGTGTCATAAAATTTGAGTAGCTTCTTTCTCCATATTGATTCAGGCACTTTGTCTTCTATCCATGGAACATTCTCCAAGTTGACAGCCTTGAGCATTGTTAGTGACGTGGCATACTTCTTTGCTCCATTTTCAAAGTATTCAAGATCGTGAGAGACAAAATGCTCGATTGGGATAGTGGCAGAACTAGTGATGACCGTTGGTGTAAGAGGTTGCAATACGGGAGTTTAAATTCCTGTAGTTGTCGCTCTCATTGCTTTAGTAAGCTCATTCAGGTGATATTCTGCTTCATTATGGGTGATCTTTAATGTGTCAAAGAAGTCCACATTTGCAGCTGCCATTTTGATCAGATCCGGGGTCATCGTTGGTTTCCCATGAGAGTACCTTAGAAAAGCCGAGAAGTCGATAGGGTTGTTGAGGAATTGAGTCATCTCCATTACAGTTGCAGTTTCAAATGGATGATGTGGTGCTGCGTTTGTTAGCCAAAGTTGCTCTTGTACATTATCATCAATGATAAGGGATTCAGCAAATGTCGGTTCTGGAACATTTAAATCTTCAACTTCCATGTCATCATCATGCTGAACTGTAGATGATGTTGAAGGTTGAGTTTGCGTCACCGATATATCATCGTGAGGTTCTTCTTCAAGCATTGTTTCTGTCGGTTCTTCTGCTTGCATGTATTCTACAGATTCAATATGAGAATCAGTAGTGAATTCTGGTGCAGTAGATATACCTGAAGCAACCTGCTGAGTTTCTGATACTGTTGTCTCCAGTGGCTTTTCTGTGGTGTCAGCAACCGTTTCTGCAGTGTCCTCGAGACCTTTCTCGGTGGCCGTTTCATTGTCATCCTTGTTTGTCTCTTCGGCATTTGTACCAGTGTTGTCATTCTTATCACCCTTGTTGACTTCATTACCCTTGTCATTATTGTCATCGTCATCCTGATCATCATCTGTATCCTCGTCCTCGTCCTCATCGTCATCTACATTCTTATCCTTTCCTTGTTCATCCTCTTCATCCTCCTCATCTCCTTCCTTATCCTTATCCTCATTATCATCATCCTTTTCACCATGTTCCTCGTTATCTTCCTCTTCTAACTCATTCTCATCATCAGACTCAGAGTCAGTAGTGTCTGCAGGATTCTCTTCATCAATTGCTTTGTTGAGATATTGCAGAACTTTGCGTTTGTATTTTGATTTATGAGCTTCCAAAGCTAGCAGACGTGTCTGAAGCAATGTCATGATTTGAAGAGTAGATAGACCATTACCGACAAGATGTGGTAGTTGTTGATCAACATAAGACTTGACTTCGCGTCGAATGATCGCGGTCATCTGCTCGTCAATTGACCCGAGAAAAGCAGCATTTTCTTTATCCCGAGTTTTCTTCTCTTTACGAAATGCTTTATGTTGTTCTTTGAGCTTTGACACTTTGTCTGTTAGTTTTTGAAGAATGGGCTCATCAGGATGCGGTTCCTTTGGAGGAGTAGCAAACCTTTCTGTCAACGTAGCTATTTGTGTAGCTTGAGCCTCTAGCTGTTGTTGAAGAGACTGGATTAACGGATCATTGACTGTGAGAAAAGGATTTGATGTAGATGATGCTTGTGGTTCTGTTGGTGGAGGTGTAACCAAAACTGTTAAGGTGGTCGTGGATGATACTGGTTGTACCGGGATAGGTGTTGATGTAGATACAGTGGTTAGGACGGTGGTTGAGACAGGTTGTTCAACTGTAGATGCCGGTGTAGATTCCGTGGTAATGGTGGTGGTTGATACTGGTTGTTCAACAGTTGCGGGTGTGATGGTGGTGGTCGGGACCTCACTGATGATTGGGGTTGATAGTAGGGAAGTGGTGGTCGATGTAATAGTGGTTATAGGGACATCCACCATTTGTTCATTTGTTGACGGATCAGTGTTGGTGACCTCAACACCCTCCCCTTCTAAATTGAGATATTTCAAAACATCATCAGAGTTTGAAGTAGACTTACTTTGAAGTTGTGTGTCTGGAATGAAAGTTGCATGAGCATCTTCATTTAGTACCATGTGAGTCGGTTCAGGCAAAGATGTGGTGATATTTGCATCTCGATACATCATACTTGTATCTGTGTCAGCACTGCTCTCACGTTCTTCACTTGGTTCCCGACTTTCAAGTTGAAAGGTAGCAGCATCTTCATACTCATCTTCATAGGTATCTTCTTCGTCGAAGAATTCCGTATCACTATCAGGATTACCAAAATCTGCTAAGTCATCAAATACCCTTGAGCCTGATCCACCAAAGGCTTCCTGTCGACTTTGTTGAAGAATAATACGAAGTCTTTTTTCTTCAGAAAGTTGTTGTTGAACAGGATCATTTGGAGCAATACTTGCCTCTTTGCCTTTAGCCTTCCTTGCTTTCTTAGGCCTGTGGAGTGGTACTTCTTCTTGTTCTTCTTCAGTGTGGATCAGCTCATCTTCATCATCTTCATCAACAATTTGCATTTTTCCTGAGCGTTTATCTTTAGGAGCAGCTGGTTGACGCTGTGAAACTCGTTTCTTGCGTTTACCTTTTTGCTTCTCTGAGGGTGGTAAATTTGCCCGCTTGAATTGTGCGTCAATGTCTCGAAGCATTTCTTGGTATTTATCACTCTCCTTGATTCCATCATTAATCATCGTGCCAGGTACTAGTGCAGGAAGTAATGCATACTTTTTGGAATTTGTGTCTGCATTCATTGAGAGAATCACATAATCATCATCTTTGGTGTGATAAAAGAACTTCCCGCGAGTGTCAATGGTTGGGTCATTCTTCATAAAATAGTGGATAATGAGCTTGGTGAATCTCGGGAATGGAAGATGCACGAATTTCTTCTTCGTTCCAGTAATCTGATAACAAAATTCTTGCCAGAGAAGAAGTGCATAATCGACTTTTGATGCAGTATACAATCCCCAAAATAAGTGAGCCTGTGGTGGTCTCATTGCATCGGTGCCCCTAGTTTTACCAGTGAGACACTTGACGATGATGGTGATAATTGCTTTCCAGGGTTGCCCTATGTGTGAGGTATTAAATTGTGATGGGTTGTTAATTTCACCCTCATAATGCATGGCACGAATGACTCGAAGCACTTCATCATTCTTTGGGTTAGCCACAAATTGTTCTCCTTGTGCCAACCTAGGGAGCTTAAACAATTTCCGAAAAATGCTCAAGTTGAGTACCCTTGGTGTTTTGTTCAGTTCGAAAGATATAGTCTTGTTAGAGAAAGATGCAGTGTTCCAGAATTCATGCATGTAGACTTCGGGAACAGATGCAGTACGTCTGAGTGTGTCGCTGATGGGTGATATGTCTAGGATATCCGTGGCTATTTTGAAAGCAGGTAAAACCGGATCAAAATCATCTTGTAATCTAGAGTTGTTCTCAGCATATGGATGCCTATTACTGAGCGAGACCAGTTCAAGATCACGGAGTCGTTGTTCTTCCTCGGTGATTGACATTTTCCTACTTTGATGACATATTCACAAATGATATACACGACATATGTTGATATATTAAATCTATGCCAATTTTAAACACAGGAAAAATATCATTACACTTATTACCACAACATTCACACATACATCAAATGAACAAGGTCCTTACATATAGCAATGCACTTAGGAAAATGGCATGATTGCCAGTGATAATTTTATTCTAAAGAGATACCGTCCTAGCCTTAGTTCTTACAATATTTGGATTTCTTGGAGGTCATGACCAAAACCTCAGTAGGTTTAGGTTTGATGTCTACTAACACCTCAGTAGGTCTTGGTTTGATTTCAACCAAAACTTCAGTGGGTTTTGATTTAGTTTCAACCACTATGTCAGGAATTGTAGGATTACCCTCAACCCAAAAGATAGTGGGCTTGAACAAAGATGAAGCTTTGTCTGCCATGGCCTGGAAACACAAACCCAAGACATTGAGTAAGTAACTTGTATCTCTTTTGTTTACATAGGAATCAACTTATTAAATAAGATGAACTTCTGTAATAAGAAACCGTTCAAGTATTCTTATGAGATAAAAATTGACTTATTTCAACAACACTTGGTTTCGTTTAAATGGCCCTAAAGAACTTAAAGCTAAAGAAGAATTAGTGCAAGCTAGGCCGACCTCATGGTATATCCTAAGGCAATAGAATAATAATAAGAGACCTAATTCCATCAAAATGTAGCAAACCATCGGAATCTTAACCATACCATCGCAATGAAAGAATCATCGGAATCCTAATGAAATAACATCCTATCGCAATATCTAAGGCCATCGCAATCAGTGCATTTCCATCGGAATAACTGAGAAGTCATCGCAATATAACCCATCGCAATACATAGTACGAATCCATCGCAATGACACATCGGAATGTGCCATCGCAACACGCCATCGCAATGAACCATCGTAATGGCCATCGCAATGAGCCTGTCGCAACGAGCCATCGGAATGACTCGTCGCAATGACCCATCGCAATGGAACCATCGCAATGTCTCATCGCAATGAGCATCGCAATGAGTCATTGCAATGACTCATCGCAATAGCCCATCGCAAAGAATCATCAAAATGAGTCATCGCAATGACAGCATCGCAATGATGTATCGTAATCTACATCGAAATCCGTGACAGGGATTCGATCTCAACTTTGACTTCACGATCTGGAATTTTAGGCAATGTTTTAAACGATTCTGAGCAAAACCAATGTGTAATAATGTATCCTTAACAAATCCCAGCACTTAAAATACATATTCATGGCAAAAATTAAGAAACCCTAAATCGAAATCTTTAAACTATGGTTTCTGTGTTGATATATGATGATGAAACATGTTGGACGAGATTAATTAAACCACAGATATAGTACCTAGATAGATTAGCAACCAGATATGAGGGATCAAAGTGGAGCTTGAGTTCTTCAACAATGGCAGAAAAAGAATGTGTTTGTGTGTTTTTCGAATAACGACGGGAAGGAGGGGGGGTTTGTTTTTGACTTGGTCAAAATTGATTCAAGCCCCTACCATTATTGCAAAATTGCAAAACTGGTCCCCCTATTTGTTAGTTAAAGTTAAAGTTTAAGTTAACTTAACATATGATAAACTCATTCCTAAACACAAACACAAATACTTGACGCCAAAATGTTAATGACCTATCCAAGAGATACTTAAATCACACATGGCACCCATAGCGTAACGGAAGATGATGGGTAGCTAATATTTTCTGATAATCCTTTTGAACGACCAAATTTGTTAACATAAAGAATTAATATTTGCTCCCCCTTAATCCCTGACCTGTTTTCTATTTAAAGAGCAGTAATTAAAGATATTAGGGACACAGCTATTAATGAGGACATTTGTCGGTTAAGTGATTGTATAGAACGATTCTGGTGGAAATAAGATTTCTCTTATTTATACAAGATAAGTGCACTGATACGTACACAAATTTGTGTTAGACCAAGTTATTAAGTAAACTTGGCCCCTTACAAGGTTTTTAAAGTAAAACCTTGCCCGAGAAACTTAATTCCCGTTGTGAGCCAACGTTTTCAAAAGAAATATGTGACTTTAATACGAAAAACGGGTTGCAGTCAGAAATAACTACAAGCCATAAAGGGCATGTTTTAAAAACTTGTACAACTTTTATACAGACTCTATTTATGGCGCTGTGTCAATAGTAATCGACATTTCTAAAGCCGTAAATATTACCGTACTAAAAGACATGCCCGGTTTGAAAAGAAAAATATTTTTGGGTTTTCTTGGTTTTATATTTTTTATGGATTTTCTTGGTTTTATATTTTTTATGATTTTTCTTGATTTTATATTTTTTATATTTTGATGGTTTTAAGTATGTACGATAATATACAAGATCACGATCAAAGGATACTCGAGAATAGTTTACCAGTACTATTCTTCAGACTCTTCTGCCAACTCCTTAAGTGTCGCTGGTGAAAATGATTTCATGCCTAGCTTTTCGATCAAAAACTCGATGCGTCCTCGATCTAAGGCCTTTGTGAATATATCTGCCAGCTGATACTCAGTGTTGACGAAGTATAGTTCGATCACTCCATTTTCCACTTGCTCCTTGATGAAATGGTAGCGGATGTCAATGTGCTTTGCTCGAGAGTGTTGAACATAGTTGCAGCATAGAGCGATTGCACTTTTGTTATCACAGTACATCGGGATTTTGTTGAATCCAAGACCGTAGTCAGTCAATTGCGATCTCATCCAAAGAACTTGAGCACAACAACCGGACATAGCTATGTATTCAGCCTCAGTACTTGATATCGCAGCGCTTTTCTGCCTTTTTGATGCCCAACTGATAAGTCTATCTCCAAGGAGTTGCACACTGCCAGAAGTGCTACGTCTGGTATCTTGACACCCGGCATAATCTGCATCTGCATATGAAATTAATGCAATAGAGGAATCCTTCGGATACCACAGACCACGATTAAGTGTTCCTTTTAGATACCGAAAGATCCTTTTCACAACATGTAAGTGCTTTTCGGTACCGGGCACACATGCCTATAGCAAATTGCAAATCAGGCTTGCTAGCAGTCAGATAGAGAAGGGTGCCGATCATTCCACGGTAAAGTTTAGGATCGACAGCTATCCCTTCCTTATCTTCATCTAACTTGGATCTCTCCACCATTGGAGTATCCACGGGGTCACAGTTTTCAAAATGATATTTCTTTAAGGATTCAAGAGCAAATTTGGATTGATTAATAAAGATGCCTCTGGGATTCTGAGAAATTTGCAACCCTAAGAAAAATGAAATTTTTCCCATCATCGACATCTTAAAACGTGTGGACATAATTTTCTCAAAACGGTCAGACAAACGTTGATTCGTAGCAGCAAATATTATATCATCAACATAAATTTGTACCAGTATCATGTCGTTGTCCTCCTTGAGAATGAATAATGTGGGGTCCACTTTGCCTTTGGAGAAGCCTTTGGAGATGAGATACGTCGATAAGAGATCATACCACGCGCGTGGAGCCTGTTTCAACCCGTAAAGAGCCTTCTTGAGCTTGTACACATGATTAGGATACTCTGAATTGACGAATCCATTCAGCTGGCTTACATAGACATCTTCCCTTAATTCACCATTAAGAAATGCCGTCTTAACATCCATTTGGTAGACGATCATATTCATGTGAGCAGCATAAGCAAGGAATAGTCTAATTGCCTCCAATCGTGCAACAGGAGCAAAGGATTCTTCAAAATCGATACCCAAAGCTTGTTTGTAACCTCTAGCGACCAATCTAGCTTTGTTTTTCAGCACACTACCTAACTCATCGAGCTTAACCTTGTATACCCACAACAGTGTCAAGATTTCAACGTTGTTGGGTAATGGAACTAATTCCTACACTTCAAGACGTTGGAATTCATTGAGTTCCTCTTGCATGGCTTCAATCCATGATGATTTTGTCATTGCTTGTTGCCAGTTTTTAGGTTCAGTGTCTGAAAGAAATGCATCAAAATAGCAATACAATGCATGTTCTTGAAGTTGATTACGTGTTAGGACTGGTCGATCGATGTCACCAATAATATTGCGGATTGGGTGATCCTTTGTCCATTTAGTGTTGTGAGTTTCAATCCGTGGTGGTCGGGAGTGAACGATTGCAGGAGCTTCCTCTGAGGTAGACGCACCCGCAGGGTCATCAGGTATATGTGAACCAAAGAAGGGAAGCTCTTGTAAGTGAGCATATTCCAGATCGTGATCATATAGTTCCTCTTCAACATCATTAGGAACGAGTGGGGGTGATGATTCAGGTGTTGCTTGAGAATTGGTGGGGGATGGGACATCATGTTCAAGAGTAACAGTAGATGCCTCGGATATATTTCCATTATCTTGAGCAACAACTACGGGAATCGGAGCTACTGCTGCAGTTGCTGGGGAATCATTACTCTGTGGATCGAAAAATTCATCAAACATAGGTTGAAATAATTTATCCCACTCGGCCCTTGTTGGTGGTAAAAATGATGGAGAAGTAGGATTGTTAGGAATTAATCCGGAACTGATTGTACCGGTTCCCATCTCGTGTAATGCGGGTTCAGAGCTGTGTTGCTCAGAAGCCATCGCTGTCAGCTCATCAAAATCGACATCCAAAGTTTCTACAATCTTGCCAAGACGGCGGTTATAAATCCGGTAAGCTTTCTTTGCAGGTGAATATCCAATGAAAATTCCAATATCAGCCTTCGGTTGAAGTTTTCCCAGATTTTCACTATTTGTATTTGGATAGCAAAGTGCACCAAACACATGAAGATATGAAATATCGGGTTTGTGTCCATGAAGTAGCTCATATGGAGTTTTACCATGACGTTTGCGAATGATTGAGCGGTTTTGGGTATAACATGCGGTTGCCACTGCTTCTGCCCATAAGAATAAAGGAGCATTCGCATAAATCAACATAGTTCGAGTAGCTTCCATAAGTGTACGGTTACGTCTTTCAACGACACCATTTTGTTGTGGAGTGCGAGCCACAGAAGTTTCATGAGAAATACCAACCTTTTCATAATAAGTTCGAAGAGTCTGATTAACGAACTCAGTGCCGTTATCAGTCCGAATGCGGCGAACAGTAGCATTACGACGTACTTGGATCATCTTTAAGAAGGTAATGATATACTCTGGTGCTTGATCCTTAGATGCTAAAAACTTTACCCATGTAAACCTTGAGAAATCATCCACTATGACGAGGATTTATTTTCTACCACTCACACTAGCTGTACGCATTGGCCCACAAAGATCCATGTGCAGAAGATACAGTGGTTCTTGGTTGGTGTCTTCTGCTTTAGGTTTGTAAGATTTCTTGGTGCTTTTCCCCAATGAACACACGGAACATAAATGATCCTTGTCGAACTTAAGTTTCGGAAGACCACGAACAAGTTCGTTTCTAGCCAAATGGTTAATAGCATCAAAGTTAAGATGAGATAACCGACGATGCCACAACCATGACTTGGTCTTAGATGCTTTGGAGAGTAAGCAAACAGGAGAGGCGGCCATCATGTTTTGAATAGACAATGTATAGAGATTATCCCTCGAGAACCCTTTAACAAATCATTTCCTGCAAGATCGCGAATGAAGCAAGTATGTTGTCGAAAGGCCACTTCAAGGTTAGAATCGCAGAATTGTCCTACTGAGAATAGATTGTGACCAAGTCCCTCTACATAGTAAACCCTTGAAATCGTGACATTCCCAATTTGATATTCACCATAACCCATAATCTTTGCAATATGGTCGTTGCCGAATTTTACTGTTCCTAGAAACTTGCTGACGAAATTTGAGCATCGAGCGGTCTCCAGTCATATGTTTGGAGCTCCCCGAGTCCAAATACCAAAGAATAATTTGGACGACCTGAAAATTTTACCAAACACAGACGATGTATCGGATTCTAATTGTTCTTCTGAGTTAGCAGGTACAGATACAGTTATCTTAGATTTGCTATCAGACGAAACTTTAGGTTTCCAGATTTTCTTACTAGTGGTTGGCTTAGATTCTAGTTGTCTCGTATTCTGAGGTACTTTTTGACTGGGGACATTATCACTGGTAGGCACAGTAGTGGAGGCAGACCTAGTTAAAGGGCGCTTTTTCCATATCTTAGTGCTAATGTTCCTATTTAAAGGACTCTTAGACCTAACTTCCGTGGATGTGATCCTAGTTAAAGGGCACTTAGTTCCATTTGCAGTAAAGGTCCTACCAGTGGGTTTCCATTGCCACCCAACTTGGGTAAATTTCTTCCCTGTTGGAGTCCATTCAAGATTGTTCTTAATAGCATGCATTTCATTCACGTGATCAACAAGGCATAAATCATGATGCTGAGAAAACATGCATTCATTACAATTCCAACATTTCGCATTAGAATTCACATTTTGCTTAGGTTTCCACTCATAAAGAGGACCTTTTGTCTTAGCTACATGATTCTTTTTATTTAAAACTGAAATAACATTCCTAGGGTGCACTTCTACTTTCTTCTTCTCAGTCCTATTAGTGGAAGGCTTGATCCTATCTTTCTTTCCTCGAGATCCTTTAGCCTTAGTGGACATAGTTACTCCTGTAGAAGGCAAGGGAACATTAGTTACAGATTTTAAAGGTGCCTTACTTGATGGTGCCAGTGATGGTTTTGCTCCTGGGGTCTTGTTGAATGGAGTTACAGCAATGGGTCGATTAGTAAGTAGTGCAGAACCCGGTTTGCCTATATATTGCAAATATGCTAAGCAATATTGAACACGCTTAATATATTCATGAGCTGTGTAGTAGTAACTGCTTGAGGGATCTAGCGCATACAAATCATCTAAAATATCCCTAACCAGATCTACGTGCTTAGTTGCATTCCTCATATAGTCATCGTAGGTAACCGGGTTTTTCTTATGGAGCGGGTTCTTATAAAGCACTACTGACTTGGTTGTTGGAGCACTAGAGGACGGTGCAGAATTGCTAGCTAAGTTATTAACAACTTCTTGTCGGGTGAGAAGAAGTGTCTCCTTTAACTCGGCCAAAACCATGTTTTTGTCTATGAGCTGAATTTTTAGGTCAGAGGTTTCCTCACATTTCTTGTTCAGTTTGTCAATTAAAGACTTTTGCTCTGTCGCATTAAACGCGAGGTGTTCTTCTATTGAACCAGAAATTTGTGAGTCTCCCTGCCTTACTTGTTCACGCTCTCCTAGTATAGAATTAATTCTAGTTTCTAGGACATGATTGTTAGCCTCTGTAGCCTCTAGTTCCGTTTTTGTTTCTACTAATTCTCTCTTAAGTCTCATCATCTCTTCTTCTAAATTTTGAACCATCTGAATCATCTTGTCACTTGTCTCAACGGAGTTTCCACCATCATTTAGTGTTGAAAGAGTTTCATTTTTAGATTGATTCTCAATTTCAAGAGATATAGAATGTTGTTGAAGCTCGTTAAAACTTTTTGAAAGTGTATTATATGAATCTTGAAGCTTTAAAAATTCAGCGTTGGATTCATGACAAGAATGATTTTCTACAGTATTCACATGTTCATTAGTATTCACAGATTTATGCACATCATCACAAATATTCACAGTAGATGAAATTTTATGAGTATATTGAATAGTAACAACTTGCATCACTTCAAGAGACACCATATGTTCTAAAAAGCGGTCATATTCTGATAAGATCTTTTCCTTTTCAATTAAGTGTTGTTCATAAGCATCATCCATTTTATTGAAAACTTTTTGAACTTCACCAATTTCAAAACTTAAATTACACGCTAGATCATAGACTCCTTGTTTAATATGGTTCACAAACGGAATGATCGCTTCTTCAAACACCGATTTCATGTGTTCGAATGCCCATTCTCCAGCGGTTTGAGCCGTTGAAGTCGTACATTCCAAGATGACCTTGTCAAAATCGGTAAGGTATTGCCCAATCTCTTCAATGCTGAGCTTTACCGTACTAACCGGGGGAAGATTCTTAGGAATTTCCTTTGGTTTGTCCGAGTTGACAAGTGTAGGAATTATACTAAGGCATTCTCTAGTCGGCATGAAAGTGGATGTTTGGAGAGTTTTCTTTTTCATATTAAAACGAGTTCTAAGATCTATTGTGGCATTTTTTGCATTCATTGAAGCATAATCATATTCAGGATATGTCAAAAGTAATTTTAACTGCTTTTCATCGTATGGTGTCATAGAATCACTTGAGAACACTATCGGATCTAATGCCAATCCTAACTTTGTTGCATCATACAGTCGGGGGTTGTGGTTAAGTGCTTGCTTTGCATAACTCGGGTTAGGTGGTAAGTCTATGAGACGCGATAAGTTGAACTCTTTAAATGAAGCATGAAACAAGTGTACTAGATGTGAAGCAGCATATTGTTTTAAAAGTTTAAGTTTCGTTTCTTTTATTCTGTTAGACGTCTTAATTTCCATTTCAAGCTGTTTGGACTCCAGAATTTCAAAATCTGTTTGAAGTTGTTGAAAATTAGTGACGACTGACTCTTTTTCTTTAAGCTCATTCGAAAGATTTGCTCTTAAACTTTCAATCTCTAGCAGATTGTCCATTTGAACTTTCCTAAACCTATCAAATTCAGGATTGGTTAAGGTAGTGGACACAGGAGTCATTTCCAAGGTGTTAACCTTGTCCTTATGCAAAGCAAGCTCGGCAGATAAAGTCTGATTAGCATTAAGGGTTTCAAGGACTGCATTATTCATTTGGCTAAGCAAAGATGCAGGGACCATAACCAAATCAGGTTGAGCAGACGAATTAATAGTCGTAGGAGCTCCCGGTTGTGGTTCACTCAAAATCTGAGGACTTGCAATGTTATTACTATCATTGTTTGTCTCATTGATTGAATTACTAACCACCGGAGGCTCTTCCGAATACTCAGACATTTGCTCAACTTGATACGGTACAATGCTAGTATCTGTAGCAGTATTTGGTACCTCAGCAATGGTATCAGTCCCATAGAGTGAAAGATTTGCCATAAGAGCTGCTTTGGCGGTGTTAAAATCATCACAATCCGAGTCATATGCATCCAAATCATCACATTGATAAGCAGCATTGTTGGTGATGACTGTTGTGAGACGATCAGTTTCCGCTACTCCTGGATCTGCAAGGAATGCCAATTCTTCTTCATCAAGCTCACGACCTTGGGCTTGAGCATTCACCAGGTAAATCTTCTCCTTAAACCATGTGTCGTCTCTTCTCCTCTTAGGCTGCTTGCATTCTCGGGCCATGTGCCCTTCCCCTTTGCAGTTGTAGCAAATAACCACCTTTATTTTACCAGTGCTGTTAGCCCTTGTAGCAGTAGTATTAGATGAACGTGCACCAGCAGTAGACGAATTTGATCTCCCTTGAAGTGGTTGCACCATGACCCTACCGTCCTGAATTGTTGCCTGTTGTCGAGAGTTAGACGAGTTCCTTAACTGATTGTTAGTTGGTGCTGAACCTCGGTAACCTCTTTTGTTCAAAGTTTGACTTAAAAATGCAGACAACAGAGCTAGGATTTCAGTAGGGCTATCTCCTTGTTTAAATTCAGGGACAGGGATGTCATCTTCACAGTATAATGCTGATGCTGGTTGAGCAACAAACTGATTGGTCGGAACACTTTCTTGATGTGAGTAATGATGTTGAGGAGCCTCGAGTTGTGGATAGGTACTAACAGGGTTGGTGGGAGGTTGATACGGTGAATACTGGTGTGAAGCATAAGGTGATGGGTGTGAATCTCCTTGTGATGATGATGTTGCTGGTTGGTGATAAGATGTTGGTGGCGGTGGCAGAATCGAGTACTGTGGAAAGCTTGGTGTTTGATACACAGGTTGATATGAAGATTTGTGTCCTAAAGCAAGCTGAGAGTTGTGATATGACAGTGTAGGATGATTTGCCAATAATGCCATTGGTTCATGATAGGGTCCTTGAGAGATTCGGTTTTGGATCACATGCTTCTCATGTTGTTGTAAGAAAGCATAGAGTTGATCTAAGTTGGACTTGTGTAGATCACGAATCATTTTGACATCCGTCACATATTGACTCCATTTAGGGGGTAGTGTGTTCAAAAACTTGGTGTTTAACTGGAATTGTTCAATCCTTAGATTATAGACATTCATGTCATTCATCAGAGTGGTAAAACGCCAGTAAAAATCATGAAGAGTCTCCCCTGGAATGTATTGGAATCTATCAAACAAATCATATAATTGACATTCTCGTTCTTGCTTAGTGAGAGATGTCCCTTGTAGCAAAACCGCAAGTCGATCCCAAAGATCCTTGGCCACTTTATGTTCACTCACCATTCTGAAGATATCGGGTGGAAGGGCTTGAAGAATTGTCTGAACAGCCCTTTCATCGGCATCTGCAATGAGTTTGTTGGCATCGGTTAACTCATGATACTGCCTTGGCCTTGTCACATTGTTGACGGTAACCTCTCCCCAATCTAATGGACCTTTGTCAATTGATTCTAGCATAAGTCGACCACTTTGTTTGCCCATGATGTACGTTCTCATTCGACTTTGCCATGATTCAAATAAATCTTTGATGAGCAAAGGCGGGCGAGTATCGGTACCCGAAATGATCGATATATCGGTGAGTGAAGTCATAGTTGGCATAAATGAATGGGAATTCATTTTGTGATCCCTTGAATAAGATTATCAAAGATGATCGAACAATGAAATAAAGTTATGAGTTTTTTGTGTTGTTAACTAAAAGATATTGTTATCTTGTTGTAGTGTTAGCTTTTGAACGTTTCCAAATTACCAAATTAAATGCCAAATAGAAGAAAATCCACTAAGTATCTAAAACAAGTTCTGTCGCAATGTTCGTTCTGTCGGAATACCTAGATCGGAAAGTCTTACTATCGGAATGCCTAGATCGTAATGCAAAGCTATCGAAATGATTCAGATCGCAAAGTGCTATCGGAATTAACTCAGATCGTAATGCTTTAGATCGCAATGTAACCTTGTAGCAATGATGATGGTATCGGAATGCCTAGATCGCAATGCAATGTCTATCGGAATGCTTCAGATCGCAATAGCTATCGGAATGATTCAGATCGCAAAGTGGCTGACAAAATTTAAGCAGAGTAACGACTTAACACACCTTCCTTATACCCGTCGGAATCTCAGATCGCAATAGCTATCGGAATGATTCAGATCGGAATAAGTGATAAAACTCCAACGATCGCAATGTAGAAACCTAACCCTTTTCGATGGTTAAGTTATTGCGATGGAGGCCCAAGTATAGTTTGTACTTTCCGATGGATCTTTTTGCTAGAATTTCGGAATGAAGAACACAGCCTTTTTTGCACTTTTGATCCAAGAAAACTGATGTTTTAATGAAAACCAAGATACCAAGAACACGTTTAAGCACAAATTCCTATGTTACACTACCTAATACTACGATCAAACCAAAAAAATTTTGAAGATTTCGGCCAAAAACTAACTTGTACTCTACGAATGTTAAGAATACACTACTCAACACAAAACAAACCTTTATCTCATCCCATGCTCTTGATACCAATTGTAGAACAATGATAATCTTGTAAAACAAGGGGGTTGATGTTTTTCTAGAGAGAGAGAGTTAGAGAGAGAAATGAAAGAAAACACATATATTGAAATGAAAGAATAAAACAACCAACACCTCTTTCCATGGTGGAAAGAGGTTTAAATACCCCAAGTCCTTAAAGGACTTGGGCTTCCGGCCCATGAACATGCTCATGGGTCGGGCTATGTAATAAGTGATACTTAACTTAACTACGAGCCTATAACTACATTGTTGGAGTGACCGAGACTTTCTAAATGTGTAAAACGTATTTCCAACAGTTTATGTTAGTTTTTTTTTATGTTATGAACTTATGTTAAAAATTAAATTAATAAAAGATGTGATTAATTTAATAACATGACTTAGGTTATTTAATTATTAATGATCATGAAATTATTTTAACCTAAGTATTTATATTTTTAAGACTTATAATTAATTAATTATTTTAAAAACCATGGATATAATTAATTAATTAACATGACTTAGGTTATATTATTAATATATAATAATACATATTTTAACCTAAGTATTTAACTTATTTAATTAAAAACATGTTATACTTTAATTAGATATTATAACCTATAATTTAATTAAATTACATGAAATAATTATTAAACTATACAATATATCATATGACTTAGAAAATAATCATGAAAAATACTTAGGCTTATATACTTAGCTTATTTAACCAGCTTATTTCTAATTATGGAAACTTTCTATTTTTAGATACTTAATTAAATAAGGCAGCTAATCTATTTATGGAAACCAGCTATTTTTAGAAACTTATTTATTTAAGGCAGCTAATCTATTTATGAAAACTTATTTAATTAAGGCAGCAAATCTATTTATGGAAACTTTCTATTTTTAGAAACTTATCTATTTTAAGCAGTAAATCTATTTTTGGAAACTTTCTATTTTTGGAAACTTTTTATTTTTGGTAACTTTCTATTTTTGGAAACTTTCTATTTTTGGAAACTTTCTATTTTTGGAAACTTTCTATTTTTGGAAACTTTCTATTTTAGGAAACCTGCTATTTTAGGAAACCTGCTATTTTTGGAAGGTTACTTATTATTACACAGTAAGTATAATTACACATGAAATACCAGCAATACTTAACCAGATTAAACAGAATATAAGATTTAATACAGTTTATGGCTTTAAACAGTAAAACATAGTAAGAACACATAAAATAAGCTAAGACATGACATAAAACCAGTTATGTATTTAGTAAGCAGATACTTATTTCATGTATGTATTTATGTAGCACTAGTGATTCGTAAGTAGGATTCTCGCAGTTCGTCTTTCTCGTTCACTTGACATAAGGTACGGATTCCCGTCCTTTCAGTATGGACATTCTTTCCTTATTAGGATTCCCCTTATGCAGCCAACTGTTTTCCCGTAGTATAAGTTATGAGTTTGATTTGCTTATGTTTAATTAAGATTACCTATAGCCATATACATGCATGACCAGTTTCACCTAGTTATGGAGGTACCATAACCATAACATTAGAGGCACTGGTGTTATGACTTCACCACGGCGGAGTGATTGCTCGTGGCGTCCCTTCAGCTTTTGGCCATTTATATTATATTTATCATGTGGGGCGTATGGGTGCATCCTAGTTACATGTTTTTATTCAGGATTACATGGTGAATGTGGTGTGTGCCTTGCATCCTTCACAAGGAGCTGATCCCTCCTACCCATAAACCAGTATATTAAATTAGAGGCAGCCCCTCTAATTTCCATGATGAGGACCCCTCCAATTATTCATGCACGGTGGATTTTCATGACCTATATTGGCTAATGGTAAAATATGACAAACAGGTTTTTTTTTTAAGATAAACATAAGACTTTCAAACTATAAAACCAGTTTTATTAAGACTTAACCAGGTTACTCGGGACTTAGTTTCTTCCGCTGTTATTATGTTATATGCTTATTCTATTCATGCTTTATTGTACATCCGTACACTGAGCGTATTTGCTCAGCCGTTTTCCTTTTCTATGTTCCCAAAACGGTAGGTACTCAGGGACGCTCGTAGACACTAAGAGTACGTGCATATGGACTGGAAGCTGTCTAGCCTTCTTTACATTATGAATTTCCTTTCTTTTGATACTTATGCTTTGGACATTGTTTAGTCCTTTCCTTTATTATACTATGTTTGTGTGTGATGAGCTTTACTTTTGGATTACCGATGTTTGATTCTGGTATTTTCCTTTATATGGTCAAGTAATGTTTAGACATTTTACCTTGTATGCTTTGATGACACGCCATAAATACTGTGATATTTCCATTTCCAAAATGGGGTGTTACAATTATGGTATCAGAGCCAAGGCTTTGACCTGTAGGCTTTTAAATATGACATGTGATTAGTGGGTAGTCACTACGGTCTTCCTAGAACTGACAGTTGTTTTCATGCATTCATCATTTTTAAGCATACATATACATGTCATTGTTGCAGGGTTTTTGACTAAGTAATGGTTGGTACAGGACTGGCCCTATTTAGTCGCATGTGTTTTATCGAAACTTTTAGATTTGGGACCGACCCATAGGCATCCCCTCGCTATGTCTTTTGTTTTGGGTGAACTGACCAGAGGCGTTCACTCTCGAGCATACAAAAGTTTTCATAAACTGCATCATGCATTCATACACAAAATTTTCTTGCATAAAATTTTTCTCGTGAAATTTTAGTATAATTTTTTTTCATGTATATTTTATGTTTTGAACTGTTTAATCATACGTTTTATGTCATACTGTCAGATGGCAAACACAAACAATATCTGGGCAATATTTGCAGCTGCTGATGCAGAGATGCAAGACGCTCTTCTTCATAACGACGGTTATCCTCCCCCGCCTAACATCTTTCCCATGGAAGGAAGGAATCGGCTCATGAGGGAATACTATAGCCTCAGACAGCGACCTGACGAAGACAGCAATGACTTCATGCAGTGTTTCCTTCGCTATACTGGTGTCCTGAGAACAGCTGCGGGCACCACTGAAGAACAAGCAATACATTTTCGTTGGGCTCTTAATCCAAGGATTGCAAACAACTTATCAGGTGCTCCGTTGGATACGGTAGCACAAGTAGCAGATGCAGCACGTAGACTGGAGATGCTGCAGGAGAGGGATGAGTTCGGGGAAGCTGAAAGACCCGACAAGAGGTAAAACATTCGTATTCAAGCGGTGACCAATCCGTATATTTTCCATATGTCAATTATTCATCTCTTTAACTGTATCTTCCAGGCAGAAAACTGGGGACCGGTCTCAGCCGGCTACTCAGCAGCAGCCTCATCAGCCCAAGGGAAACGGTCAGACTAACGACCGTTCTGCTACGGATAGGCGTGGCGGTAATGACAATTACCGTAACAACGCCGGGCACTCCAACAACAGCAGGTCCTAATACTTACGAAATTCCTTATGTTTTATGTTATAACTCATATTCTGACACTTTATCAAACTTCTACCAGGAACCATGGAAATGGTAGGGACCAGAACCAGAGAGGTTCGCAGCCTAGCCGTCCAGCTATCACTGGTATTCAATATTACGATTATCTGCTTCGTCCTTTGTACCCAACTATCATGTCTTATGTAAAATGTTTTTATCAGGTCCTCAGCCAGCCAGAGCACCTGCTGGAGGATACACTCATCCTCTTTGCTCTACTTGCCACCGTAGACATCCAGGACCATGTCGCCGTAATACTGATGCGTGCTTCAAGTGTGGTCTTCCTGGCCATATTATGAAGGATTGTCGTAAGGGCGAGATGGAGGGTACATCGGGACATGCTGATACCAAGCCGCCTCCTACTGCCGGGCGTGTCTACACGACATCTCGAGACCAGGCCAACAAGTCTATAGGTACCATCACTGGAATCTTGTATATGTATGGTCGTGCTGCATGTGTTCTTTTCGATACGGGTGCTACTCACTCGGTTATTTCTACTGCTTATGCTAAGAACATTAGGATGCCTCCCTTGCCACTAGAAAATAGGCTTACTATTTCCACGCCTTTGAGGGACTCTGTATTAATCACCCATGTATACAAGAGTCTTCCCCTAGAAAATAGGTTCGACCTGTCGACGCACTTCCGCTGGACATGAATGACTTCGACATGATTTTGGGCATGGATTGGCTATCCAAGTATCATGCTACCATAGACTGCCATTCATATCGAGTTATCTTCGGTGATGTCAATGCACCAGAGTACATTCATAATGGGTTCATACCCGGACGGTCTGTACAAGTCATATCCACCCTGCAAGCGCGTGCACTACTGTCACATGGCTGCGAGGGTTATCTAGCTACGGTTCACGACATGGATGCTGAATCTCCATCGATTCAGGATCAACCAATAGTGTCGGAATTCCAAGACGTGTTTCCAGCAGAACTTCCGGGCATACCACCTGTACGTGAAGTGGAATTCAGTATCGAACTGGTTCCAGAAGCTGAACCAATCTCCAAGGCTCCTTATCGCATGGCTCCCATAGAGCTGAAGGAGCTGAAGGATCAACTGCAAGAACTTCTTGAACGAGGTTTCATTCAACCGAGTGCATCTCCATGGGGCGCATCGGTCTTGTTTGTTAAGAAGAAGGACGGCAGTATGCGTCTTTGCATAGACTATCGCGAGCTCAACAAGATTACCATTCGGAATAGGTATCCACTACCACGCATTGACGATCTGTTTGACCAACTCCAAGGGGCCAAACACTTCTCCAAGATCGATCTTAGGTCAGGCTATCATCAGCTACGGGTCAAAGAGCAGGCGCTAAGACTGCCTTTCGTACTCGTTATGGCCACTACGAGTTTGTAGTTATGCCATTTGGCCTGACAAATGCTCCAGCAGTGTTCATGGATCTAATGAACAGAATCTTCCATGAATTTCTGGACAAATTCGTCATTGTTTTCATCGATGACATCCTGATTTTCTCAAAGTCCAAGAAAGAACACGAAGACCATCTTCGTACAGTACTACAGATTCTTCGCCAGAAGCAACTGTATGCTAAATTCTCCAAGTGTGAGTTCTGGTTAGACAAGGTGGCATTCTTAGGTCACATTGTATCAGCAGAAGGAATCACTATGGATCCAGCGAAGGTTGAGGCCATTACTAAGTGGCCAAGGCCGACATCAGCGACGGAAGTCCGCAGTTTCTTAGGCTTAGTTGGCTATTACCGTAGGTTCGTGGAGAACTTTTCACGACTAGCACTACCATTGACCAAACTGATGCGGAAAGGGGAGAAATTCGTCGGGACTAAAGATCGAGAGAAGAGCTTTGAAGACCTGAAGCAGAAGCTAGTATCTGCACCTATTCTTACTCTACCATCTGGTACGGGTGGATTTCAAATCTACAGCGATGCATCGGGGAAGGGACTTGGCTGTGTTCTCATGCAACATGGGAAAGTGATCGCGTACGCTTCACAGCAGCTTAAGCCTTATGAAGAGAATTACCCCACGCACGATCTGGAACTTGCTGCAGTCGTGTTTGCATTGAAGATATGGAGACACTACTTATATGGAGAATCATGTGACATTTTCACGGACCACAAGAGCTTGAAGTATATCTTCACTCAGCGTGAATTGAACATGAGGCAGAGGAGATGGTTAGAGCTGTTGAAGGATTATGACATTAATCTACAATATCATCCCGGAAAGGCAAATGTAGTAGCAGATGCTCTTAGCAGGAAGTCCGGAATGATCAACGGCATTAAAATCGAAGAGGAATTCATCAGAGACTTGGAGCGACTAGACATCGAGATCATGGTACGTGGATAGCACGGTTACTGGGCTAATCTTAGAGTAGAACCCGAGTTACTATCTAAGATCAAGGAAGCTCAGAAGGATGACGGAGAAATCTGGGCGATAGTACAGAATTTGGAGAAGCAGACAGAATTCAGAGTAGATGCAGATGGTATCGTATGGCAGGGCACTAGACTTTGTGTTCCTGATGACCAAGAACTCCGGGAAGCTTTGTTAGCTGAAGCTCATAGCTCCCCATTCTCAATACATCCTGGTTCGACTAAGATGTACCATGACATCAAACAGTACTTTTGGTGGAGTGGTATGAAACAGGATGTGGCCACTTACGTCTCCAAATGTCTTACCTGTCAGCAGGTTAAGATCGAGCATCAGTGATCTGGCGGTCTCCTTCAACCGTTAGATATTCCAGAGTGGAAGTGGGACAAAATCACCATGGATTTTGTTACCGGTCTTCCGCCTACCAAAAGGAAGCACGATGCAATTTGGGTTATCGTTGATCGACTTACCAAATCGGCTCATTTCTTACTGATCCGTAAGGAAGATCCGGTAAGTAAACTCGCAGATACATATAGACGAGAGATCATGAGACTCCACGGTGCACCATCCAGCATCGTCTCAGACAGAGATCCTCGATTCACTTCGCGCTTTTGGAAAAGTCTGCAGAAAGCTTGGGGTACACAACTTAAGCTTAGCACGGCTTTTCATCCTCAAACGGACGGACAGTCGGAGCGAACCATTCAGACATTGGAAGATATGTTGAGGTCATGTGCGTTGGAATGGACGGGTGATTGGGACGAATACATCTGTTTGGTGGAGTTTGCATACAACAACAGCTGGCACGCAAGCATCAAATGTGCTCCATTTGAGATGTTGTATGGCAGAAAGCGTCGCGCCCCAATCTGCTAGGATCAGGTTGGCGAGCGAACACTTGAAGGACCGGAAATCATAGAGATGACAAATGAGAAGATCGCAGTAGCTAAGCAGAAGATTCAGGAGGCACGGTCACGTCAGAAGAGTTACGCCGATAAGCATCGTAGGCAATTACACTTTAACGTAGGAGATCACGTCTTCCTTAAGGTTTCGCCGGCACGTGGTGTTAGACGCTTCGGGATTAAAGGGAAGCTCAGCCTCATTTCATCGGACCTTTTGATATCATTGAACGAGTCGGTGAAGTATCTTACCGATTGGCGTTACCTCCGCAGCTTTCGCATGTGCACAATGTGTTTCATGTGTCCTTACTCAGAGGGTACCAATATCATCCCGTTCACATGGTTCAGTATCCACTGGAACAGATACGTGAAGATCTCACTGTTATAGAAGAACCCGAACGAGTTCTTGACAGGCAAGAACGAGTCATGAGAAAGAAGACGATTCCATTCGTCAAAATTCTATGGAGGGATCATACCGAGCGGGAAGCCACTTGGGAAACGAAGGAGTCTATCCGGGCTTCTTACCCTCATTTCATATTTTGAATTCGGGTATGTTCTTCTTTTCCAGTTTACTTTATCTATAATTCGGGGACGAATTATTCTTTTTAGGGGGGAAGAGTTGTAAAACCCGCATGCTTTTACCATGCATAGTACCCTTAGGATCGTACGTACTAGTTAAAACTTTCCTAATATAGCATGATTACGATTACGTGTTAGGAGTTTACGTATTACGTACGTGTTAGAACACGATAAGTATTTTATATGCACGATCACGTAATAATTATTTAACAATAATTAATCACGAACATGCGATCATGAAATCATGAACGTAATTAAAACACGAACTATTATTAATTACGTATATATATTTATTACGAGCGTAATTAAATATATTAGATCACGGTATCTACGTAACGAGAACAATTAAAACACGAACATAAATAAACACAAACGAGTAACTAAATAACGAGACACGGAAAAAGGTACGGGAACCCCATGTGGGGTCCCTACCCGCGGCCAAACAAGGGCAATGGGCCAAGCCTATTGTCAAAATTACTAAAGGGGGTTATGTTTATTTTTACTACTCAAAAATAACTTACAGAAGATTTTTAAGAAAAACCTAAAAACCCTCTTTCTCCGTGTTCTTTGTGCGGCCACCCATAAATCACCATACAAGGTGATTTGTTGATCTCTGATCTTGAAGAATTGGTGATTGATCGTGTTTGTTCTTCGTTCTCTTGATCCACGAATTCGGTAAAACCTTTTAAAACCTTTTCCTTTAATTTAATCTTTTTATTAATTATGAACACGTGATGTTTTTATAAAAACATAATAATTAATCATAGATCTAACATGTTTTGGTGATTAATTAAATCAAAGGGTTGTTTTAAGGGGTGTTTTGTTTTGGCCGTAGGCTGCAACCGACCCCAAGGGGGTTTTGGTTTGCCAAGCCGACCACCACCAAGACCATATGGTCTTGGTTGGTGCGTGTGGGTCCCACGGCAGCAAGGGGAACACGGGGTACCCCGAGTTGGTTCGGGGTACGGTGTCGATTCATGTCCGGTTCATGTTTTCTAGCCTAGATCCGGTTCATGGTTTATGTTAGTTTTTTTTTTTATGTTATGAACTTATGTTAAAATTTAAATTAATAAAAGATGTGATTAATTTAATAACATGACTTAGGTTATTTAATTATTAATGATCATGAAATTATTTTAACCTAAGTATTTATATTTTTAAGACTTATAATTAATTAATTATTTTAAAAACCATGGATATAATTAATTAATTAACATGACTTAGGTTATATTATTAATATATAATAATACATATTTTAACCTAAGTATTTAACTTATTTAATTAAAAACATGTTATACTTTAATTAAATATTATAGCCTATAGTTTAATTAAATTACATGAAATAATTATTAAACTATACAATATATCATATGACTTAGAAAATAATCATGAAAAACACTTAGGCTTATATACTTAGCTTATTTAACCAGCTTATTTCTAATTATAGAAACTTTCTATTTTTAGAAACTTAATTAAATAAGGCAGCTAATCTATTTATGGAAACCAGCTATTTTTAGAAACTTATTTATTTAAGGCAGCTAATCTATTTATGGAAACTTATTTAATTAAGGCAGCAAATCTATTTATGGAAACTTTCTATTTTTAGAAACTTATCTATTTTAAGCAGTAAATCTATTTTTGGAAACTTTCTATTTTTAGAAACTTTCTATTTTTGGAAACTTTCTATTTTTGGTAACTTTCTATTTTTGGAAACTTTCTATTTTTGGAAACTTTCTATTTTTTGAAACTTTCTATTTTTGGAAACTTTCTATTTTAGGAAACCTGCTATTTTTGGAAGGTTACTTATTATTACACAGTAAGTATAATTACACATGAAATACCAGCAATACTTAACCAGATTAAACAGAATATAAGATTTAATACAGTTTATGGCTTTAAACAGTAAAACATAGTAAGAACACATAAAATAAGCTAAGACATGACATAAAACCAGTTATGTATTTAGTAAGCATATACTTATTTCATGTATGTATTTATGTAGCACTAGTGATTCGGAAGTAGGATTCTCGCAGTTCGTCTTTCTCGTTCACTTGACATAAGGTACGGATTCCCGTCCTTTCAGTATGGACATTCTTTCCTTATTAGGATTCCCCGTATGCAGCCAACTGTTTTCCCGTAGTATAAGTTATGAGTTTGATTTGCTTATGTTTAATTAAGATTACCTATAGCCATATACATGCATGACCAGTTTCACCTAGTTATGGAGGTACCATAACCATAACATTAGAGGCACTGGTGTTATGACTTCACCACGGCGGAGTGATTGCTCGTGGCGTCCCTTCAGCTTTTGGCCATTTATATTATATTTATCATGTGGGGCGTATGGGTGCATCCTAGTTACATGTTTTTATTCAGGATTACATGGTGAATGTGGTGTGTGCCTTGCATCCTTCACAAGGAGCTGATCCCTCCTACCCATAAACCAGTATATTAAATTAGAGGCAGCCCCTCTAATTTGCATGATGAGGTCACCCCTCCAATTATTCATGCACGGTGGATTTTCATGACCTATATTGGCTAATGGTAAAATATGACAAACAGTTTTTTTAAGATAAACATAAGACTTTCAAACTATAAAACCAGTTTTATTAAGACTTAACCAGGTTACTCGGGACTTAGTTTCTTCCGTTGTTATTATGTTATATGCTTATTCTATTCATGCTTTATTGTACATCCATGCACTGAGCGTATTTGCTCAGCCGTTTTCCTTTTCTATGTTTCCAAAACGGCAGGTACTCAGAGACGCTCATAGACACTAAGAGTACGTGCATATGGACTGGAAGCTGTCTAGCCTTCTTTACATTATGCATTTCCTTTCTTTTGATACTTATGCTTTGGACATTGTTTAGTCCTTTCCTTTATTATACTATGTTTGTGTGTGATGAGCTTTACTTTTGGATTACCGATGTTTGATTCCGGTATTTTCCTTTATATGGTCAAGTAATGTTTAGACATTTTACCTTGTATGCTTTGATGACACGCCATAATTACTGTGATATTTCCATTTCCAAAATGGGGTGTTACAAGAAAACTCAAGTGCCATTGTTGTTTACTGCTTACTATTGTTACTTGTTTGCTATTCTTAAATCTCAAAACTTGTTTTTAAGGAGTGTGCAAAAGTTTGCACATTTTCCTTCAAGCTTGATATTTTGCTAAGTTCTTGGTCTATCTTGGAATTCTTGGGCTATAAAGCTGATCATAGCATCCTGATATTGAGTTAGCAAGGTGTGGTGAAGCCTATAACTTGGGGATAATCAAGTGTGGAGTACAAGAGTTGCATTAGTCAAGGCTTTTCAACCTTACTGTTTTTGATATTTTGCTTCTAACCTTGTTGAATCTTAGCAGGCTTTGTTGTGGAAGCTTGTACTTGTTCTTGCTAGTACATAAGCTCAAAATTCGTGGGTGTGGATGTACATCCATGAGGTACACACCCTTAATCTTAAAATCTGATAATATATTAGATATTTGTGATATTTGAGTGTTGCTTGTGTTCTTGTGAATTTTGTGGCTTAATCTTGCTTGAATCTGTTTATCTCATCTGTTATTTGGTTGATTTGGACTTGGTAACCTTGGAATGTATTTTTGCTTTGAAAATCTTGATTTGAAAAGTTAAAGGGTGTTTGGGATTACCTGTCTTGAATCATAACTTGGTATTGTGTTGTTAGGAGTTTGTGTATTTGCTTGGTATCTGCTATATGCTTGTTTGAGTGGATTTTGCTGCAAGTTTTCAGCTTTGAAACACCAAATCATACATTGTGCTATAACTACTTGATTTTAACTGTTTTTGACCTAAGATTTTGGTAAAATCTAGAATTTATGCATGATTAGGGTTAAAATTTGCTTAAACATCATTTATATAACATATGTGATAGATTTGGAGGTTTGAATTTGGCTTGTTGGTCAATTGCATCAGCAAAGTAAAAACTGCATGTTCTTGTGTTCATCAGTAACTTTAAGTGCTTGAATCTTGCTTTATACTTTGAATCAGTGCATGAAACTTGTTTAGACTTGCTTATTTAAGGTTTAATATTGCTTGTGTATGCATTTGGTTAAGTTTGGCTGGCTGAATTGTGCTCTAAGTGCTTATTGAACCTCAACTGCTTAAGTGTTCATGTCTGTGTTAGATCTGGTGATTGATTGATTAAACTGTACTAATTGGCTGTTGTTGATTATGATTTTTTAATTGTTATTGACTCCTCTTGATCCACTGATCAATTGGGTGCCTTTGTGTAACTTGAATCTCCAAAAAAGTCACTAAAGACAAAAAAACTCAACAAGTCAAGCAGTGGAAAAAGTTTCCACTACTTAACACCCAAAACTAGCCCCTGCTAGTGCAATTTTTCATTCAGCTTATCAATAAGCCAAATTGGCTTATCCAGACCTGCAACAACTTATTTTTTGTGATAGATCTTCATTATTTGACCCATTTGATTGAACTGGAGCTTATTGGGCTTTGACTTTGACTTTTTGCTAGAAAACCAACTTATTTAACTTTTTCATAAGTGCTTATTTGCTTTTTCCAGCTTATTGAGTCAACTTATTTGAAAACTTTTTGTTGATTAAGCTTAGTTAAGTCATTTAAAAGCTTTTGCAATTTGAATCAGCTCTTGGGATAGCCTAGAACTCAAAAACGACTATTTTGTCGTTTTCTGTAGATTGCTTTTTGCATTTTCAGGCTTATTCCTTTGGCTTATTTAAAATTTCTTTTTACAGAAGTCTTAGTTAGCTCAAAAGAAGCTTGTGTGTCTAATTTGAGCTTATGGCATTAGCTTATAGCTTAATGGGCCAAAAAGCCCATTAAGAATAAGTTGTTTGGTATAAGCTTGCTTGTTTCACATTTTCAGCTTTTGGACCTTTAGAAAAAGTTGTCCATAACCAAATTTTGACTCAAGTAGTGGTTTTTGGGATAATTTGGGTCACTTTTTCTTATTGGGCCAATTCTAAGCCCATTAAGGGACTGTTTGGACTTTAGCCCATTTCCTAGGCCCATTAAGGGTATTTTGGTAATTTCAACTTCATTTCTTTGTTATTTAGGTTAAAATTCGCTAGTTTGCAACTTTTTAGATTTTTTTAGTATTTTTGAATTTTTATTAATATATTTTATTATTAAAAATTAAAAGTCTGATTTTCTAAGTTTTTATATTATTAGGAATTTTACAACTTTCCAAATATTTTTAGGGTCTTTCAATTATTTTCTAGAATTATTTTAAGTTTTTATAGTTTTTAATAGTTTTTAATTGTTTAAAAATAGTTTTTAGTGGTTTTAAAATTTAGAAAAATACTTTTTAGCTTAATTAGGTTATTTTAAAGGTTTACAAACTTTAAGATCTTGATTTGGACTTTTTATTAGTTAATTTTGATTTTTAGGGCTTTAATTAGCATTAAAAATTAATAATTAATTAATTAAAAGGTTTTAGCAAGTTTTGATTTTTTATAAACACTTAGAATATTTTAGTGGATTTTTAGTGATTTTTAGGAATTTTTAGGATAAATTTTTAATTTTGGTGCTTTTTACGGTTTTACGTATACGACTCCTTCGTCTTAGTTTAATCCATAATCGTAACCGTCAATCTCTTCTTATACCATTTCTATTTTCTTTCTCATAATCATATAATCAGTAAGTTAATCATTTTTTAACACACACACCAAGGCTCCTTGAGAACGATCCCCACTTTGGGTCATTTGTGCACGATTTTCCTAAATCGTCGTACTTACCCTAATTACACTTTGTTTTCCTAAACAAGGTTGTAAAAACTCAACTATCAATCATCTTCTCCACATCAATTGTTATTTCATGTTTGTTCCATATCAATTATTATGAACCCTAATTTATTCGTTTTTTTCCAAATTTATTTGCAGATTTAATTTGTAATATCAGCGCATACTAATCGAATGAGTTAAGTTTAATTGCTAATTGTTATTATTTTTTTTGTAATTTAGCTATAGTAGGTTGTTAGTATACCAGCAAGTTTGTTTGGCACATTCTTATCAGCAATATATGTTTTTAGTGGCACAAGTAGGCGGAGAATATTATTTTAAGCATGCAGAAGAAGTGACTAGGTTTACGAGTTATGATTAGTCTTTTGAGCTTATTGTAGGTTATTAGAGACAGTGGTTCTATACGAGTAGATTTAGCTCTTTTATTTTAGGTTTCATTGAATTGGTTTTAATGTGTGTTTTTATAGTTTTTGTTGCAGCATTAATAGTTAATTTATTGATTTGAACAAGGTTTGCGAATTATGATTAATTTTTGTCTCCATTCGTCTTAGAATTATATACGATAGTTCATAACTACAATCGTTGCGAATTAGGTCCTGATTGGAACAATAATTGTGATAATAAAGTGATATTGGTGTAGTTATGATAACCATTTGATTTGAGAGTCTATTATAGGATGTAGGATATATCAAGTGGTGTACCATATCAAAATTTTCCATAATTGAGCTTCGATGTCAGTTAAGAGTTTAATTCAATTTGGATTGAAGTGTTGAATATAACCGTGAATATATGCGATAGTTCATAAACACATAGGTTACAGACTAGATCCTTATTGGAACGATAATTCTGATGCTAAAGTGTTATGATAAGAGTTTGATTTGTTAGTCTATTAGAGGAGGTAGGATATAATGTGATCGTACGGGAGCATTGTGTTGTAGCAGATAGAGACAAAAAAACGTTACGTATCCCTTGCAAATAAGTCGTGCGAACGTTTGTCATCTGAAGGTATACTAAACTATGATAGTTCCATACATATAGATACTTGCTCTACAAGTATATATGTTATTACTTCCTACGTAAAATGCTCTATACACTTGGTGGTTCAAAATACACAGATGACTATATACATGTTGCTATAGTGCTTTTGGAACTTTTAAGTGGAACGAGTAGGTGGAGAATGTTTTTTTAAGCATGCAGAAGCAGAGACTAGGTTTACGACTTACGATTAGATTTTGAGGTTATTGTAGGTTATTAGAGACAATGGTTCTATACGAGTAGAATTAGCTATTTTATTTGAGGTTTCATTGAATTAGTTTTAATGCCGTGTTTTTATAGTTATTTGAGGTTTTATTGCAAAATTAATACTTAATTTATTTAAGGTTTGTGAAATATGATTATTTTTTTGGCTTTATTCGACTTTGAGTTATATACGATAGTTCATAACCACATTGGTTGTGGATTAAGTCCCGATTGGAACGATAATTGTGATGTTACAGTGATATTGGTGTAGTTATGATAAGCACTTTATTTGCGAGTCTATTAGAGGATGTAGGATATATCACATTGTGTGCCATATCAAAACATTTGGTAATTGAGCTTCCATGTTAGTTAGGAGTTTAATTTGTTTTAAAGTGTAAGATATGACCGTGGATATATACGATAGTTCATACCCTTTTTTTAGTTTAACATACCTATTAATGATGTATAATCAAATATATTTAGGTGTGATCACCTTATTTGTGCTATCGGGTTTTGACTGGACAAGTGTAATAACTAGATTTTGCTAGTTGAAAAAGTTCGTTTTTTCGGTGTCTTAACGAATTGATTTTCGGTAAAATGTGTGACTCAATTGTTTTTGGTCAAGAAAAAGGTAAGTTGATTATCTATAACTAACTAAAAAGTAAATGCGAAAAGTATTTAAATACAAACTAAAGACAAGTACAAATAATAAAAGTAAAACAAGGTGAATATTAAAAACTAAAAGTTAAAACGATATTAAAACGAATATTAAAACAAATAATAAAACGTAATTTAAAGCGAAACAATTAATAAAAATAAAACTAAAGGACAAAATCAACTATCGACTCGAAAATAAAGTTTACTAAATGAAAAAGGAGAGAATAAAACTAAAATGGTACTTTAAAACTAAACGAGGGAAAACCTAAAGCGGGTACTAAATAAAAGATAAAACTTGAACTTTACGAAAAAATATTAATACTAAAAATCGACGAAAAATTCAACTAAAAATACATAACTTTCAGAAATAAAATCAGAACAACTTTCAGATAAAACTAGACAATTACGGAACAATACTAATAAATAAGCAAGCAGGCAGGCTAGCTGCTGGAAGCAGCCAGCCTAGCTGCTCAAATTGGCGGTAAACAAAAGCATGCATGCATGCATGCATGACATTTCCATCTTAGTTGTAAAATCAATTCCATCGCAGTCATGTTGTTTACCCATCGTACTTGTAAATTGTTACCATCGTACCCGCAAGCATGCATGCATCGTACTATTGTATTTAAATTGTACCATCGTATTTTAAATGGTTTCCATCGTACTCATGATCGCAACATCAGATCGTACCCAGAGATTGTAAACATGGATCGTACCCACGGATCGCACTCTATGATCGTACCCACGATCGCAACAAGTGATCGTGCTGAGGATTATGGAGTGTGATCGTAGTGACGATCGTACTGGGTGATTGAAGCAATGGATCGCAAGTAGAAACCCTAGGGTTTATGCGATCACACTTACTTGATCGTACTGGTAAAACCCTTAAACAATACGATGGCAACAATAAGCAAATAAGCAAATACCAAATAAGCACTTATCTAAAAACTTAACTAAATCAAATTTAAGAAAAAGCTAATAGACCAAAATTTAAAAACTTTTAAAAATAGTAAATAATAAAAAATATTTAAAAACAACTTTTTATAAAAATTAACTAAAAAGCACTTAATCAAAAATAAGAATTAACACAATAAGCACTAAATCACTTTAAGCTATAAAAATCAAACATTAAAAGATCAATAAGCATAAATTTGAAAACTTTTAAAATACGAAATAAGCAAACTTTAAAAAGACTAAACTTTTTAAGAAAACTAAAAAGTAAATAAGCTAAATACAAAATAAGCCAATAAGATTGTCAAACTTATAGCTTAATTCGTATAAAAGCTTAGATGAAATAAAAAGATGAACTTTTTAATCAAACATCAAAATCAACAAGACATGTATATAAAGAGATCGGATTTAAGATCATATAAAAAAACTAAGAAAGATAGAATAAGATTAAGATTAAAACAAGAGTTAAGCTATTAGAAAGTAAAGTTTTGATTACAAACAAGAAAGGAAGATAAAAGATTGAGATCCTAGTGAGAGAAACTATCACTTTCTCTCTCTAGAATCACCTACCTCAAATGAAAATGGAAACTACTCTAAACTAAAACTAACCAACCCTCCTAAATGAGTTTAGGAGGGTATTTATAGGAAATGGGGAGGTGCATGTGTTGCCTCCTCTTTCTTTCTTTCTTCACGTCTTCTCGTCTTTTAAGTTCTTCGACTTTATCGACTTTGTCTCGGGATTAATTAAACTCGTCTTATAATTTATTTATTTATTAGACTCGAGTTCTTCGGCTTTATTAAACTTCTGTCTTTTAGACTTGTTCTTCGATAAATCTTCAGAATAAGCCTTAGACTTCCGTTCTTTTTGCATTCTTGATCTCTTGACTTCGTCTTTTTGTAGTTTTCTTCGATAAAAGCCCGTGAATGCCCGTGTTTTCTTCCCTTTTCACATTTTGGTCCTAAATCACAACAAAAACACAAACCACGCATAATTCTGACATTTACGACATAAAATACACGTTTTGGCTTGGTTATTATTGTAATTAAGTGGTAAAAGGATGGGTGTTTTCACACCTATCAAATCCCCTACACTTAACCATTGCAATGTCCTCATGCAATGCATTAGTTACAAAGCACGATTACACTTTTCATCATAATCAATCCCTCTTGGCCTTTATTAAAGAGATAGAAAATTACGAAACAAGTAAAGAAATCAAAAACATACCTTTAGGTTTTGAAAATGTCATGAATGATCATCATCCTCAAGTTTTCACTTTCTCCAAACCAAGCTTAAAGACGAGATCATTGTTATTATAAGTTAGCAAACTAACACGAACTCATGTGGGCCAATTATTTACTTAGACTCCCTTATTCCTAGGTGTATCTCTTATAATTTATTGTTGTCTTGAATGATCACGAGGATGCATTGTTGACTTATTTCGATAGTTATTAAGGCTGAAAATAAAGTGGGACGATTTAATCAATAGTTAGCTAAAAGACAAAATCTTTTAAAACTGCTTCTCGGGACCTCAAAAAGTTCATATCTTGGCATAACTCGCTTCGTGATTTGAGACCTTTCTCGGACCGATATTTGGCAGCGACTTCATACTTCAAATCTTGAGAGACGTTCATGAAATAATGGTCTTCTCTTCATAATAGGAATTTCTTCACTTGAAGTTTTGAGAGATTCTTCATAAATGGACCACGACTTCTTCATTTTTCTCCGATCATTACTTTGGACTTTGATATACAACGATCCGCCTCCTTTTAGGACTTGGATCTACTTATCCTCATACCTTGCTAGGGTCTTTTCGGATAGACTTCTCCATGACTTTTGGGGAGTATTTGCTTTTCGTCGTGTGTCTCGATCCTTCATATTGATTTTCGATAAATGATTCTTCACATCACTTGGGATCTATAGCAATAAAATGTAGCCCTCATGCCTTGTTAGGGCCTTTTTGGACTCGCCAATCTTCGCATCCCGCTTCAATAAGTTATGCCTTGGCTATGAACTCTAATCCATACCGAGCAACTTATAAACGATCTTGGGCTAGAAGTTAAGTAACTTTTCAAATCATACAACCTTATTTATTGCAGATAAATTTATTAACATGCGATGGGAGAATAGGCTTATAATTAACTCACATAAATTCACGAAAGAATACCAAACTTGTAATTGACTCTATCATCTCTCGTTCTCCACAGTTTAAAATCTCAAGGAATGAGACTCGTGGATGCTTAGCCTATTAAATCAAAGTTTTGGGTTTTCGAGTCGTCTATAGGATCTTGCAAATTCTTAGACTTTTTTAAGTTTAGAAATCGCATTTTAAAGTTCCCTTGATAAACGACTCTCTAGGATCAATTATAGGAACTTGCGAAAAGTTCTTGTTCTTAACCCGTGAGAGTTAAGACTTTCGCGTTTTATAGCTCCCTATATAAAAGCCTAGCAAAACTTGACTTAAACACGTTAAGGATACTAGCTAGAGTAAACTTAGACAAGTAAACTCGGGTTGAGTCAAAAGATTCACAACGTTTGAAAATTAAAACCACTTTATTAAAAATTTATTCTAATAAGGAAAGAAAATAACTATACAAAGGTAAAAACAACTATACTACTAGGCCAAAATAGATTAAAAATTTTGAAAAATGTCGAAAAATCAAATTTTCCGGTTAAAATGAGGACAAATACAAGGAAAAGGCCACTTAACTTCGATAGAAGTCCCCCTAAACTTAATATAAACATTGTCCTCAATGTTTAAGCATGTGGGAGTAAACTCCCCTACACTTAGGACATTGTGCGCGTTGTTTAAATCTCGCTAAGAAAGAGACAACTAAAGAGATTCCTATTTTAATATTGAGAAATATAAAATAGTGAATCCAAAAGAGTTTAGGATAGAACCGGGAAGAAGGGAACACGGAGTCACGGTTCGTCAAAAGTCATCAAGAGTGTGTCTTTGAAGCTCTAATTCCTGCACATGATAAGAAAGAAAGCAAGAAACACCAACGGGGCTCCCCCTACACTTATTGTGAAAATAGATAGATGATTGGGTTGCCTCCCAAAAAGCGCTTGTTTATATTAACCGAGTCACGAGCCTGACTCGTCCCCGAATTAAATGGTCTATGGGGAAGCCTCGAATGTAATACCGGGATCAAAGACCTTGTCCTCGTTCCCAGTTGACATCAACAAAGGAGAGGCGGGGGGATGAGTCTTGAATGGGAGAAAGGTCCTTTCAACATACGAGAAGTATGTGAATTCAAGATCCACGGGAGGTGGGGTGGGTAAAGTAAGCACATTGTCCTCCCCCAAAGAAAATGGAGGCTGAGCATTCGGCAAAGCCGTAATGTTATCATTGATAGCATAATCAATGTCACCTCCCGGGTCAAAGCACTCATCCTCCGTAATAGTGGCTAAAGGGGAGGATGAAAGGTGCTCGGGAGGGGGACTTGGGACAATACCTTCCTGCAGCAAATTATTAGAAATAATATCCCCCTCCATGTCATCATCATCAATACCTGGGGGCATGGAGTGAATGTCGATTTCTTCCAGCAATGGGTCATTATCTTCAACGGGAGGAATAGATGGAGGCAAAGACTCGGAGAGAGGAGGAGAAGTCAACTCTTCGATTTGAGCAATAAGAAGGTGAACTTTCCGTAATCTATCGCGAAGAAGCACGTCTTCTACCTCATCCACAAGATCATGTTCATCGGTGAACTTCTCGTAAGCCGGAGAGAATAAATCGTCATCGCCCGCATCTCCCGGTGGAGATAGAGAAATTTTAAAAGTGAAATTCTCATAGCGAAGAGAAGAATCGTCATCACTAGGATCGACCTCTTCCATAAGAGCAATGTCGTCCTGAAGCTCCATAACAGGTACGTCACAAACCTCATCATCCAATACTTTGTCGAGACCAACATCACTAAGCTCATTCAACGAATCTAGATCGTTAGACGCAGTAGGAACATCGAGAGTAGGAGCAGTAACTTCAGAAGATGTGTTGAAAGTGCATACAGCATCATCGTCATCATCATCATAATAGTATTGACGCACAAGAGGAGGGGTATAATCACTAAGATTAGATACTTGCTCTTGTTGCAGTCGTTTTTCCTCCGCCCATGCTTCTTTAAACTGAACAAAGGCTTCTTGAATTTCCAAAATAATGGCGTGCCTTTCTTCATTCAGAGTAGTGAGTTGTTGATCAATACGAATTCTCTGAGAGGATTGATGATTGAGGGTGTGATGTGGGGGCTCATAGTTATGAAAACAAGAATTATAGCACGGATGTGGCTCATAGTCAGTCATCGGTTGAGAAGAATTATAACACGGATTTGGTTCATAATAATCCATCGGTGAATAAAATTGAGGACACGGATCTGGCTCATAATAATTCATTGGTTGACAATAAGAGGTATCGTGAGGACCCCCAACAGTTGTTGCAAAACGGGTAAGGAGAAAGATTGGGTGCATCCTGTGGATAGCTATTATCATTGTCATAATTGTACCCCGGTTCTTGCCCGTGACCATACGGGTATCGAACCGGGCACGAAACATGCCAATGAGAATCGCTTCCACAATAGATGCACGGGGGAACAGGAGGTGGATTCAAAAAGGACGAATTAACCGAGTTGCACAAGGGACAAAATCCTAGTTGTGTGTTGTCGATATCGTTTCCGCATCGTTCACATGTACACCATTGACAAGAGTCGTTCCCGTATAATCGTCTCCCACACCCGACGCAATGGACATAATAATCCATAAAGAAAAATAGACAAGCAAGAAGAATATTTTTGGTGCAAAACTTTGAAAAAGAAATGCTTTTTATGATTTTTCAAATGTTTTTGGGATTTTTGAAAAACATTTTGACACGAAAAATAAAGTTCACGAGTGAACGGATCCCAAAAGCCAACGCGTCTCTCACAAAAAACCGTTAATCTTTACGAAAAGAGCCGGCAGCGGCGCCATTTGATATTAGAATTTTACTAGTTGAAAAAGTTCGTTTTCTCGGTGTCTTAACGAATTGATTTCCGGTAAAATGTGTGACTCAATTGTTTTTGGTCAAGAAAAAAGGTAAGTTGATTATCTATAACTAACTAAAAAGTAAATGCGAAAAGTATTTAACAAACTAAAGACAAGTACAAATAATAAAAGTAAAACAAGGTGAATATTAAAAACTAAAAGTTAAAACAATATTAAAACGAATATTAAAACAAATAATAAAACGTAATTTAAAGCGAAACAATTAATAAAAATAAAACTAAAGGACGAAATCAACTACCGACTCGAAAATAAAGTTTACTAAATAAAAAAGGAGAGAATAAAACTAAAATGGTACTTTAAAACTAAACGAGGGAAAACCTAAAGCGGGTACTAAATAAAAGATAAAACTTGAACTTTACGAAAAAATATTAATACTAAAAATCGACGAAAAATTCAACTAAAAATGCGTAACTTTCAGAAATAAAATCGGAACAACTTTCAAATAAAACTAGACAATTACGGAACAATACTAATAAATAAGCAAGCAGGCAGGCTAGCTGCTGGAAGCAGCCAGCCTAGCTGCTCAAATTGGCGGTAAACAAAAGCATGCATGACATTTCCATCTTAGTTGTAAAATCAATTCCATCGCAGTCATGTTGTTTACCCATCGTACTTGTAAATTGTTACCATCGTACCCGCAAGCATGCATGCATTGTACTATTGTATTTAAATTGTACCATCGTATTTTAAATGGTTTCCATCGTACTCATGATCGCAACATCAGATCATACCCAAAGATTGTAAACATGGATCGTACCCACGGATCGCACTCTATGATCGTACCCACGATCGCAACAAGTGATCGTGCTGAGGATTATGGAGTGTGATCGTAGTGACGATCGTACTGGGTGATCGAAGCAATGGATCGCAAGTAGAAACCCTAGGGTTTATGCGATCACACTTACTTGATCGTACTGGTAAAACCCTTAAACAATACGATGGCAACAATAAGCAAATAAGCAAATACCAAATAAGCACTTATCTAAAAACTTAACTAAATCAAATTTAAGAAAAAGCTAATAGACCAAAATTTAAAAACTTTTAAAAATACTAAATAATAAAAAATATTTAAAAACAACTTTTTATAAAAATTAACTAAAAAGCACTTAATCAAAAATAAGAATTAACACAATAAGCACTAAATCACTTTAAGCTATAAAAATCAAACATTAAAAGATCAATAAGCATAAATTTGAAAACTTTTAAAATACGAAATAAGCTGATGTAGTGATTTTGTACACCTTTAGGAAAAGGATGCACAAAGTAGGGCAAGTGTGCACGACGATTTAGGAAAACCGTGTGTGAATGACCCTAATGAAGTGAGTTCGTTCTCGAGGAGGCACGTGTGTTGTGTAATGAATGAATTAATTATTTTGATTATTAACAAGAAGAAAAGAGAATAGAAATGAGAGAAAAGACGGTTACGAAAACGAATTAAAACTACGACGAAAAAGGCGTAAACGTAAAACTGTAAAACTACAAAAATTAAAATTTTAACCTAAAATTTCCTAAAAATTACTAAAAATCCACAATATAATTCTAAGAGTTTACAAAAAATCAAAACTTGCTAAAACCTTTTAATTAATTAAATAATGACTTTTTAATGCTAATTAAAGCCCTAAAAAATCACAATTAATTATTAAAAAGCCCTAAACAAGATTTTCAAGTTTGTAAACCTCAAAAATGGCCTAATTAAGCTAAAAACTATTTTTAAAAATTTTAAAACCAAATTAAACTATTTTTAAACACTTAAAAACTATAAAAAAAACTATTAAATCTTAAATTAATTCTAGAAAATAAATGAAAAGCCTAAACACTATTTGGAAAGTGACAAAGTTCCTAATTTAATGACTACAATCTAGGAAAAATGAAAAAAGTAGAAAAAACAAACTTTCTATTTTTGGGAATAAAATAATATTAAAATATTCTAAAAAATAAAAAGTTTATAAATAAATTCTAAAAATTACCAAAAATCCTAAATATTCTAACTAAGATAAGAATGCAAATAAAAGTTCCTAAAACCTTTTTATTAATTTTATATTTAATTTTAAAGTTGTCTAAAAACCCTAAAATCAAATAAAATTAAAAATAAGACTTTTTGAAAACTTTTTGGTATGTAAACCTCAAATAACTTAAATAAAAACTAAAAACTATTTTTCTGGATTTTTAAAATGCTTTTTACTATTTTTAAATTACTTTCTAAAAATTAAACTAAAAATAATCCTAATAAATAAATAAATAAAGGGAAAAATATACTTTTTAAATAGAAAAGTCTAAAACCCTAATCAGAACAAAAGAAAAATGATAAATGGTCAAAAGCTTAAAGAAATAAGCTGAAATCAGCTTATTTAAAAGCTGATAGTTAAATAAGCTCAAAAACAAATACACCTTATATATCTTTCAAAAGCAACCCTAGCAGTCAAAGACCCTAGGGCGCAGTGGAGAGTGTGTTGTGTTGTGAAGGAAGTGGCGCAGGTTCGAGTCCTGGCCACGTCCTTTTTTGGAGTTTATTTTTTTTTTCTTTTTAGCTTTTAAAAACACAACCCAGTTACTCTTTTAAGCACAAAAACACAAACACAATCCAAGATTAACCAGATTAAGACAATGCAAAGCCAAAAAAACGTGCCCAATTGGACTTAAAGAACACAAGCAAAAAGATTGTTTCTTCACTTGTGCATAAATGAAACAAGAGGGCTTGTTTCTGAGTATTTGGTGTTGAATTGTTGGACAAAGGGGGCACCCTTATACTCTTTTGAGTATAAGGAGTCAAGTCAAACTGAAAACAAGCAAACAATCACACAAAATCAACAAGACTAAGTAGATCAAGGTTGCTGATGTACTAGGTCTAGGACTGGTGGGTATTATGCTGATTAAATGGCACTAAAATGATTTCAAGACCTCTCAAACTTGCATACAATGACATCAAGTGACCAATGAACAATAGCATACCCTTAAATAACCAATATCCTAACTACTTTTCAAATTTGATGGCACCAAATTCACTAAACAAGCAGAAAAATGGCAGATTCAAATTTTAAGCTATGTTTTTCCACTTTTAGCATGCAATTGGTTCAAAACTTGTCCAAACTGAGAAACAAACTAACTCACAACCCTATGCTACCCTATAGAGTGATTCTAAACAGAACTTAACCAAGATTTAAACCATTAATCCATATAAAAATCTTATCCCAAACACTCCTTTAAACTTGAAAACCAAACTTTTTCAAATAGAATCTAATCAAAACACACTCAAACTGATTTTTGAGACTTCTAACATGTATATAACACCAAGTAAACTCAAAACAAACAACATAAACAGTTATGCATGCAGATTCCACATAACACATGCAAATCACACAAGCACCAAATTTTCTGAAAAATTGAAAATGGAAAAAGGTTTTTACCTCAAGGGACCTACATCCAGGTCCCTTAGTGGTTGATAAACCACCTCCTTATAGGCCCGGGCCTATGCAGGACCTTGGACAGCAACACTCTCTTACAACCTGCTAAGAAGATGAAAATACACAAGCACAAATATACACTTCTGATTTTTTTTTTATAACTTCTCAAACCTCTTAAAACCTTTTCACAAACCTTGAAACCAATTGACACGTTTTAAAAACAACCTTAATATCAGAAAAACAAGAACACTAGTCCACTTTCACTTCTTAATGTTGCTTGGATTTCTGAAATTAACCAAATATTTTCAAAACCTTTTTTGAAAACATAAAACACACAAAGTGTTTCACAATGATATTGGAACTCAGTTTTTAGCTTTCTAACACACACACAACTTTTAACACTTATAAAAAGGGAATTACACTTGTTAACACAAATACCAAACTTTTTATATTATCAATAAGGAATTACAATGAGTGAAAGCTTAAAAACTGGAACAAGAGTAAAATGCTAAGCTAAGCTGCCTTTTATAGGCGTACAAAGAACATTCTAGTATGCTAAACCCTAATATATGAAATCTCCAAAAAGCCCTTGGTCTTTGTCTTCAAAATCAGTCAAATGCGCTCCATGTGATATGAGAGTGATGGCTAGCTTGCAACTTTGATCTTGGACGTTGATTTTGAACTTGGGGGCCAAGGAGTGTGATCTGGGATGTTAAACTGGTCGGGTGTGGGAATTGGGGGAAAGTGATGTTGCAGGGGAGGGGTCCACAAGACACATGGGTGTGTCTTGTGGCGTTTTGTGAAGTGGGTTGGGGTGAGAAAGTGGGGAATCAACATTCTGGAGGGAATTGGGTAAAAACCCCTTGATTTGGGATTAATTGTGTCTGGGTAGGATTAGGGTTTATAAGGGGATTAAGGTTGGGCTTAATCTGTTTTTGGTAAAAATGTTTTTAAATGAAGTGTTTGGAGGGAATAAGTGGGGGAGTTGACCAGTTGACTGGTTTAATTAATAAACCTGGGTGGGTATTGGACTGGGTGGACGGGTTGGGTTATGGGTTTGGGTATTTGGGTGGGTTTTGCTGACGTGGAGGGATATGAGTGGTGGAGGAGGTTTGGTTGGTTGGCAGTTTAAGTCCCCAAGGTTTCTCCTTTTGTTCATGTTGTAAATAATGCCATCAGCGCCTATTTTCCCTTTATCAACTTTTGCAAACTTGTCATTTTTGGCACAACTTGTTCCATAACTTTTAACAAGGGTTTCTTTTGTACTTCTTGGATTCTTGAAGGACTGAACTTGTATTATCTTCAAACTTTAGGGACCCTATTCATAATGTTGAATATTTGAGGGGTATAAAGTGTAAATCTTCAAAAGTTGAGGGACCAAACTTGACAATCTTCAATTCTTCAAGGGTATTTTTGGAAATTCAAAACTTGGGCCCGGTTCATTGTGCGGCTTCGTTTCCCGTGTTCATTTTTGAATGATTCTTGTGATCTTTTTCCATTTCCTCAATATCCGTACCTAAAAATACACAAGTAACAAACACGAGCATATATTTGGCAGTTTGATGATATTTTATGCATTTTAAGCCCGATTTGGACGATGAGACCATGTATAAAAGCAGTCTCATCACTCCCCCATACTAAACCATTGCCGTGCCCTCACGCAATGCTAGAATAAAGTATCATAGCACCTCCACAATTCATTTTTATTCACTTTATTGAAATGATAAACTAGCTAAACTACTACTATTACTACTACTTGCGTTTTAGACATAATGTATGATTTTCATCGCAAAATGGGACGTTTAGGTTCATAGAATAAGAACACGTGAATGCTTCGTTAGAAATAATTTCATCGTCCTTGATTTTCACCCTAATTCTATGCCAAGCGTGCAACGAGATCATTGTCATTATAAGTTAGTAATGCTAACACTACTCATATGCCCTAATCACGTACTTATTCTTTCATTATTCCTAAGTTGTATCTCTTATATTTTATTATGTCTTAATGATCACGAGGATACATTTTTAACTTATGCGATAATAGATATTTAGGTCAAAAAATAGAGTCCTAACGGTGTAACTAAGACCATCAAATCAATAACCCCTCCTAATAGACAACGATGTTAAAAAATTAAGTTGACAAGAAGAATCGAAAAACACGGTTTTATAACGGTTTTGAACATGAGACTTATTACCAAGACTTTTATACGCCCCCTAACGGAAGGACCTTATTATCTTTGGTTTACCTCCATCTTTTATTCAACTTCGCCATGAAGCTTTTATTATGACTTCGGTCTTGCCTTGCCTTTTATTATCCGCCTCATCGGTGGTTTTATTAGCCAAAGACGTATATCCTCACGCTAAAGCGAATTTTGGATCTTTAAAGCTTCGAAGATTAAGGCTTGATTCACTTTCAATTTTTGCATAGATTTTAGGCCTTGTGGGGCTTCAAATTGTTTGCTAGATTTAGGTGAGCACTTGAAATCTTATTATTATGTGAAGCTTTCGATTATTGGGGTGCCAATACTTCAAAACCGTGACGCTGGCGATACCTTAATGTCTTCCCAATTTAATTACACGGAAGCTACTAGAAAAGACTAGAAACCCAACAATCCTAACTAAACCGCTAAGTCAATATTTATTAAGCAAAAAATATTTACAAGCGAAGGGAGAATAAGCAAACAACGAGAACACATGAGTTTTTGAAAGAATACGAGTACTCTACGTTTAGCATAGTAACTTATAATTAACTCTATCATTTCTCGTCCGCATTTAAAAGACTTAGCCTAATGTGTAGTTAAGGAATCAAAGCTAAGTGCTCAACACGCACGGTCGAGTCAAAAATTACTCTTATTCTCGCCATCGGAAAATCTACATTCGTGTCTTCAAACACTTATAAAACATGAGAAAAATTTTAAAATTTGGCCATTTTTAGCCTTATTTTGCAACAAAAATAATAAACAAAACGATAAACTTTGGAAAGCGTGAAGGTTTGGCAAGGCAAGTATCTATTCACCCCCCATACTAAAGTTAAACATTGTCCTCAATGTTTCGAGTCTAGGGGTGCAAACACCCCCATACTAGAGACGTAGTCGAATGCCTAATCTAGCATGGAAAGGGTGTAACCAATAAGTTATAGCCGTTTATGAAGTGTGCTAAAAACCTAAGGTTAGAACATCAAAAGGATATATCATTTGGATATTGGGAAAGGTCTCCAAAGCAAACGATCGAGTGCTCCCATGAAACGAACACGAGAGGCTCCAATCGTGAAGATCATGATCTAAAAACCACAATTCACAAACAACCACGTAACAAAGGTTGGAAGGGCACAAATCCCCTCACATTACACTAATTAGAAAGCAATAATATGTACATGGATAAGCATGGGTTTCCCCCACGAGGCACCTTGTTTTTGATAACCGAGTCAAAAGCTCGACTCGAATCCCCATAAATGTGATCATTTTGGGATAATCATGCTGTGGTCAATTTTTGGTGGGGCTTACATGATAAACAAGGCCCAAAAACAACCGGTATAAAGGACTAAGTCCTTTGATGGTGCAAAATACCGGGATCGAAGATGGCGTTTTCGTTCTCATTGGAAAAACAAATCAACGCCACTTCATCAATGGTCAACAAAAACTCAAAGAGTTTCAAGAAAATAGATGACAAGAAATAGAAGGGTGGGACAATGGGTAAGTCTCTAAAAACATGAGCTACTCGAGGTAGACTCGCACCAATCAAATGAAAAGATTTTCCATTTATTGCATCGGTGGAAGACCGAGATTTCCCTTTATAAGCAATTCCAGGATCAAATATCTCGTCCTCGGTGGAGAAAGGGGACGGAACATAAGGGGATTCCCCCACACTAAGTCCACACAAAGCATCGTCAAAAGGAGAAGACGAGCTTGTAGTACTCAATACACGCGGTGATGACGGAGTTAGAGTTGTAGAAAAATCTTTTAAATTCAATTCAAAATCTTTTCCTTTTTCATCTTTTACACTCTCCTTGTGAAAACCCGATTTGATTATGTCAAAAATATTTGGTGTATCTAAATCAACGTTAGTCACACTAAAAATTCTCACATTTTGAAATCTTTTTGGTTTAGGTGGTGGTAAGTTTTCAAATCTTTTGTCGACGAAGAAAACCTCCCCATCGGGATCAACGTATTCATCATCCGAAGAATCACTCGAGATTGGAATCGTAGGCTTAACACTCTTAACCTCCACCGGCGGAGGGGACGGAACTTCATTTTTTTCAACAACTCCTAAAACTCTATTGGAAATCTTTTTGCAAATGTTTTTGATGGGATTGACATTGTACAAAGATGTGATAGAATACACATGAGAAAGAGTGGAGTTTTGGGTTGCATTAATGACGAGTTCTTCCTCATTGAAACGAAGAGTGATTTTTCTTGCATGCACATCGATAAGTGCTCTCGAGGTATCCAAAAAAGATCGACCTAAAATTAACGGAACTTTAGGATCGATGGGAATATCAATAACAATAAAGTCTACAGGATAGTAGAACTTTCCAACTTTCACAAAGACGTCCTCGGCAACTCCACAAGCTAGAATCGTAGAATGATCGGCCATTTCGATTGACATTCTTGAAGGAGTGAGATTTGGAAGATTGAGCGATTTAAAAATCTCAAGAGGCATCAAATTAATACTAGCACCAAGATCGGCCAAGGCGTAGCATTCTTCCATGTCTTGTATAGCACATGGGATTAAAAACTTTCTAGGATCACCGACTTTTTAAGGTATGCGGCTTAGAAAAACCGATGAACAACTAGACGATTTTTGCAATTATTCTTTGTTATTCAACATACTTTTGAAGTTCGCGGCAAATCGAGGCATCATGACTAAGGCGTCGGCAAAACTTATATTGAAATGCAAGTCACGAAACATTTTCATAAAGAGTTCAAATTCATAATTATTTCGTTCTTGTGCCTTTTCCTTGTCTCGTCTTGAAGGGTAGGGTAAAGGTGGTGTGGGTTGGGATAAAGTAGGCATAGGCATCGGCCTTGGAATCTCGGGTTCCATGATAGGTATTGGTTCAACCGTAGGTGTGGTTTGAGCGGTACTTCGTGGGCTTGTAATTTGCTCCTTTTCTACCATCACCTCGGGTCCTTTCTCTTTTTCCTTCTCCATAGAAGTACTTGGACGAGAAACGGGTTCTTTGAAAGTTTTACCACTACGAGTAGTAATAACCTTCAATTCTCCTTTCGGGTTCACGATGCTATCACTAGGAAGACCACCCGAAGAAGAGGGCTTACACATGATAGCTTCAAACATTTTAGCCATTCGGTCCTCAAACTTAGATTGCCTAGCATCCGCTTTTAACAACTCTTGCTTAATCTCATGTTGACCTTGCTCCATTTTTTGTTGATTTTGTTGGAGTCGTGTGACATTTCCTTCCATTTTATTAGCATGAGTTTTAAGTTCATTAGCAAGTTCGTTTTTAAGCTCGTTTTTCAACTCGGACCTTAAGCTAACCATTTCACGTTGCATATTGTCAAACTTAGCATCATTAGCCTTTGCATAATTCAAAAATTCTCCTTGAAGAATTTTGGTGTGATCGTTTTGAAAACCTTGGGCACTGTTTTGAAAATCACGGTTTTGGTTTTGGTTTGAAATTTGCCCATTACCACTTTGATAATTACCCTTGTTGTAATTTCTTTGATTTCCTTGGTAATTTCCACCTTGGTTGTTGTTGCGATAATTATTAGCATTTTGATTTGGTGGAGCTTGGTTTTGGCGGGAACCTTGACCGATTTGGTTGTAAGTTCCCGTGGCTACAAAAGCATTCGAAGTGTTACCATCCGCGGTAATGCACTCGGAAAGATCATGAGCTCCACCACACGACAAACAACTCTTAGAAACCGCTTTAACCGAAGTGGAATTCGAAGCTTCTTGAGCTTTCCAATGGGACATAAGAGTCGAAAACCTATCGAAAAACCGATTCTCTTCATTTGCTTCATCTTGCAAAGCATTAATGCTACGAGACGATGACGAGCCCATTTTGGCAACACTCGGTGTGTGACGAGGGCTATAAACCTTAGACCTATTCTCGATTATGACCAAAGCTTCCTCGACCGTTTTACACAAAAAATTACCACCCGCGGCGGCATTTAAATAATCTCTTTCATGATCGTTAAGTCCATTGTAAAACGTGTCTATTTGGTGCAAATCGGAAAAACCGTGATGAGGACATTCATGTAACATCTCCTTAAACCTATTCCAAGCCGTAGAAAAACTTTCATTTGATTCTTGTGAAAATTTAGAAATTTCATTTTTCAAATGCGTAGTCTTAGAGGGCGGAAAAAATTGGTTCACGAACTTTGAAACGAGATCCTTCCACGTCAATATAGAATTGGGTGGCTCTTTCTCTAACCAAATTTTAGCGGGCCCCGCTAAGGAATACGGAAAAAGCATCATCTTAATCGAGTCATTCGAGACATCCTTGAATTTGCATGTGGCGGTAAGACGATTAAATTGGCGGATATGGTTGTGGGGATTGTCCTTCTCATCACCACGGAATTTGTTGTTTTGGATCATCGACAACAAACCCGTTTTCACCTCAAAACTCTCCGCAAGGATTGCCGGAATCACAATAGCTTCTCCATAACCCTCGGTGGATGCTTGAAGTAACTCCATCATAGTTCGATTCGCCATGGGTGCTTCTTTCACTACAATGGGTTCGTCAATAGGAGACTCCTCACTAGAATGAGTTGGAGTGGGAGTTTTGTTCTTTCGTTTACGTGCACGTTTTGCTTGATTACGAGTGAGCATAAACGTCACGTACAACGAGAAGGCGAGCAAAGAAGATTCTTTTTGGTATTTTGTGTTTTTCAATTTTTTGTGGTTTTTGATGGTATTAACTTTTTTGGAAATTGGTGAATGTATTAAGTAGACAAAAATCTACAAATCTCCTCCTTAATCAAATCTCTCGATTAAAGAAGCCTCAAGGAATGAAAACGATCACGTGGAGTGAACGCCTTCGATGACTTTAGAACGATGGTGGAACACCAAATCGTTCAAGAGGGTTTAATCAATAGAAACCAAGAAAATATATATGATACTTAAGTAATACTTTGGGCGGCAAAACCCTCGATTAGCTTTCAAAATCAAAATACGCACAAGCAAGCGGAGGAAACGAGGCGGCGCGAAGCACTTAAGAGCCTTTTTCCTTTAGGTCGTGAAATACAACCGCCTTATACCCACCTTATAGTTTGTATTATCAAGATTAAGCTTCACGAAAGTATTTATCTATTTTTGCCTTTTTTCTTTGGTTTGAGATTCGAATACAATGATTGGGTAATGACCTCCCAAGTCAAGGTTGTGATTTCTCACGTATTTGGAGTACTTGTAAATTTATTGTTCTACGTATACAATATAGTAATAGTATTCACAAAAAACAAAAAACCGATAATACGTATTAGTAGAGTGCTACTAATACAAATACTATTTATGGCTAATATAAAAAACAACAATGTTCAATCAAAACACAACACGCCTCCCCGGCAGCGGCGCCAAAAAATGATGTAGTGATTTTGTACACCTTTAGGAAAAGGATGCACAAAGTAGGGCAAGTGTGCACGACGATTTAGGAAAACCGTGTGTGAATGACCCTAATGAAGTGAGTTCGTTCTCGAGGAGGCACGTGTGTTGTGTAATGAATGAATTAATGATTTTGATTATTAACAAGAAGAAAAGAGAATAGAAATGAGAGAAAAGACGGTTACGAAAACGAATTAAAACTACGACGAAAAAGGCGTAAACGTAAAACTGTAAAACTACAAAAATTAAAACTTTAACCTAAAATTTCCTAAAAATTACTAAAAATCCACAATATAATTCTAAGAGTTTACAAAAAATCAAAACTTGCTAAAACCTTTTAATTAATTAAATAATGACTTTTTAATGCTAATTAAAGCCCTAAAAAATCACAATTAATTATTAAAAAGCCCGAAACAAGATTTTCAAGTTTGTAAACCTCAAAAATGACCTAATTAAGCTAAAAACTATTTTTAAAAATTTTAAAACCAAATTAAACTATTTTTAAACACTTAAAAACTATAAAAAACTATTAAATCTTAAATTAATTCTAGAAAATATATGAAAAGCCTAAAAACTATTTGGAAAGTGAAAAAGTTCCTAATTTAATGACTACAATCTAGGAAAAATGAAAAAAGTAGAAAAAACAAATTTTCTATTTTTGGGAATAAAATAATATTAAAATATTCTAAAAAATAAAAAGTTTATAAATAAATTCTAAAAAATTACCAAAAATCCTAAATATTCTAACTAAGATAAAAATGCAAATAAAAGTTCCTAAAACCTTTTTATTAATTTTATATTTAATTTTAAAGTTTTCTAAAAACCCTAAAATCAAATAAAATTAAAAATAAGACTTTTTGAAAACTTTTTGGAATGTAAACCTCAAATAACTTAAATAAAAACTAAAAACTATTTTTCTGGATTTTTAAAATGCTTTTTACTATTTTTAAATTACTTTCTAAAAATTAAACTAAAAATAATCCTAATAAATAAATAAATAAAGGGAAAAATATACTTTTTAAACAGAAAAGTCTAAAACCCTAATCAGAACAAAAGAAAAATGATAAATGGTCAAAAGCTTAAAGAAATAAGCTGAAATCAGCTTATTTAAAAGCTGATAGTTAAATAAGCTCAAAAACAAATACACCTTATATATCTTTCAAAAGCAACCCTAGCAGTCAAAGACCCTAGGGCGCAGTGGAGAGTGTGTTGTGTTGTGAAGGGAGTGGCGCAGGTTCGAGTCCTGGCCACGTCCTTTTTGGAGTTTATTTTTTTTTTCTTTTTAGCTTTTAAAAACACAACGCAGTTACTCTTTTAAGCACAAAAACACAAACACAATCCAAGATTAACCAGATTAAGACAATGCAAAGCCAAAAAAACGTGCCCAGTTGGACTTAAAGAACACAAGCAAAAAGATTGTTTCTTCACTTGTGCATAAATGAAACAAGAGGGCTTGTTTCTGAGTATTTGGTGTTGAATTGTTGGACAAAGGGGGCACCCTTATACTCTTTTGAGTATAAGGAGTCAAGTCAAACTGAAAACAAGCAAACAATCACACAAAATCAACAAGACTAAGCAGATCAAGGTTGCTGATGTACTAGGTGTAGGACTGGTGGGTATTATGCTGATTAAATGGCACTAAAATGACTTCAAGACCTCTCAAACTTGCATACAATGACATCAAGTGACCAATGAACAATAGCAGACCCTTAAATAACCAATATCCTAACTACTTTTCAAATTTGATGGCACCAAATTCACTAAACAAGCAGAAAATGGCAGATTCAAATTTTAAGCTATGTTTTTCCACTTTTAGCATGCAATTGGTTCAAAACTTGTCCAAACTGAGAAACAAACTAACTCACAACCCTATGCTACCCTATAGAGTGATTCTAAACAGAACTTAACCAAGATTTAAACCATTAATCCATATAAAACTCTTATCCCAAACACTCCTTTAAACTTGAAAACCAAACTTTCTCAAATAGAATCTAATCAAAACACACTCAAACTGATTTTTGAGACTTCTAACATGTATATAGCACCAAGTAAACTCAAAACAAACAACATAAACAGTTATGCATGCAGATTCCACATAACACATGCAAATCACACAAGCACCAAATTTTCTGAAAAATTGAAAATGGAAAAAGGTTTTTACCTCAAGGGACCTACATCCAGGTCCCTTAGTGGTTGATAAACCACCTCCTTATAGGCCCGGGCCTATGCAGGACCTTGGACAGCAACACTCTCTTACAACCTGCTAAGAAGATGAAAACACACAAGCACAAATATACACTTCTGATTTTTTTGATAACTTCTCAAACCTCTTAAAACCTTTTCACAAACCTTGAAACCAATTGACACGTTTTAAAAACAACCTTAATATCAGAAAAACAAGAACACTAGTCCACTTTCACTTCTTAATGTTGCTTGGATTTCTGAAATTAACCAAATATTTTCAAAACCTTTTTTGAAAACATAAAACACACAAAGTGTTTCACAATGATATTGGAACTCAGTTTTTAGCTTTCTAACACACACACACACAACTTTTAACACTTATAAAAAAGGAATTACACTTGTTAACAAATACCAAACTTTTTATATTATCAAAAAGGAATTACAATGAGTGAAAGCTTAAAAACTGGAACAAGAGTAAAATGCTAAGCTAAGCTGCATTTTATAGGCGTACAAAGAACATTCTAGTATGCTAAACCCTAATATATGAAATCTCCAAAAAGCCCTTGGTCTTTGTCTTCAAAATCAGTCAAATGCGCTCCATGTGATATGAGAGTGATGGCTAGCTTGCAACTTTGATCTTGGACGTTGATTTTGAACTTGGGGGCCAAGGAGTGTGATCTAGGATGTTAAACTGGTCGGGTGTGGGAATTGGGGGAAAGTGATGTTGTAGGGGAGGGGTCCACAAGACACATGGGTGTGTCTTGTGGCATTTTGTGAAGTGGGTTGGGGTGAGAAAGTGGGGAATCAACATTCTGGAGGGAATTGGGTAAAAACCCCTTGATTTGGGATTAATTGTGTCTGGGTAGGATTAGGGTTTATAAGGGGATTAAGGTTGGGTTTAATCTGTTTTTGGTAAAAATGTTTTTAAATGAAGTGTTTGGAGGGAATAAGTGGGGGAGTTGACCAGTTGACTGGTTTAATTAATAAACCTGGGTGGGTATTGGACTGGGTGGACGGGTTGGGTTATGGGTTTGGGTATTTGGGTGGGTTTTGCTGACGTGGAGGGATATGAGTGGTGGAGGAGGTTTGGTTGGTTGGCAGTTTAAGTCCCCAAGGTTTCTCCTTTTGTTCATGTTGTAAATAATGCCATCAGCGCCTATTTTCCCTTTATCAACTTTTGCAAACTTGTCATTTTTGGCACAACTTGTTCCATAACTTTTAACAAGGGTTTCTTTTGTACTTCTTGGATTCTTGAAGGACTGAACTTGTATTATCTTCAAACTTTAGGGACCCTATTCATAATGTTGAATATTTGAGGGGTATAAAGTGTAAATCTTCAAAAGTTGAGGGACCAAACTTGACAATCTTCAATTCTTCAAGGGTATTTTTGGAAATTCAAAACTTGGGCCCGGTTCATTGTGCGGCTTCGTTTCCCGTGTTCGTTTTTGAATGATTCTTGTGATCTTTTGCCATTTCCTCAATATCCGTACCTAAAAATACACAAGTAACAAACACGAGCATATATTTGGCAGTTTGATGATATTTTATGCATTTTAAGCCCGATTTGGACGATGAGACCATGTATAAAAGCAGTCTCATCATAAGCAAACTTTAAAAAGACTAAACTTTTTAAGAAAACTAACAAGTAAATAAGCTAAATACAAAATAAGACAATAAGATTGTCAAACTTATAGCTTAATTCGTATAAAAGCTTAGATGAAATAAAAAGATGAACTTTTTAATCAAACATCAAAATCAACAAGACATGTATATAAAGAGATTGGATTTAAGATCATATAAAAAACTTAAGAAAGATAGAATAAGATTAAGATTAAAACAAGAATTAAGCTATTAGAAAGTAAAGTTTTGATTACAAACAAGAAAGGAAGATAAAAGATTGAGATCCTAGTGAGAGAAACTGTCACTTTCTCTCTCTAGAATCACCTACGTCAAATGAAAATGGAAACTACTCTAAACTAAAACTAACCAACCCTCCTAAATGAGTTTAGGAGGGTATTTATAGGAAATGGGGTGGTGCATGTGTTGCCTCCTCTTTCTTTCTTTCTTCACATCTTCTCGTCTTTTAAGTTCTTCGACTTTATCGACTTTGTCTCGGGATTAATTAAACTCGTCTTATAATTTATTTATTTATTAGACTCGAGTTCTTCGGCTTTATTAAACTTCCGTCTTTTAGACTTGTTCTTCGAAAAATCTTCAGAATAGGCCTTAGACTTCCGTTCTTTTTGCATTCTTGATCTCTTGACTTCGTCTTTTTGTCGTTTTCTTAGATAAAAGCCCGTGAAAGCCCGTGTTTTCTTCCCTTTTCACATTTTGGTCCTAAATCACAACAAAAACACAAACCACGCATAATTCCGACATTTATGACATAAAATTACATGTTTTGGCTTGGTTATTATTGTAATTAAGTGGTAAAAGGATGGATGTTTTCACACCTATCAAAGTGCCAAGGCATATTGTTAGCAATAGTTACCACAAAGAGATGAACTAAACGAGATTGGATTCAAATCATGTGTTCTTGAATAAAATTCATGAAATTTGACTGGGATGTCCGTCTCTGTATTAGATTATTATCATGTCGCCCTTTTATCTGAACTTTGTCATTCGTGTTTCCGAAACCAGAAAATAAGTTATACCAGACAATCATAACAAATATCATTATCTCTATAGGGTGGGATGTGATACTAAATGATTATGAAATAAGTTATGTCATGGTATATCATTCAATGTACAAGTTAAATCATCCCTTTATGTTTTTGTGGTTGATTAAAATCACTTTTTTAGCTTTGTATTAGTAGATAACCTCAGTGAAGTTTATATATGTTAGATGTTTATATATGCTCTTGGATCACATATGAACAACAAATATATATTGTGCATCCATTTATTATTCTTTTTAGAAATTAAACTTTTAGATGATTCAGTGTACAATATGCTTATGACATTAAGATGGTCTTCGTTCCAGTTACATGAGGGTGCAATTTCATTTTCTTCTTTACTCTTTGATCTTGCTTGTGTTTTAGATAAAATGCAAAATAAGGAAGTTGTGACTATCCAACCAAATGTTGATTTATTTAACTGTTAGAGAGCCGAGCTTCATACCAGGATTTAAGTACCCTCATTAAGGTAACAAAAGATCTTTTATATGCGAAAGTGATAATTACAACTTTGTACCTTTGTATGCTTTTAACCAAACACTTTATTTTTTTGGTGAAGGGTTATTACACGGTGAAAACACCAAACACCTCATTACACCAACCACCCATTGGTAGAGATGCTGATGGTGCGTTTGTTTTATACATTGGAACTAGATTTTTCAAGTTATATATACATGAATGGTCATTCTATTTGACAACGTATTTTAAAGGTTGAATGAATAATGGTCTGAGACCTCCATCCTTAATTCTATACAGCATAGTTTTTTCTATAGGACATCAGCGACGTGTAGTATTGGGTCATAAGACCTCCATTTTTTGTATGATCGTGGACATAGTAAGTCAACTGGCCGTTTAACTAGTTTTATATGTATGCTTTCAGCTTGGTACATGACTAATTCTACTTTTAGTTCGCTTCCATTTCTCACACTCCTTGATTATCCGTGCAATTTCTTGAAAGATATATTCCATGGGGCATCATCAATACGTAATTTTTCTCCAACTTTCCTCTAAATAAAGTCCTACCCTAAAAATATTGTTGTTAAAAGCTAAAATTTGATTAGCCAAGTGATAGTATGCTATTTATATTAGGCAATCCAACATTATTTGGAATTTCACCCATTTGTACTTTGAGTCATTCGACAAAATTGTTGAACAATCATGAAGCCGATTGATTATATCAAGATTAAACCACACATTGACATTAAACTTGGTTTGGACATTCCTGAGACGAGACAGTTTCTTGTAGAATAAAAAGCCCCTGGCTCCATATTGTGCAACTATTTTGCTATATAAGACACACAACGTTTTACTATGTATTTAGAAAATATACGCCTGCATTATAATGTAAGCTTATTATGTATAATAAGTTCATCTAAACTAAAATTTTTGCCCGAATTAAACGAGTCCGTGTTAGAAATTTAGAAAAAACCATGGTGTGATCATGAGTGCTGAATAGATGTTAAAGCGCTGTTTGGGACTGCTACTTAAACTGTTACATGTTGTTTAGGACTGCTAACTGACACGACTGAGACTATTTACGCAATATTATATCACAATAAGAAAAATAGGAAGAAAAAATTCTCTTCAAATATCCAACAGTTCCTAAAAGGAATGAAAATAAATGATTCAAAACTTATGTATATGCATAAAATTGGATATATCATTATTGAATAGTTGGTAATGATGGAATAAGAGGTTAATATTACAGTGATCTTAAATTAACTATACCAGGAGTAATAAACAAAAGTAAGAGCACTCATGTAACATCAGGTGATTAAGCACGAAAATTTGAGCATTATATTGACTCTAAAGGGTTCTTATGGAAATTTTACCACTACATCACACTTTTATTTTTTTTGTAACAAAACCACATATAGAAAGTGTTAGACAAAGGTTTATGTGTGGAGATATTGCAGCTTTCTCTATTTTTGGCATGCAAAACATCCCTAATTGCCCACTCCAGTAGGTGATATTACTAATCACTTCCCTTTGTCCAGAATCGCGTATGAATTGATCAAGTGATGCTAAGTTACATGTTACACATCATATGCAAAAGTACACAACTCTTCTGAAGTCATAAGATTCTTTCTCTTTGCATTAAAATGCAGGATTTCAGGTAACTTTTTTGATAATTTAAGTGGCAACTATAGTTTTGAAAAAATGAAGCGAAACTATTTAACAAAACACATATTATAAAGATGGTAAAGCTTTGACCTGTAACTCTGTCTTGATTCTGGTCTAAATGCTGGGTTGACGTCTTCGTTCCAGCAACATGTTGGGGTGACCCAAAACCCATACAAGATATCAAATAGGACAAATATTGTTTATAAACGTAGAACAAAGTACCTAAAACGTTTAGGAATGAGGCAAAAATTTTCAGAGGCATTCGTCATTTAGCAATTCCAATCACCCTCTAATATCTACTTTTTATGTTATTAAATCAACTAGAATTCATATGTAGTTTTTTTGTTCTTTTAGTGAGGCAAATTATGTGCCAAGTGGAATATATCAGCTGAAATCACATTTTATAACGTATGAAGGATATGTCCCATGGCTTATAGCGAGTACTTGAAAAGGATTTCTAAATATGTCATTTAATCTTCATTTTCTGATATCTTATGACATTCTTTCAAAAAATTTGTTCTAACCTCATTTAAAGATGTTTCGATTGAGCTACTTTCAAAAGTGTAGAAGTCAAAACGAGGCAACATTCATATATTTATTTGTGAAATAACGAAGGGTTTTGATAGTTTGTCACATTTGTGTTTTCTCTGTTGATGTGCATTACAACTCGATCTGTCCTAAACAGTTACGAGGTAAATTATTATTATGAATATAAACGTTAGTACGATAATAACTTAGAATTTGTATAAAAAGGCTTTGTTGCTAAGTACATCACATATGTGTTTGTGCACGTTTGTTTGTTCTAGGTTGGAACAGTTGGAAGGACACAACTTGCGTCATAATCGACATGCTTGAACCTACTGAGAATCAGGGCCCGTACATAAAATTACCAGGCTGAAACGTTCAGTAGCTAGCAAATATAGTTGATGGTTTGGTGTTGGCTTGTGAACCATCGTTGATGTCTGCCATATCAGCAGGGCAATTTGTTAAAAGGCATATAAAATACAACTGATCAAGCCGATACATGTCAGCAATTGGATCAAAGGTATAAAAGCTTTTGAAATTTTCTTATGCATCGTTTATGAGTTAATGTTAGACGTGGTTTGTTACATGTTGCATATAATGTCGGTGATCATGTTATAAGTGTAGATGTGATCTAGAGTTCTATCCTTGGATGTAAAAGGTATCGTCCGGCGCAGCTATATTCAAAATCTACAGTCTTGGGCTTTGATATATTCCCAACAAATATTTACGTAGTTGTTATATTGGTAGTGGCTTCGGTTCTATTATCTTCAAGAGCAAAGTTCAAAACATGCAATGCACGCTAAGGATATGAATTGATCATCCAGAACCCCTTTTGCAATTTGCACTTTCTTCATGATAAGATTCTGATCCAGCGGTATGTATCCATGATTTTTATAGTTTGTACACTTGGGAAAAAAATTATGTAACAGAAAACCACAAAATCACTTTTTATCGTTTATCTTACCCGATTCGTGTCTACACTCCAAAATGAGTGATTAACGAATTAGAAAGAGCAAAAGAAGAATGCGTGAGGTCTACATTTGGTGTTGCAAAGGATCGTAAGAGTCTTTTACCCATCGTTGAAAGCTTTGCCAAAAATTCAGGACTATGTTCCAGCAATTTTTACCCGAATCAGTTAGGAATAATATAAATAAACATTAACGGGAAATACAAGTTACACATCAATAAATATTTTGTGATAACTAAATTCATATTTTGTGAGCATGTATATAGATGTGATTATTTGAGCTTCATTCTAAAACAAGAGGATGAAGGCTTTGTTAGTGATCAGAACAAGAAGTTGAAAGCGATGGCTAAGGCAAAGAAGTTGTCACCTTACTCCTCTCCTAAGGAAGTAGTAAAACACAAAAAGATGGAGCTTGTGTCGGCAACCGGAAGATGAAGACATAGAAGACAACGAACGTAAAGGTGTTACCCTACTTTTAGAATGGCAATGCTGATGCAATAGCAAAAGCTGTTAAAAAGAAACCTCAAACTAAAAAATAAGCATACTTTTACTACTGCAGAAAAAACAATATGAAGCCTACAAAAAGAGAACTCCGGATAACACATGAGTACCTCTATAATCTATTCATCATCTCATCAACGAGAATCATTTCCATGATCCTTGGAGGATTGTCGTCATCTGTATACTTCTTAAATAATACCAAAAGTAAGCAGGTCATCCTTTGTTACTTTATTAGATGATGTACATGCTTTACATTATGCCAAACATAACTTGCTATAGTATTAGTTGCATTTTGGAACTCAATTTTGCGAAATCACAACATCATCTTTTGACTTTATTATCATATCATTTGAGAACCTCTTGGCATCTTCATTAAAGTTAAGGAACAGATTTCTTTTTTTTAATGTTATTGAGAGAGTGAATTTACTATGCACGAGGTCGTAAGCTTAAAGCACAAAATGTTGTACATATATTAGTTATGTTTATTGTGAATGACAATGATGATGCTTCTCAAACCTGAACTAAAATTAAAAGGTTCAACTTGAAATTAAGTATATAACTTGATAGTCGTTGTGTAGTCCATCTGTAGGGAATGGGTCAAAGTGTTTAGAGAAGAGACACATATAGACTAATTTGGAGTTCTATTAAATATTATGCTTTTATATTCGATTAGCATGAAATGTTGTCTGGTTTTTGTATACGATCAAACATGAGCACTCTGTATGCATCAAATTTTTGTGCGGGTGATCAGGGGCAGACCAGGATACTTTATTAGGTGTTGCATAATTTTTTTTAAATGTTTCATTTAATTTCATTCGTCATAAAAATAAAATTTACATTATAAATATTTTTAGGCTTAACCAAAGTATCATTATTTTTTTTGGGTGTTACACATACTAAAAAAAAGACTTTTCGTAAAAAATTACACTTTATAGCTTCAAATCGGGTGTAGCACGTGCCACACCCGACTCCCATATGAATCCGCTCATGCGGGTGACTTTGGACTCACTTGACACTTTCCCACATTGCTAACTGAGTGAAAAATTTCATAAAGATGTAATTAACGAATGAGAATTTGTAATCAATCATTTGAATAACATGAAAGGGAATATGTAATCTATCATTTCAATTGTGGTTTTCATTAATCCATTTAAGGGTGCGTTTGGTGTCCAGGTTTAGTGGGGTTTAGGCTCAAAGTAGCTTGAAATCTATTGTTTGGTATTTCTTGATTAGGTTCACGCGCTGACTTTATCCTCAATTCTTAGTCCTACCTAGGCCTGTGGGTTTTCACTGTGTAGAGTAACAAGTGTTTCTTTTTTATATTTGGTAAATTCTCATCCACAAAATGAAGCCCCACTATATATTTTATTCTAACTTTAATCTAAAAAAATACATCTCATATTAATTAATTTATATAATATATAATATTTAAAATAGCAATACTCAATCTTAAACCATCTATTTTATAAACACACATTTAAATTAAAATCCGACTTCAAAACAAACGGACCCTAAATGTTAACTTACCAAATTTAATGATAAGTCACAGAAATCCTTTCCTACCGTTAACGGACATAACCTATTAAATTATCCATCATGATAGTTAGCTTAAATATTGATGTCTATGACGTACAGTTCAGATAGCACGCGCATCTGATACAACAACAATAACTATGGGTAATAACCATGCCGTTCACGCGCTTTTGTTTGTGGTATATAAAGTTATAAACTATAGAATAAAAATAATCTTTTTGAAATTTACCACAACAAAACATTTTTTTATTGTCGATATTATCTACGTACTTTCACTTTCTTTTTCACATTGAACAAAAAATTAATAATCTTAGTTATAATGTGGCAACGTTAGATAATCTAGCCAACAATCGTTTGTAACGTTAATCATTTATTAACGGACGTTTTTAATAAAAAAAGAAATATATATTGTTTTTTTACATTTAATTTATGGGTAAAAGCTATAAAATACCATCTTACTTATTGATTTGTGCCGACTTTAAACACTTACTATTTAATCTCATGACTTTACCATTCTACTTTCAAAATCGTTTTGAAGTTACCAATTTGGTAACTTGTTACCGACAGCGTAGCACGGTAATTTCCACGTCATTATTTTATTACGTTTAATATGGCCACGTCTGATTTTCCTTTTTTTGGTAAAAGCTATACAATACCATCGTACTTATTAAAATGTGCCGACTTTAAACACTTACTAATTAATCTCATGACATTACCATTGTACTCTCAAATTTGTTCCGACTACACCAACATAAGCCTGAAATAACTATACTACCCTTTTAAATAACTAATATACCCTTTGTATTTACCAGATCTGAAACGACAATATGCTGAATATTTTTAGGACACAATCCTTCATCTCATCACAATTCTACCATCATCATCATCAATTAAATCAACTATCAACTATCAACACAGATGCATCAATCAAATCCCTCATACCCTTTCCCACCTTGATTCAAAACAGTTATGATAAAATCAAATGATCTCAGAATAGATTCAACCTAGATTTCAGATCTTATAGAGATCATCATCGATCTGCTTAGGATTAACCCTTGTTAATATTAGAATGTGAAGAAAGATTATCAACAATTATGTTTAATCATCCTTTGATTCGATTGAAAGAAAGACAAATCAGCAATATGCAAACCTACCCGATCTATGACCTTATCGCCCATCTCTTTGTTCGAGTGTTTCGAGGACATTGGTTTAGATTTTTGTGTTATGTTATACACACTCTATAGATCGGTTGGAGTTTGATTTTTTGTTAAGCTACAAACATGGAGGTAATTCCAAGAGGCAAGTTTTGTATGGGCCAGTAGGGTTAAGTAAATTTACAAATGGAAGGCATATTTCTACCTTCGAATTCGTTCCAAAAGAGGAACATATCCATCGGCAGTGATGTCTTTAGGTATGTGGTATACATATTTGCAAGTTTAAGAACAATAATGATACTCCCAAGAACCCAATATGAGATTCTCGAGTCTAATCAATTAGCTAAAATACCCTCCGTCGGATGAGAAGACAGAGAGTGAATATTGGAAAGTCAACGCTCAAACTTGAAAGTTAACGCTCAAACTTAAAACAAATGGATAAGTCGGAAATCTCTAGGTGGTTTTCTGGTTTAGTTTAATTTATTTAGCATTATGGTGTTTTTAAGATATAAGATATGATGAATACGGTCATATTGGTAAAAATGGAACAAATTTAAAAGTTCATTGGTAAAGCCTAACGATTAAATTGTAAGTGTTAAAAGTCAATACATTTGAATAAATACGTTGGTATTGTATTGCTTTTACCTTTAAATTAATTAGACATGTGTCATTATTTAAATTAATAAAAAATAAAAATAATGACATGGAAATGTATCCGGTCATGTTGGTAACATTATTATTACAAAACAAACAAGTACGTTGGTAAAGTCACGAGATTAAAAACAAACAATCGTTTGTAACGTTAATCATTTATTAACGGACGTTTTTAATAAAAAAAGAAATATATATAGTTTTATTACATTTAACTTATTTTTAAATTTTTCCGTACTTTTAAAAATTTTAATTTGTTTTTTAAATTAATTTTTTCCTACATTTTGAATTTTTATATGAATTAGCGTAATTTTTTTCTAACATTTTTTTTTCTTTTTCCAAATTAAAAAAAAATAAAAAATCATTTTTATACTTTTAAAAGGATAAATTCCGATTAATTTTCAAAAAATTAAGGTTTTAAAAAGTACAAATTTTTAAAAAAAAAATTATAACTTTGAAAAAGGGCACAGGAAAATAGTTTGAGGCTTTGTCAAAAAATAAGTTTTTCTGTTAGAAGAGATTTAATTTTTTCTTAAGAAAACTTGTTTACTTTTTTAAAATTTTTTATTATTTTATTTTAAATTTTACTTTTTAAAAAGAATAAGATAAAAATTAAAATTAAAAGTGACAAAATTATCAACTTTTTTATTTTAGTTAATAAAGACGTCATTAATATGAAGGACTAAAGGTTGTAAATGATCGTTGGCTAAATGAACTAACGTTGTCGCAATACAACTAACGGTATAAACGTTTGGTTCAAGTGAAAAAAAATCAAAAATATGTTAGTGGTATTGGTAATAAAAATGTATGGGTTCGTTTGGTAGGAAGAAATAAAATGTCAAATTAATGAAATAAACGACGTAATGGAATAAATGATGTATTGTAATAATTTATTATTGTTATTAATAATGTTTGGTTGGTACGATAAGACGGAATGTAATCGAAAAAAAAAGACTAAAATGGCCCATTGTTAATAAAAAAGCTTATTTAATGTGGTTAATTAAGGGTAAAAACTATACAATACCATCGTACTTATCAAAATGTACCGACTTTAAACACTTACAATTTAATCGCTAGACATTACCAATGAACTTTCAAATTGATTATTGGCTTTACCAATATGACCCTAAAATGACAATATTACCCTTTTTCTTTTTTTACATAATTACTAGAGGTGGCAATTTCAACCCATTCCACCAAAAGGTTAGTTTCTTTTTTTACATAATTACGTAAATTTTCGTCAGTAAATTTACGTTTTCGTCAGTAAATTTACGTATTCGTTAGTAAATTTACGTTTTCGTCAGTAAATTTACGTTTTAGTCAGTAAATTTACGTTTTCGTCAGAAAATTTACGTTTTCGTCAGTAAATTTACGTTTTTCGTCAGTAAATTTACGTTTTCGTCAGAAAATTTACGTTTTCGTCAGTAAATTTACGTTTTCGTCAGTAAATTTACGTTTTCGTCAGAAAATTTACGTTTTCGTCAGTAAATTTACGTATTCGTCAGAAAATTTACGTTTTCGTCAAAAAATTTACGTTTTCGTCAAAAAATTTACGTTTTCGTCAGTAAATTTACGTTTTAGTCAGTAAATTTACGTTTTCGTCAGTAAATTTACGTTTTCGTCAGTAAATTTACGTTTTCGTCAGAAAATTTACGTTTTCGTCAGTAAATTTACGTATTCGTCAGAAAATTTACGTTTTCGTCAAAAACTTTACGTTTTCGTCACAAAATTTACGTTTTCGTCAGTAAATTTACGTTTTCGTCAGTATATTTACGTTTTAGTCAGTAAATTTACGTTTTCGTCAGTAAATTTTTGTTTTCGTCAGTAAATTTACGTTTTCGTCAGTAAATTTACGTTTTCGTCATAAAATTTACGTTTTCGTTAGTAAATTTACGTTTTCGTCAGAAAATTTACGTTTTCGTCAGTAAATTTACGTTTTCCTCAGTAAATTTACGTTTTCGTCAGTATATTTACGTTTTCGTCAGTAAATTTACGTTTTCGTCAGTAAATTTACATTTTCGTCAGAAAATTTTCGTTTTCGTCATTAAATTCCCTTTTTCATCAGAAAATTTACGTTTTCGTCAGGAAATTTACGTTTTCGTCAGTAAATTTACGTTTTCGTCAGTAAATTTACGTATTCGTCAGAAAATTTACGTTTTCGTACGAAAACGAAAATTTACTGACGAAAACGAAAATTTATTGACGAAAATGTAAATTTACTGACGAAAACGAAAATTTTCTGACGAATACGTAAAATTTCTGATGAAAACGTAAATTTACTGACTAAAATGTAAATTTTCTGACGAGAACGTAAATTTTCTGACGAAAACGTAAATTTTCTGACGAATACGTAAATTTACAGACGAAAACGTAAATTTACTGATGAAGACGAAAATTTTCTGACGAAAACATGAATTTACTGACGAAAACGTAAACTTACTGACGAAAACGTAAATTTACTGACGAAAACGAAAATTTACTGATGAATACATAAATTTACTGACGAAAACGTTAATTTTCTAACGAAAACCTAAATTTACTGACGAAACGTAAATTAACTGACGAAAACGTAAATTTACTAACGAAAACGTAAATTTTCTGACGAAAACGTAAATTTTCTGACGAAAACGTAAATTTACTGACGAAAACGTAAATTTTCTGACGAAAACGTAAATTTTCTGGCGAAAACGTAAATTTACTGATGAAAACGTAAATGTACTGACGAAAAACGTAAATTTTATGACTAAAACATATGTTTACAGACGAAAACGTAAATTTTCTGTCGAAAACGTAAATTTACTGACGAAAACATAAAAATACTGATGAAAACGTAAAAAAATCGATGAAAACGTAAAACAAAAGTAATAAATTTACGTTTTCGTCAGTAAATTTTCATCGATTTTTTTTATGATTGTGGGTTTAGCTACTCATCCTTTAGCTACTACGTTTAATGATTATGGTGTGAGAAAGAGTGAATGTGGCATTATTTGTAATTATGTAAAAGAAGACAAGGGTAATATTGTCATTTTAGGGTTATATTGGTAAAGTGTATAATTAATTTGAAAGTTTATTGGTAATGTCTAGCGATTAAATTGTAAGTGTTTAAAGTCGATACATTTTGCTAAGTAAGATGGTATTGTATAGCTTTTACCCGGTTAATTAATGATAGATTTTTATGTCATTTGGTTCCATTACAAGACGTAATCTAACTAAAAGAGGGGACTCCTAAGGAATGAAAATGATGTAATGAGTCCCTATATGTAATGAATCAATACGTACTATTATTGTAAACAAACATGATTTTTTATTCAGTCGTAATAATATTTCCTTTTACAACTCCCATTACAGCCCGCCAACCGCTATGTAAGCATTTTATTGTGATAAATTTAAAAAAGTTACTTGTTATTCTATACCCTTTACGCTTTTAGTAAATGAGTTGTTATTCGAAGAAGTTGTCATATTTTCAGTTTCACATTATTAACTTAATGACATAACAAAAAAATATTATTATAAAGTGATATTTTTTTATCATATGTTGTAAGATAAAGTGTCATGTAATCCCATATCTTTGTAACCTTTTTTAGAAATACTTCATTAAATTTTACTTTCTATTTCGTTTTTTAAGCATATCGTTTGTTTTTTACACATAGTTTTGTCATGTAAACGCTAATTATAAGTCATGTCCGTTAATAAGACGACTTTGGCGACTACATGCGCATTCCAGCTTTAAGACATTCTAAACAAAAAAAAAAGTTGTGCCTAATAAACAAACGTTATTACAAACATTTACCAAATAAAGAAAAATAGAATATTACAAACAAATATTTACCAATTAAAGAAATAAAAAAAATCAAATGTTATACTTGTCAATAGAACATCACAAACACATATTTATAAAATAAAAAAATAAAACGACATTCAAATGTCATACTTGTCCATCGGACGGGTTTTGCCACTAGTATATATATATATATATATATATATATATATATATATATATATATATATATATATATATATATATATATATATATATATATATATATATATATATATATATATATATATATATATATATATATATATATATATATATATATATATATATATATATATATATATATATATATATATATATATATATATATATATATATATATATATATATATATATATATATATATATATATATATATATATATATATATATATATATATATATATATATATATATATATATATATATATATATATATATATATATATATATATATATATATATATATATATATATATATATATATATATATATATATATATATATAATATATATATATATATATATATATAATATATATATATATATAATATATATATTATATATATATATATATATATATATATATATATATATATATATATATATATATATATATATATATATATATATATATATATATATATATATATATATATATATATATATATATATATATATATATATATATATATATATATATATATATATATATATCTATATATATATATATACACACACACTAGCCTTTAGACCCGTCCGGTGGACGGGCTAGCTTTAAGTATATATTTTTTAATGAAAATTGAAGTTATGTGTTTTTGTATCAAAAGTTTGGGTTAATACATACGTAGGTAACTTACGTTTCTAAAAAGTGTGCCTAAAGTAATAACGTTTCAATTCGTTAACTCAAGTTACTTAAGTATACAGGTTGGCTAAGTAGGTTACTAAAGATTGTTAAACTTTATAATAAAGGGATTTTGTGGAAGGGTTACGGGCTAAGTAGGTTACACAAAGAATTTAATACACAAACATGTCTCTTAATACATAAAGAAGTTACTAACGTTTACAAAAAAATGAACTTAAGTTACTAACGTTTACAAAAAAATATGCCTAAGTTACTAAAACCGGCTAACGTGGGTAAATAAAAAAAACGAGTAACTCAGTTAACCGGTAACATATACTTGAGTAACTTGAGTGAACGACTTGAAACGTTATTACTTTAGGCGCACTTTTTTGGAAACGTTAGTTACCTACTTATGTATTAACCCTAAAAGTTTAATATATGTAGTGTTAGTTATGACATTAATATTTTAATAATGTAGCATCGAATGGACAAAAAACATAGTTTAAGATATTTTATTTATTTAAGAATATTATGAGTTAATTAAATTTGCATACGTTAACGTTATGAATAAGTTCGTCACATTAAAAATTTTAGAATTTGAATAATATTGTATAAATATTTTATGTATTTTTGAATTTTATGAGGTAATAAATTTTGTATATGTTAATGTTATGAATAACTTTTTTACATTAATTTTTTTTTTGAAATTAATATTATTGTTAAGTTTTTTTTTTGTTAGCAAAAACATTATAGTTAAATAGTTTTTAGAAATGAATTTGTTTTATAAGTTTTGTGGTAAAGTGTATTCGAGTAAAAGTAAGCCCAAAAAGCTCACTTGACAGTCCGAATATCTAAATTTTTTTTCATTTTAGTAAGTCAAATTATTGTGAATCATTTGTAATTCTGTCATTTTTATAGAATTTTGTATTTAAGACATTGTTTCACCATTATTTCTTATATATTTTTATAAAATTTTGTATTTAAAGTATCATTTATAATTCATGAGTCCGGTTATTAAAGAGTCTTGTATTTTGGTGGAAACCAAGGGCTCAATCTGGACCATCCATTTGGGAGGGACCAGATCAAATGATAAAAAACACGGAGGGACTAAAATTGCCAATTTATAAAAAGAAGACTGAGGGACCAAAACGAAAAATATGTTATAAATCTCACCTACCCTTCATTTCTGTAAAACAAAACACACAGATCTCAAACCTTCTCTCTCTCTACATCAAACCCTCTCTCTACAACAAACTCTAACAAAAAAATCCATAAATCTACACAAATTAACCTTGCAAATCACGAAACAAACACACAAATGGAAGAAATAACTATTAAATCAACCGATCCCTGAAAAAAATCGATTAAAAACGAACCGATTCATAAGGCTGATTGGTGATGATAAGGTGTTTGATGAAACGCCTAAAAGAAGAATTGAAGTTGAAAGTGCTTTGAAATCTGATGAAGGTAGGTGGTCACAATAGCAGCAGTAGATGGGTCACCCTCAGCAGTTCAGACCAACCCCGACTTCCCTCCCAAATACCAACCCTGCCTTCCATCCCAATAGATTGGTTTATTACTAGTGATAAAACAACAAAAATATCACTGATGATAAAATATCACCGGTGATATTACACAGTAACGTGATATTTCATTGGTTTATTACTAGTGATACTTCACTAGTGATAAAATAATAAAATATCACCGGTGATATTACACAATAACGTGATATTTTATTGGTTTATCGTGATAAAGCAATAAAAATATCAACGGTGATATACTAACGTGATATTTCATTGGTTTATTACTAGTGATAAAACAATAAAAATATCACTGGTGATAAAATATCACCGATGATATTACACAGTAACGTGATATTTCATTGGTTTATTACTAGTGATACTTCACTAGTGATAAAACAATAAAAATATCACAGGTGATAAATTATCACTGATGATATTACACAGTAACGTGATATTTCATTGGTTTATTACTAGTGATACTTCACTAGTGATAAAACAATAAAAATATCACCGGTGATAAAATATCACTGATGATATTACACAGTAACGTGTAGCGACACTACATCCGGTGAACATCCGTCTACCTCACCAACTTTTCTCAACAACTCACGTGCTTCATAAACGTAACTGAAAGAAAAACACTCAAAACCCCTCATTCAATTAAACACCATGTCTGTTACCTCCTCATTCTGATACAAAAGATCAATCAACAACACTTCATTATTAACATCTCCATTATCCATCTGGTGGACGGTTGTGGTGGTTTGATGACGTGGCAGAGGCATTTGGTAGATGAGGATTACGATGATGATGATTATAGATGATTATGAGAAGCAAACAAGAGATCTTGAACAAAACAAGTAGAAAATCAATCACTTTTAGGGGTTTGCTACGGAGGTGATTGTGGTGGTTAGGGTTTCAGGAGGGATCTGACGGTGGTGGACGGTGGTGGTCAGTTAAAGAAAATGCGCAGGTGGCCAGTGGTGTGGTGATGGCGACTGTGTGAAAACACATTTCACTGTGTGAAAAAAGAAAAGTAAAAAGAACGATTAAAAAAAAATACTTTATTTAATTAGACATAAAAATAGGTTTTGACAAATTAAATCTTAGATTAATCCCCACCCTTAGATCAAAGCTAAATGAAGAGTGGGGATTTGTCCATTGGTTTCCACCAAAAAACAAGACTCCAAAATAACTTTTCTCTATAATTCATATATATATTTTTATAGAATTTTGTATTTTAAGCCATGATTTCTAATTCCTATTTTCGTTTTAATCATTTTATGGAAACCTTTTAATTTTACAAAAATTGTCAATGGCATGAATCGAACATGGGTCTTTCTTCCCAATGCAAAAGCCTCAACAATTTGTGATTTTATACTACAAAACTAAACTAATAAACACACGCCAACAACAAAACCAAAATCATTGTTATTATTAATATTAAAACTGTAATATCAATTGTAATAAAAGATCATTCGTAATCCTAAAGTCAGTCGTCGGTAAAAAAGCGATTCTGTACAATTACAACTGCAGGTATTACAAAGGTGGATCATATGCTTCTGCATCAGATATCAAATCTGAATTATCAAGACAACTAAGAGCACTTTAAACATGTTTGACCCGTACGTTTGTAGGTAAGATCTTATATTCAATTCTATCGAGATAATCGCTACTTTCAGTAATTAACAGTGTTTTCTTTATTTTGCTTGGCATGTTATTTTTTTAGTTTATATATGTAGGTAATATTTGTTTTAAAAAAAGAACTCGAACCAGGTTGGTAGTCTTACTTTGTTATGATTTTAGATTATTATTGGTGATTATACTTAAATCTTGATGATTTATATACATATGTAGGTTCTCTGGTACGTCTCGATATTTTGGAGAACAAGGGTTATAGCACTGCAGCCTCTATTCTTCAGAAGAAACATGAGATATAATGTCAAAGCAAGTGTGCCCAATTAGGATCTTATGAAGAACAATATTATAAGGTAACATTGAGTGCCTTAATTTTTATATGAAGGCAACACGACACCGTATATTAACTGTAAAAGCTAAGCTTGATTAACTGTTAAAGCTAAGAAATCGCTTAACTCCTATTTTAATTTATATCTTATGATGTTTTGGTAGAAAGCGGATACCGGCATCGTAGACATATGGGGGAACAAGGTTGGATTTTTTAAGTTGATCTTTATCTGTGTGTGTATGTATGATCTGACCTTAACCTGATTGAACCATACTGTAACCGAATATTTTATTGAAAAATAAAACAAAATCTCCAGTGTGTTGATTACACTAGAACAAATTAAGGAAGAAAAGTTATTAAAATTCAGCTATTTAACTATAGGGAAACTAGAATGTCTAGAATTTAGGTGTTAGGTAGTTAGTTTATGATAGTAACACAATGAACTCAATAATAGTGTTGTTACATCCTTATCGGCTATGTCTAAGCTGTGTTCTTTTATTAGTTTTGTTTTATAAAGCTTCAAAAGTTAGCAGCTAAGGTCATAGAGATCTATCCACCACGTGACACAATTAGAGATACAAACACAAAAGGTCAGATTAACTTTGAAACAATATGTTCTTTGTGTTATGGCTAAATTATGACAGTATGTCTTTATCTACCATTTTTTAGCAGCAAATCAGCAAAGAAATAAAGAGTCGCAATGGAAACATGAAGCACTGAGGCGTTTCGCACTGTGGTAAAGTGAAAGAACTCTTAAACGGATTGTGTAATGAATTTGACGCGAAAATAATGAACATCGTTGAAGGTACTCGCAATTCATTATTTTTGTGTTGTTGTGGGATTATTAATTGTATAAAAAATGAAACATAAAGATAATGACTGCATTAACCATACAAAAGGGGACTATTACCCGCGTTGTAACCTGTTAAAAGCAAACATGCTATATTAGGCGACAAAGGGGAATATTATATTGGGAATTCTGTTAAAAGTGGGTTGCCTAATATATATTCCCTAGCTTTAAGCGAACATACTAATTATGAAGACTAAAGGAAAACCTGTTAAAAGGAAGTTACTCTTTGATAGTGACCCTGAATGTGAGTCGATGGGTGCTTCTAAAAAAATAAAATCTAAAGTATTTCGACATGTCAGACTATACTTCTGTTATGAACATTGACAACAGCATTAATGCATTAATGGTGATCAATCATGTACAGTTATTGCGCTATGGTTGAAGAAGATTTAGCTAACCACCAACCTGTACATAATGGCGCCAGTGTCGGCTTACATTCAGATCCGATGACTGCCGTTTCAACTACAATTAGCCGTTTCAACTACAACTAGCAACTCACCTGCATTGCTTTGGTAGCTTAAAGGTTTACACTTTTCTATTTGTCATGAGTTATAACATTTTGGTAATCGGTGAGTGGGTCTACTTATATTGTTTAAAGTGGAACAAAAGTTGTGAAGGAAAGGCTGAAAAAGAGTCGTGTTACACTTTCAGTGGCATAAATACTATAAGTCGTTCAGAAAGCACGTTTACTCATGGCGTGAATCACTTTCAGTAAGTTTTACCCATTTAACCCATCGCCTTAATAACTATTTTTTTATTTATTTTGTGACTGCAGCTCCTTAGAAAGGAAACTAACCAGATGGAACTATTTAAAAGTAAATGGGTTGGGCATCGACTGACTACCTTGATCATGTTTCTGCACATTTTAGTTGTTTGTTGTTGCTTGAGACTTTGGAGCTTTTGTAGCTTACAGGTTTGCACTTTTCTATGTATATAAAGTTGCAGGAGTTATAACACTTGGCATGCCATTTATGCTACATAATCCTCCCAGAAATCATCAACCACTTCTAGAAGGTTTATACATCCGGAGATGGATGGTACACACTCTCTTTCACTCACTAAGAACTCCCTCACAAATGATAGTTATCTTTTTTATCTGTAATGTTAATGGTCATCATAGAACTAATGTTCATAGCACTATATAACTGAAATTTTTCACTAGGAAGGATCCACTAGAATTCAATAGAGTTTGTAGAGTCGTAATATCCAACCCGTACTAGCAGGTAACACGGCTGCAAGACCCCCTTGCAGCTGATGTAAGAAAATTTCAGGGACTTCCTGTGTAGGCCAATCAGCCATACAAACTAGATATGCACGTAGTTAATGGTGTTACATCATCAAGCCACGTACGTAGTACTAATGTTTCGGAACCGCAACATATGGTAGAAGAGAGGAGCAAAATTTTTTAAGTACACTTCATCACTTTTAGATATATGTTGCTTTTACGGTTCTGCCATAGTTGTGTCATAGTTCTGCCCACTAATAAACGCGCATAAGTGGTTATCACTCTCAAATGATGCCTTTAAAGTAGTTTGATTTTCATGGACTAAAAAAGCTAAAACTTCATGCCTAAATCAAATTAACGTATTGTTGTAAAATGACTTTCTTATGCCCATGCCATTTCTAATGCACTTCAAGATATATATAAAAAACTATTAATCATATTTTGGAGGATTCATGTCAAATTTTGGAGAATTCTCATCAAACCAGTAAGGAGCATTCTTTCTTAGAAAATCAGTAGCTTCAATATATATTCGTAAGTGAATGGAAATAGCTCAGTTGTAACACTCTTTAAGTCAGCCACTGCTTCTACTCTATCAACCAACCCCATAAATCCCACATTTTTCTACAAGATGTCAAAACACGTTAAAGCTGCATGTATACTGATTATAAATCAGAGTTGGATGTATGGCTAAAAGCAGCCTAGATTGAGAACGCTCACGGGTCTCGGGAGTCATAGGCTGAGGTGTTATGGCTAATGGGTGCTAAAGAAAAGTGGTTTCCTAATAGAGGAATACTGATGCCTCCCATCTTGGCTCTGTTTTCATCTCTTGCAAGACTTCTTAAACAGGTACTATGGAATTTTGTTTCATTTTCATGAGTAACGACACATAAAATACTTAAATTTCTATTTACAGTGTTTGTCTAAAGATCCCACAGAACGCCAATCAATGACCAAATTACTGAGACAACTTCAAATCACACTGAAATATCAAATAAGTTCCATTTTTTCTATGTTTGTTTTCTTATTATAGTTATTTATAAGGAACTTTGATTTGCTACATGAGCTCCATATATATTATCGAGTTAACTTTTTTGTTCAATTTAATTATTAGTTTCTAATAAGGTATAGCGTTGCATACCATTGTTTAGAAATCAAATCGCCTTCACTGTGTTTACAACATCCGACGCAATCTTACTATTTTCCTTTACTACAGAGAAAACAATATAACCAGTTTATATAAGCATTCACAAACAGTCGCTCTACTGATACAATAGGCTAAATGTCTTATTGTTATTTAGCATAAAATTATGTGTCCAAAGTCCAATAGTGGTAATGTCCGGGGATCATCTGACGTCATGATCATAGAAGGTACGTTTCTTTGGCCCTCACCTAAGCAAAAACAAGTATCTTATTCTCAGAGGTTGTTTTTATGAGTTTAATTATTTAATTTGGTTTCTTTTAGGAGAGATCTGCCAGTGGACCTTGCCGACTCTTCTAAAACAACGTAGACTACGATTTGATATTTCGTCGATTGAAAAAAAAGCAAAACTGGCGCAAAGTCCGGGAAAGAAAAGGAACTAGAGGTTGTTCAGGAAGGAGGAGATGATACCGATAAGAAGGAATATGAGACGTCAAAATCCGCTGAAGATATAGTCTGAAGGGATTCAAGAAGATGAAAACGTAGAACAAAGCAAACAGACCGCTGAAATTGATTGAGAGAAGCGTGGCAGCAATGTGATAAGTGCTTCTGCAGCTGATCATATTGCTACCTCAGTTGCTTCTTATTGACATTCACAAACCAAGAGCATTATTCCTTTTAAGTGGTTCAAAAAATGATGGTGGTGGCCGACATAATTTGGAATCTATAAAAGAAATGAGGCAAGACGAGTATCTTAACACACCTCTTATGTGTACAAAATGTTATTTCTATGCCGATAGATCTTCATGATTCACGTATTTTTAAACACATTAACGGCATGCCTAGCACAGGTTCTGTCCAGACGGGTGTCTTATGACCGTGTTGTGGTTCTAGCTGATTCTGAACGTACTGAGCAACTTATTGTGTATTACTATTTTGCTAAAGCAACCGATGGCACCTCAAAAACTTACTTGTGTGCTGATGAAACAAGGTTATTCTTAGTCTTATTTTCACATACCCCCCATGGACTCGTGTCATAAAAATATTCGAATTCCACACGAGTCAGAAGTATGTTATCATCACTTGACACAGATTTTACGAGGTGATCAGCTTCAACCACAGCAAGCATTCGGTATCCATTGCATCATTAAAAGTCATGGTGTCACGAGAGTATACTCAAGGAAAGACCTTGCTTGAAACTATTGTTTGGATATCATTGGCAACACTCATTTCATATGCTGGATAAAAGGATCTGCAGGTACCCAATGGCCAATGCTACATGTTAATTTAGTCATTTAGAATTTCTATTATATATTAGGTCTCTTATGTACACAATACTTTATGGTTTCTACATTCACACTCACGAACACAAACTGAGATGGTGTCAAAAGTGGACCATGTAAATGTATATCTGTGTCGACATAGATATACATCTGCCAATTTTCTACATAGACCATGTTAATTTATATTTGTGTCGGGAACATCCGGACATCAGGAGTTGATGTCGCTCGTCTTCCGGGTGTCGTAAGAGCACAAGCTGAAATGATGTCAAAAGAGATGATCAAACAAGAACTTTACAGTGGAGATGTATAATAAATTGACATGGAATTGGATGGAGCTATAAGTGATTTTTGAACAGGTGCAGGCTCATGTGGCTCCAACTGATGTTGATCCCTCACAAATTACAAAAGTGAAAGCATACCGTAATTCATAAGAATATTAGTACAAGATCGATCTATGGATCCATTATTTCTCTTGTGTCATCTCAAATTATACATCTTATATAAAAGGCAGTATATTAGTAAAAAATGTTTTTGCTATTCCCCGTATCTCACAGCTCAAAAACTCACGCTCTCTCTCTCACAAACACTTTCCATAAACAAATACTCCCTCTCACAAACTAATTTTCTTCTTCTCCACTCGCTTAGATAAAAAAATACTTTCTTCGAACACTCTCAGTGAAAAGATAGGCACCGCCCCATTTTCTTAAAACCCTCCAATATATACCACCTTCCTGAATCATCTACCACATCCTATTCTTCTTCTTCTCCACCGCGATTCTTCTTCTTCTCCACCGCTATTTTCTCACCTAAAAAGATCAAAAGGATTTTATCCACATCTATGGCAACGTTGATGCTAAATATTCATAATCGAAGAGATTGGTTAGTTATTTTAATAATTATTATTGTTTTTTTACATTTTTTATAAAAAGTATATAGATTTTTGTACTATAATAAAGTAATGGTTTTTTTCGGGTTTATTGATTTACGAGTTTCATTCTCGAGGTTTCTGAATGAGATGGCATTGCTAATCGGAAAAGAGGTCGGTGATACTTCATATGGAGGTTAGTATGTTTCCCCAAAATTTATTTAATAAAACTGATTTCATTTATAGTTTTTGGTTTGGGGTTTATTGATTTAGGAGTTTAATTTAATAAAACTGATTTAATTATTGTTTTAGTTTTATATTTGAGGTTTAATAATCAAAATAAAAGAATTACCAGTGTCATGATATAATGAAACGGGCGAAATGCCAATCACATTTGTGGGTGACAAATTCAAAACTGTGAAAGTACAAAGGGAAGAATATGAGCCATAATTCGAACTCACATCATATTTAGATATTGTTAGTACAACTTACATACTATCATCATACTACTTTTGGTTGTGGACTGTTGGATAAATCAAACGAACAAAATAAATACGAACAAACTAAGCGGAAGCTTTTATTCAATATCAAAGTTACAAATTAATAAATATAATTTACATATTAGGAGAAGGCAAACGGGCAACAAGCTGCGCCGCTAGCCCTTTTTGTATAGCAAAACCAAGTCTATTAAATACAACGTTTGTGGATTTAGGAGTCAAAACATTACTATTCATAACACGTTGTATTCTCGTAAGTAGCTCCACCGCCTCAGGTGCAAGGAAACTAATGACATTGACCTCTATTTATAGGGAACCAATGTCCTAAAACTTACCAAACAAAAACATACTAAAAATAACAAAACTTGTAGGACAAGCTAAACAAACCGTAAAGTTTAACTCACTTTCCAACATGGACCATGACCAACCATATATCACCATCTATGATTCATTACTTAGGTTAAGATGCATTATGAATTTATGATAGTTGAGCTTTATGGAGACAAAAATTTGGCAGATTTGGTTAAGCTAGGAACCCTATTTTGATCAACATATGCAGGGTATGGAGTTAACACAGAAATGTAATGTATAAAGTAGTTTGCAAGTTTGAGTTAGCTTTTTGTTGTGAAACTGGTGTGTTGTATATGGGATTTTCTTATTGTGATACTTACGACATATAGATTTAAGCCCCTAAATAACTTCATCTGGATACATGGGAGTTATTTTATTTGGTAGCATATTCTTGACATGTATATCGAAGAATACATGCTACACGTACACACATAATTCAATTACATGAGATCTTGAGACTTTTATATAAGCTTATTATGAAACGTTAGTCGAAAGCCAGATAAGCAAGACAAAAACTAATTGCGTTTTTCCTTTTCGTGAGTCCTCATCAGGTTGGCGAAATCAAGCGTTTTTATTTCGATTACCAGCCTATCTGAGCCTCCTCTATGGTGAAACAGCTATGATACATGCCGGATGTGTCTTTATTTTCATTAGCAGCCTATCTGAGCCTCCTCTACGTCGACATTGCCGGTTGAGTTTGTGGTTTTTGGAGATGTGTTCATGGTAAAAATATTGGGTTACTATGCCATCATTCCCCTGTATCTCACGAACTTACTTCGTTAAATACTCCTTTCTGGGCTGCGAAGATAAGAGGTATGCACTTGGCCTAATTTTTGTTATGTTTGTGTTTTATGAATCGCCTGATATGTTAAAAAAGTTTACGTAGCAGGTAAAGATGGAGTATTTGATTTGTTGGGGCTTATGTTAGAATATATATTTTGGGTATTGAATTGGGGGTTTTTCATTTTCGTAGGTTTGGTTATGCTAGACATTTGAGGGTCGGGGGCATTGAAATGTGTCTCATTTAATAGTTATCCCCGCATTTAAAATGGCCTTCTCACATATGAGCTTTTTTGTAGGTGAAAATCTGCTTTGGCCTATTTAAAAAAGCATAAAACTTAGAACCCCTTTTATAAAATGGCAAGTATGAAATGGAAAATGCATACAGGATGAGACTGAAATAGTGGATACGATGAAACATGACCTGCACTTAGGGGTGATTTTTTGTTTCAGTATCTGATCAATATCCTCTCCATAGGTTTGTTCATTTCATGTGTTTGTTTCACTACTAATCAATATCCTCTCCATAGGTTTGTTCATTTCATGTCTGAATTATTTTACAACGTCCTAATAATGTTTGTTTTTTCGGTTAATGGTGTTCAGGAAAACCACTGGATGTGCAAGGCATCTTTTCAAGTTGTGGGAAACGAAAGACACACGCTCAGGTTGATTCCCGTTGGTTCCAGTCGGCGTCCTAAACTGTTTTGCATAGTCAGATGTACCTAAGGTTAGTGTTTTTGTTGTAGCTATTTTCCTGAAGCTAGCAAATTCTTACGGATATATGGATATTTTATAGTTAGATAGTCTAAAATTGTAAAGAATTAGGTACCTGTAAACTAATATTTGCTTCTGTTCTATATAACAAGAATTCATATGATAAACTTTATCAGCAAAACCCTTTAATCGGTATAGGTAGGTCTGTATAATTTACTTGCCGATGTATTATACATCGGTATAGGTAGGTTTGTAGAATTTACAGTGATATGTTATGTTTTTATATTCACTATATGTTGTCTATGAGTATAAATACATTTACATGTACAAACATCCGTAGTAGTTAAAAGAAGTCCTTTTTCTCAGTAGTTAAATGTATGGAACGTGTAGGAAGCGAAAGAAGAGAAAAAGAAGCGGCAAACAGACATGTACGGTTTATTACAACTTCAAAAGTCAAAACAAAGGGCTCTCAACTGCGTATTTTATGTCGTTATAATAGAGGGTTCAATGGAATAGGCTCATTTGTTAGGCTGCTCAATTTATCTGTTCTACAACGCTTACATTTACAAAATTTTAGTTACTTGATAAATGGCCAGATAAGAACTCAAATGAAGCAATCCAAAATTCGAATGCAATTTTGTCCATACTTAGTTGTCCTGGGATTCTTTGAGAACCTATTCCATGTATGGTTTTTATATTTTCCTTTGCTTAAAGGCCCAGTAGAGCAAGTATATTGCTGAACAATTCTCCTCCATGTAATGAATTATTCCAATATGTATTGTTGACAACACATGACTGCTAACTGCCAACTATACAGCAAATCAATTGTAGTTGTAACATAAGCGCTCCACTTGAATTCATCTAAAAGACCTTCAGATTTGTGGGTTAGTGCTCTTCGCAGGGTTTGTCTCGGAACAAAACACTGAACAACCCGGGGCGAAGCCCGGGCTTAATTTCTTGTTAAATACTAAAGAATAGTTTCAATTAAGAGGATAAGAACTCTTCGTCACATGCATATCTATTAAAGATAGTAAACCATTTGCATTATGTGTCATCGGGATGGAACTCGCAAACAACTGGAGACGAAAGAGGCTAGAGATTTAACATGGGCATTGATCTTCTTAATTAATTAAAAACTTGAAGGGCATATATATAATGTATTATGTTATTAAACAAGTTTTTTTATACCCGCGCTTCGCTGCGGCACGTCTTGTGTACAAATAACTTTTATTAATGCGCACGATTGAAGTTGTTGTACAATAGCTATTCCGGGTAGGCAGTGAAACAGTTAATGGTTATTTAGCAATTCTGCTTCTGCTTCTATTAGGATGCCTTTGTAGTTTAGAAGATCTTCCTCTGAATACCGAAGCCAATAAGCATCAATGTCCTTAATGTTAAGTGGCCTTTTCAAAGCTGTTTCTTTAAAGTAAAATCTTTTTTATTTATCATTGGCCACGTATGATCAATTAATCACGTCATATGGAAGCATGGAACATGCCCACACGAAGTAAAATATTGATGTTGAAATACAGTTGGTATTTGAGAAATCCCAAAATTAACCATCTCAGAACAATGTATGAAGGTGTTCTCCCTGGAAAAAAATCCGCAAGTAGAAATGTACATTTCCATAAATAAAAAGTTCGAAAGTAAATTGACCGACTTATCTTCATAACAGTGGGGAGATTCAACAATATGATAGGAAAGCCATAACAAAAATAAACAAAATCGTCAATCAAGATCGATTCTTTACATTGCAAGTATCGTACAACATATAAATTACAAAACCTTTGAAATAAAAAGTAAAGGGATGCAAATGATAGAGACAAATACAATTAGTGGCTACAAACATGTTCCTTCAATTCATTATGCATAGTCTTCGTCCGTAAGACTAACTTTGAATAACAGTAGGTATAAACCACAATTTCGAGATTTGGGGTTTATTACCTTAGGGTCTCTTTGATAAAAGAGCCTACGGCTCGCTATGTTGGTGAAAGCATGAATTTGGTCAACCTCGTCATATTCTAAAGTTGCTGGATTACTCGCAGTTGACCCAAAGTCGTACCCGTCACCTTCTGCGAGTAAATCAAATTTCGACTTTTTAAGACCTCAAAAAAAATCTTTGAAACAAAATTCACCTAATTACGGATACCATTCTCACGACATTGAGATACTTGACCTCAAAAGTAAAAAGTCAAAAGTCAAAAGTCAAGCACTTTTAACATACCATTTAGTAAAAACAAAAATATTAGTATTAGTCCTACAATATACCGCCTGATCTAGCTTTGTTAAGTTCATACCATATTGCCATGTTAATTTAGTAACTGTTACAATTTGAATCTTGCATTGTAGAAGCAACTCGCCTCACAGATTTATGTTTCCAAAAAGAATCGGGCATATATATTAGCGTTGGAGTAAATTATTTAAGTAAAGAGAATGTTTGGTTTGCTATTGGGCTGACTATTTGGTTAGTAAGACTTTAAGTTACACGGTGCCAATTAATTGTTTGGAAAAACAGATTCACAACTGAGGTTGCATATTTGTGCTGACCGTATGGAACCTAATTATCAGTGATGTAATTACCCAAATTAGACCCCTACCCTCTGAACCCACCCCCTGAACAAATACCATAAACATGTCCCCTGAACACACTCCCTGAACACACCCACTTAACAAAAACACACAATTTTCCAACACTCGTGTTATTATCTGTTTCGAGAACCACTCTGCACAATAATTTAAGAATACTGATAGACTCATTTGACAACCTTAATATGTGCAAATGTGTATGTATAACAATATAGAATATTCGTAACTAAAGAGTTATATCATTTTCTTTGCAAAGATGTACTTGAAACAGTTTCATATCTAACCATTCTTGAATTTAAAAGTTTAAGACAACCAATGAGAAAAAAAAGTTTGCAACAATTAACCCAAAAACAAAGATATTCACCAAACTCTTGAAACTGCTTTACCTTTATGGAGGCTCCTTGTTCAATTCCAGATTCGAGCATTGCATCCAAAACTACATTAACTCGCGTGCCTTATTCAACAATGAGCAGTTGTGCACAAAAATTTAAAACAAATATAATATTAGGAAACCATATATTATTAAGTTTAGCTTAATGCTTGCATGAGTTTGAGATATATATTATACCGGAAGACTGGGCTTCTAGGCGTCCCTTATAAAAGCTTCCACTGCCTCAGTCACCCTAGAGAATGCATAGAAAGTGCTCGTTGTCCCCTTTAGTAGTAAAGAGAGTGATCTTCATAACAGAACAATAGCATAAGGATGTCAAAAGGCCTACTCTGAGGTAAGTCGCAATTCATTTCCAGATAATTATATGGGTCGGTCAATAGTGTTTTTTTGACTCGTTACTCATTCTCACATTATAATTATATAATTTTACGATCTTATTTAAAGTTTTTATAGATTGGTATTTCCATCACAAAGGATGGTCTAATAATACTGAATTACCACAAACTCACAAAGCAAGGGTGATTCATTTTACTTGCTACCAGTACAACGGCTATTATTTATGTGTTACGTATTAGACATCAAAACACTAACTTAAACATGCAAACTAAACTTCACTTCTTTCAAATATGGGTTCTAGTGAATTTTTTTTACTATTAAGCTAAAACAAACACCCGTTTAATTGGCAATTATTTCCATGTAACATTTCGACTAAATATAGGGATAATATTCACTCACCAAGATTAGACCGACCCTTAGCCGCCATATCCAGAAAGCAAATACCAGTACCACAAACCGAGTTCAGAACAACCTTAGCGTATCATCTCAACCTTAGCGTATCATCTCAACTCTCATTTCAACAACCCGGCTGCAAAAATCAGAGCATCAATAAATTCAAAAACACATGAAACAGTATGTTGTCGTTTTATGCAAAAGTGCAAAAGGCCGTCTATTGTATGTGAGCCGTTTACTATAATTGAAAAGTATAGTAGATTCTAGAGGAACTTACTAAGAATTCATAGCTTTAGCTCCCTCAAAATCATCCTCTCCCAGAAAGTTTCTCAATCAGCACTTCATTAGGCTGCATAAGCAAATTGAACACTTTAATACATCTTAAAAACTTTATTATCGAATTTCAGTAAAATATTATACAAAATTAGTTCAAAAATAAGTGATCCCAAACACCCTATAAACTTAGTTCTTTCTCGTGGTCATGTACTATAATTATTATCGGGCCGATAAGATAAAAATACAAAACTCTTACCGCCATTCTTGTCATTTCCATCTCGGATTTTCTGTTTTCATGACCCTCCTAAACTTGGATCTTCACCTCTTGTTGCAGCAACATAAGTTCTAGAACTTGTTTCTGCACTTTCAGAACCATAATCAACTATACATACACCATCTTATTTAGTTTACATATAAAAAGTTAGGGATCAAGTGCATTGCGCTACCATATCAAATCGACTCTTTCACCTCTTTATCAGCCCTTAGTGTTCTTAATTTTCAAACTAAAAATAAATAAATTATTTCTAAACTTGATTTAACCAAACAATTGAGGCTTATTTTTACAATCTCATCTAACCTAAACATTAATATATACACAAACCATGATATTAATTACAATCTGACTTTAAAAAAATGCAATCCAAAAAGTAAGCACACAATTACCTTAAATACGAATACACTGCCAGACAGGAATCCCGAATAAAACTTGCGTATAACATTAAAGCAAATCAAAAAATTAGGAGGTACAAAGTTAATTAGGATCTTAAAATTGTGAAGCTTCGTAACTTTGTTATTGTTTTGTATATTAATTTATTGTTGTTTATAAGGAATACAAAATTATAACTTTATATTGGGTAAAAAATTACGGATGCTGGAACCGATTTGAATGATGATGTTTTGGTGTTGTGGATGAGTAAAGAAGAAGATGGGGTTGGTGCCTGGTGGGATGATGAGTAAGAGGACAGGTGTTATAACTTCATATTAGATAAAAAGTTACTTTGTTACTGTTCATAAGGAATAAAAAAGTATTAAAACACTGTACCAATCATCACGACTTTTGTTATATATTATAATATTTAGAGAATAAAATAAAATATGTAAGTAATTTAGTTTTCATCTATTTTTAAATTTGGACAGATGTGAGAACTTTAAACTATTGAAAGGAAATTAATGAAATAGAAATTTTATAAGTATATTGATGTGCTTTATTACTTTTGCAAACATATAATAAAACTATACTTTTGTCCGGATAACATTGAACCGAACTCCTGATGTTCGGTTCACGAATAAAACCGAAACGAACCGAACTGATTTTGAAAAAAACTCGAACTGAAAATCAAACCGGCTTATATTGAGCAAAACCAAAACCGAACCGAACCGAAAAAACCAAGCCGAATATATAGTTTAGGCGTATTTTTCGTGTTTTTAATCCCGAAACCGAACCAAACTGAACCGAGGAAAACCCACACAATATACAAAACTAAAAACCGAACCAAAAGAGATCGGTTCAGTTTAAATCGGTTAAATTCAGTTCAATTTTCGGGTTGTTTTGCTCAGCCCTATGCCACATTTAAGATCATAGGATCTTTCTATCAAAAATGAAAAAAGGTCGTTTTGTAAAATGTTATTCTATAGAAAATGAAAAAAAATATCAGTTTGTAATTGTAAACTTTTTTTTCTTCGCAATATAATATGTATACTTTTTTTACCATTATTTAAAACATGATTTTATTTTTCGTTTAAACATTATATCCGTTTTAATGTTTCAAGCACTTTAATACTTTTGTATTAAACTAATCTTAAAGCTAAGATTGAAAACTTCTAATTTTTATAGTACTTAATATACCGAACCGAAAAAACCAAGCCGAATATGTATTTTAGGCGTATTTTTCGTGTTTTTAATCTGAAATCGAACTAAACTGAAGCGAGGAAAACCCACACAATATACAAAACCAAAAGAGATCGGTTCAATTTAAATCGGTTAAATTCAGTTCTTTTCAGGTTGTTTTGCTCAGCCCTATGCCACATTTAAGATCATAGGATTTTTCCTATAAAAAATGAAAAAAAAAAACGTCGTTTTGAAAAATGTTATTCTATAGAAAATGAATAAAAATATCAGTTTGTTATTGTAAATTTTTTTTTCTTCGCAATATAATATGCATACTTTTTTTTACCATTATTTAAAACATGATTTTATTTTTCGTTTAAACATTATATCCGTTTTAATGTTTCAAGCACTTTAATACTTTTGTATTAAACTAATCTTAAAGCTAAGACTGAAAACTTCTAACTTTTATAGTACTTAATTTACATTTTTTTTCATATTTTGTGTTGAATAACTTTTAATAAAACTAATACGAGTTCTATACGATTACTACAAAAACCATAACATACATATAGTAAAATAAAAAAATCAAAAAACTTGACATACATTACTACTATGCTTAAAAATATCTTAGTAGAAATTAATTTTTTTTAGCATCAATGCTTAGATAAACAAAAAAATGTAATCGATAATTACACGTCATACCCGCGGGATCCTTTTTTTTGTTGCTTCGGATGGTGTTTTTAATTATTTTTGATTTTTTTTCTTTTTTTTTCTTAGAGTTTTGTTAATTTTTTGTTAAAGAATTTTTATATTGTTAATTGATATGGAAATTACATTTTGTGTTTTATTTAGTGTTTTTCCAATATTTTTATATATCTTTTATGTCTTTTTTTTAAAACAATAACCCTTGACCTAGGGTAAAACAGAAGCTACGAGCTTTCATGTTTCGTGTAACGAATTGACTATTGGTCAAATACATATAGCTAATTAATACATGAAAGTATATAAAAAAGAGTCGAGCTCAAAAAAATAAAGATATGAACTTTCGCGTTTCGTGTGATCAAGTCCCTATTTTCATAACATAAACGTATGAAACAGAATAAATTCTGGTGCGTTTGTTTTGTAAATATTGTTGATAAAAAATTAAATAAATATATCAATTAAAAACATATCAATTGCGGCCATATAATTGACTTGTTGAATACATTAACTATAAAATAAACTTTTCTTTTTTGAAGGATAACTATAAAATAAATGGATTGTTCATTTGTTTTGAATAATAAAAGTTAACAAAAGATCCATAAAAGCATATATGATACATGTGAGATGTTAATGATTTGTGTTTTATGTGTAACCGATCAAATTAGTAAAATTAACAATTAGGCTTTTTTGTATCTTAGATAACCGAAGACATAAGCATCTCGAGATATTTCTTGCACGACAATAACATTATAAATGAAAAGATCCAAATTGTCAAGAAAACCTATGACATGTACTATGCGAATATTCTAGCGTATACAACTTTTATTGCCTCAAAATATGTCATGTTAACATCCTTTAATATAATTTTGCGGTGTTAACTAAGCTTTTTACATACCAATCTTTACGTGTCACGATATCCTAATCATTTTAGTAAGTTTTTTTTTTAAATTTTATTTTTCGAATTCTTTTTCTCTCCAAAAAAGTTTAAAATTAAAAAAATTAAGAAATTTTGTTCTCTAAAAATATAAATTTTCAAAATAATATTTTTTGTAAAAAAAAAATTCAAAAACAATTCTTTTTTGAAATAAAAAATAAAATTAAAAAAAAGAGGACTAAGAATGAAAACATATGTTGGATGGGACTAACCATGTCACTTTGTAGAAGAAAAAAAAGGTCATATCATCAAATTTTACAAATTTAACTGGTTCAGCCTGTTGTAAATAAAAATGTGACCGTGTTGGCAAAAAACTCAAAGTTCACGTATTATTGAAATAAATATTTTGAATACACATATGATATAGGTATATTTGAAAAAATACATAACTATTTAAAACCTTAAACCCTAATATATTTGAATGAACTATATACGTGTTTCTAAACCTTTTTTATAGACATGTTTCAAAACCTTCTTTATTCAAATGCATGATACATTGATACAGACCAGTTTGTGTAAACGATCAAATCAGATCCACTATAACATATATTATTTGGAGGCTTTGATTTTGAATGCATGATACATTGATATTCTAACTCCTAATATATTACCGTTGACCTATAGGAAAAAATATCTGTAAGTGTTTACACATAAAATTGTATATGAATCCTAGTTTATCAGATTCGGTTAACCAAAAAGAAGATTAATAAATTAAAACGGATTTCATGTTGACAATCATATAAAAAAATACAAATGGGCAATAGGTTTTTGATCGTGTCGTCACCCAACATTATATTTCTACTTGTCAAATGAAAATTATATACATAAACATTTTTATTTTATTTTTTTATTAGTAATTTTTCTCTTTAAAACATTCTCTCTTTATTTCTCTACAAACATTCTCGCCTTTTCCGCCATTAAAAAATCTTTAAAAGCTTTGTTTCTTCATCATTTCATTTTAGTTTTCAAATCCAAGTAGTTCATCATTTTCGTTGTAGTTTTCAAATCCAAGTAGTGCACTTGATTCACATAAATTCCGTACATTATGTAGTTTTTGGTGTTTTGAAGATTGGCACCAAAATTTTGATCGGAAGGTTTATGAGACTATAACTCATATATTTTATAGAATAACAAAGAAGATACCTAATAGTTTTAAGAATATGAGACATGATCTTACAACATGGATCATAGTAGTATTGAAAAGAAGAACTACGAAATCGTGTTAAGCAACGGTAATGGGCTGAAAACTGATGTGAGGAATGGTAATGTGCGCATGAAATCGTATCAAACAATTAGAGTCGCATTTTTATTCTTTTCTGCTCATATATTATTCATGTTTAGGTAATCTTATGTTTATCAACATATTGATTACGGCATAAAGAAACTTATAACATAAATAGTTGTTTAGCTACGAAGATCAAGTAAGTCACGCCTATGTACATGCTAACTGAATGTCCAGATGACTAAGATGGCCTAAATGTTGGGAGCAAAGCCTCCTGCATCACCAACATTAGTTGCGTCTTGTTCGTATTTCTTCTTGAGCACAAACTGAAATCAGATTCATGATTAGTGTCTCAGACATCAAATACAAAATAAAAGATCCCCAAACAGGTCAATGTGCATAAAAACTCATTAAAGACAAAGAATCATGTTTTAACTCACCTTCAAGTTATGGTATACTTCAACACCCATATTCATGGCTTCCTTAAATTAAAGCAGGAAGCACCAATGCGGAGAATCATAAATTCCTACATGGCAAGCTTGTTTCCAGCGTGTGATCCACCAGTAATGACATTGAATGCAGGTACAGGCAAAACCAAGTTCTTGCGTCAAACACCATCAATTAATCAGCACATATGAATTTTAAAACACCATCAATTACTTACGTCAAATGCGTCATACTGTATAGAACTAAAACAAATGAATCTCTGACCCTCTAATAAGCAAATGGAAGAACATCCGGAATGGCTTATAAGCAGATTATCCGAATGGGTTATAGGCACATTTCAGTAATCTATGAGGTCAAAAGTTTCATAATTTTCATTTCCGACGACCACATTCTAATCTTGAACATATATTTTCGACTTATGCAAATTTAAGTTACATTTCAATTATCAGTTTTTCTATTTAGGGGGCTTAACTTGGCTTTCTATTTAGAGCCGTCACATTGGATTTAAAAGCCAACTCGTCATTCCATTCTAAGTCTACACCGCCTCCCCTAAATACTTCCAATTCTGCACGTATATAAGAGGTTATCCCACCTAAAGAGTAGGGGATACAAAATTCTTATGAGCACCCACTATCAGATTCCGAAGCCAACTCCTCGGATTTAGAGCCGTCACTTCGGATTTAGAAGCCAACTCGTCATCCCTTCTAAGTCTACGCCGCCTCCCCTAAATACTTCTAATTTATGCACGTATATTAGAGGTTATCCCACCTAAAGAGTAACCCAACTAAATTGGGCCAAATACTGATTTTAATATGTGTTTTGGGGGTAGATGACAACAAAATGCTGCATATGAATTTTAAAACATTAACATAAGAAAACAGGGGTGTTTCTATTGCTGACAACTATAGGAACACATTAATTTTCTGTGTTATTGACGAAGGCTCAGTAATTCTCTTTTGTTACTCCTAGAATTTTCACAAATCTTTTAGCCACAAGTTTGCCCTCTAAAAAAATACTGATCAACGAATCATGTCTTTAGTCAGATGAGTGTGGTCTATTATTTTCTGTTGCCTCAAGCTGTTTGTTAAAATACTAATTCCCTCAACCTTTTAATCGCACATTATTTAGGATTAAGATTATATAAAACTACAAACCAAGTAAAGTGTGATTTTTTAGCTCATATAATACAGTGACATCCAAAGCCTCATCAGCACCGGGATCAGCCACGATGCCGAGATCTGCTGCCTCATCAGAACTGGGAGCAGCCATAGTACCAAAACCTGATGCCTCATTAGCACAGAACCCGATGTTTCGGGGTAACCAGGATCAGTCGTAGTAATAAGACCCAATGCCTTGTCGGTATCCATAGGGTCTAGGGATATTGGGTGCTCTTACGTGCAATTAATCAGAACATTTATAGTTGCGCATCTGATGGAGAGTGACCTCCCTTTAGAAAGCAAGTCAAATTACTGTTTCTTACTCTATTTATACGTAACTTGATAGTTGGGTCAAACAATAATAAAACTGAAAAGAGGTTTTATGCAGTTTATGCCTCGACGGACCCAACCCACCAAGCATATTAGAACTTCCAAATTCTAAATGTACATGCAATCATTCAAAGTTACGCAAAGATATTATGGTAAATATATCAAAACAATGGAAACTTACGGTGCAAGATATTCACAAATCGCGAGACTGCTGCAACAACATCATTATTATTCTCAGAAGACAAATGCCTGGTGTTACAGGAACAGTATCTTCAATGGCATACAACTTAAGGATCTTACTCACTGAGGAGACCGTAACGGTTATCTAAGCACCCCTTTGGAAATGAATCAAAGAGAAGATACCAAGATAATTTACAAAATATTTTCAACGACAAAAAGTTAGCCACTGACATGTGAAGGCCACCACATTTTCTAGTCAGATACGTCATTCAGTCACCTTCAGTGTGGCTCACCTTCAGCATATTGCTTCCATTTCGGCCACAGAGAGCATTATCAGCAGCATGAGAGTGTTCCACACATCCCTACAGCACACAACAAACCATATCTATTTGTTGCAATGAGCAGCTGTAAAATGCAGTATTAATGGTCAAATATATGGATTCTAAAGAACGATATCTTTTAACATAACCACCATATCTTACTAATTAGATATGAAAAATTACCTAGATACCACATCTCTCTTTCCTCTACTGCATTTATCTTCATGTTCAGAAGGTGATGAGATGCAGGTCTGCAAGCTTAGAACCTCAACTGTGTAGGGCATTTTTGTCCAGCCATTTACACTTTTACAGTCACCATTAAAAGTCAAATATACAACATCATTTCCACTTACTCATGATTTCTAACAAACTTCCATAGATGCTACGTGATGAGACTGCTTTTATACATAGTCTCATCTTCCAAATAGGGCTTAAAATGCATTAAATATCATCAAAATACCCATATATATGCTTGTGTTTGTTACTTGTGTATTTTAGGTACGGATATTGAGAAAATGACAAAAGATCACAAGAATCATGCAAAAACGAACACGGGAAATGAAGCCGCACAATGAACCAAGCCCTAATGAAGACTTTCCCAAGATCAACCCTTGAAGATTTGAAGATTTGAAGAATTATGAAGAAGGGTCCTCCAATATGGAAGAATTGACACTTTATACCCTTGTATCCTCAAAATTACAAGTTTGGTCCCTAAAGTTTGTCAAAATTACAAAAAGGACCCTCCACTTTGAAGAATTGGCAAGTTTAGCCCCTCAACAAAGCTAAATTGTCAACCAATACCCTCCACAAAGTCAAACACATCATGAAGTCCTTCAAAGTACAAGAAATTACAAGTGTGGTCCTTTGAAAATTCCAAAATTACAAAAAGGACCCTCAACTTTGAATATTTGGCAAAAATGGTCCCTCAATCATTATGACTTGGCAATTTCAGTCCTCCAAAATACCAATCAAATAAGTCAAGACCATTAACATTGAAGAAATTACCAAATCAGCCCTTCAAGAATCATCAAATGGCAAGAAATACCCTTGAAAATACTTTGGAAAAGTATTTGGGGCAAAAGTGTGAAAATGAAAACTTGAAATACAAAGGGAATACGTTTTTGGCTGTTTAATTTGCAAGTGAAAGGAGTATAAAAGATTGAGGGTTAAACTTGGCAGACAATGAAAGAAACCTAGACCAACCACCATCCTACACGTGTCCCACTAACCCCCCTCATCCAATCAGAACCCCCCATTACTCCACCTCACATCCCACTCAGTTATATTAAACTAATCTTAACCGATTAGTTTAATTTGGCGCCTAACACTAACATTTAAACCCAAAACAGATCAAACTTAACCACTATTCACCTATGAACACGAATTGGGTTTTCTCTAATGACATGAAATTAAACCACCAAATTATCCAGAATCACAATTAGGGTGGTCCTAATCATAACCCAACTCCCAAAACCCATGCCACATCATCACCATGGTCACATGATAAACCCTTGTACACGGTTTAGGAGAAAAAGCCAAAACATGCCAGCAATCCAACGTCCAATATCCTAGCTTCAAACTTAAGCTTCTTTTGAGCCATTGATCAAATTCCTTCACACTTTATAGCTTCACAAACTGCCAAAAAGATCACATGATCAAGCAAAAATTCAAAATTCTCAAGGGCATTTCTGGAAGTTCCATGCTTAGGGTTTATACATTTTCAGCTTCATAGGACCATGTACACCCTCTATATAAAGGGTCTAGCATTTTACATTTGTCTCTGCTTTTGATTTTTTCCTTGTTCAACTTCTGTAAATCCCATTTCAGATTAATGAAATTGTGTTTGAAGCATTGAAGAAAAGGCATTGGCCAATCTTTATTACTGCTTATTATTGCTATATGATTGTTAGTTTAGAAGTTAAAAACCTGTTTTCACTTGGAGGTTGCAAAAGTTTGCAATTTTCCTCATTCTTGATATTTTGCTAAGTCATTGATCAAATCTTGGAATTTCTGGGCTAAGAGTGATCTATACATCCTGATATTGTTAATATCAAGGTGTTGTGAGCTCAAAGTTTGGGGATAATCAAGTGTGGGATCAATTGGTTGCATTAATCAAGCAAGTTTCATTTTCTGAAATTAGTCTGAATTTATTGTGCTTTAACCTTGTTCAATCTTAGCAGACTTTGTTGTGGAAGCTTGTGCTTGTTCTTGCTAGCACATAAGCTTAAAATCCGTGGGTGTGGATGTACATCCATGAGGTACACACCCTTAATCCCAAAATCTGATAAAACTTTGGATTTTTGTGATATTTGAGTGTTGCCTTTGTTCTTGTGTATTTTGTGGCTTATACTTGCTTGAATCTGTTAATCTTACTTGTTTTTGTGATAATATATGCTTGGGTGGTCTTAAATCTCACTTTTTCTTGTTTAAAATTGGTTTTGAAAAGATAAAGGGGTGTTTGGGTCTAACTGTTTGTGTTGATTTTGAGTTATTGTGTTAAGGGAAGTTTGTGTTTGTGCTTATTATCTGTTGTATGCTCATAATAGACCACAAACCTGCAAATATTTGGACTTGAAACCTTGAATTGTTCAACCTGCTATATCTTGTTGAGTTTTACTGATTTTTGCCTAAGATTTTGGGAAAACCTAGGGTTTATGCATGCTTAGGTGTAAAAGTTGTTTAAAGCTCATTAATATAACATACTTGAAAGATTTGAGTGTTTGAATCTGAGCCTTGGGTCAATTATATCAGCAAGAACACCATTTGGCTAAAACTTGTTCATCAGTAACTTTAATTGCTTAGATCTTGTTCAAATCTTGTAAGTTTTGCATGAAACTTGTTTAGACTTACTCATTTAAGTTTATTTTAGCCTGTGTATGCTTTTGGTGCAATTTGGTTAGCTTATTCTTGCTAAAACAGCTTATTGGTCATATCTGCTATACTTGTTCTTATTTTGCCCAGATCTGGTACTTGTTTGAATTAACTGTATCATTTGGCTGTTTCTTGTTGTGATTTGTTGATTGTTATTGACTCCTTATGATCCAAAGATCATTTGGGTGCCTTTGTGTAATCTGAATCTACAAAATAGCCACTAAAGACAAAAAGTCAAACAAGTTAATAAGTGTGTAAACACTTATCCTTTTGCCACTAAAATCAAATAAAAACAAGACCTAATCATGTGTTTAATGTCGTAAATATCGGAATTACGCGTGGTTTTGTGTTTTGTGTGTTAAATAGGTACAATTGATCAAAAGGAAAGAAAACACGGGATTTCACGGTCAAAAGTTGAAGAAAAGTCCAAGAAAAGACGAAGACAAAGTCAAAAGACCAAAATGTGCCCAAGTTCATGAAAACCGGCAAAGTCAACACAATTTTGAAGAAAAGATCGAGAAGCCAAATGACAAGTCGTTTTTAGAGGATTTAATATTTTAATGGTTAAATGGGCTTAGTGGGTCCCACATTTGCTCATTGGGCCAAAAGCCCAAATTGTGCATTGTTATTAATTATTTTGGCAAAAACAAGTCCAAAGTTTGGCCCAAAACCAAATCTCACAACACGGATCAAAAGCCCATTTATCAACTCTTGTCTAATAAGAAACGAATGGGTATATGGGCCTTAAGCCCATTGGCATTACAAAATGGAACGGTGAAATTTTTGCTAGGTTAAATGGTCAGTCAACAATTCCTTGGTCAACTCCCCATCTCACAACACACGTATTATTTACTCTCCCCACATCTCACCCACTCACTTAATTTTTATAAAACGTTTTTTTACTCCAGTCGATGAAAACAATGTATCTCTCCCACTCCTTCTTCCCCAAAAATTCGCACATCTCCCTCCCAAACCCTAATTTTTACAGTGAAAATTAACTCACCCTAAAAGAGGGCTTTTACCCTTATGGGTTAATTCACACCAAGGAGATTAATTCCCCCCAGAAATCGCATCATCCACTCACATCCTCTCTCCATACGTGGCCAAATCAAAGGATTTGATTGGCTCATCCACCTCACCATACACCCATCAACCAATTAATTTAAGCCACCTCACCTTGCAACAAACACAACTAACACACATCTTGCCACGAGGGCAATCCGTGGATACAAGGTTGATTTTTAGCCGTATGATCAAGAGAGAGAAGAAGAAAGAAGAATCAACGGTGGGATTTGGATGCTTACTAATGAAGCTATGATTAGGGTTTCATGGGGTTCCTCTATAAAAACCCCATTCTATCATGTAATTTGATAATCTTTTCTTTATTTTTTTTATTTTCAGTTAAATTAGATTGATAGGATTTAAATCTTGTAATTTCTTTTTCCAGTATTGTAATTTTGATTTGAATTAATGAAAAATTAAATTTAGTTTTAATACTTGTCTCAATCTTAATTTTCCAGTTACTGTTTTATATTTAATCCGTCTATAAAAAAAATATGGTTACTGTTTGATATTTATTATTATTAAAAAAAAAAAATAAAAAAAATATAAAGGAAAGTAAATTATTTCCCCACTGGGAAATAATTAGATTAAAGTTACTGTTTGGCACTCTTTGTTTCGGATTCGGTTCGATAGTAGTTGTTTGGTTCGAGATAAAGTATTGACGATTCTGGGTAAAACGAAGGAGATTTGTTTGTTGATGATTCGGTGTAAATCGAAGGTGATTATTTCGGTTTGATAAGTTCGCTCAGCGCGACACTTCTTCTCAAAGGTTTCGACAACGGGTTCGCTCTCTTTTAAATTTTAAGTTAATTTTTATGTTTATTGAGATTATTGAACTTCTGCTTAGTTTGAGGTAATTGTGGATCTGCTTATTTAATTTTACTGCTTATTAAGAGTATTTGGACGTGTGTTTTGTTTAGCTTAGTCTTAGATTGTTTTGGATTAATTTAGATTTACTTAAGATTAGCTTTTAATTGCTTATTGTTTGGTTGCGTAATCTGCTGATTTGATCTAGCTTAATGCTTATTTGGTTCCTGCTTATGTTGAATTCAGATTAGTCTTTTGTTTCTGCTTTATCTATTTCTGCTTATTAGTTCAGTTATCAATTGCTTATTCAGTTTTTTGTAAGTCTGCTCATTCTTGTTATTCTGCCTAAATGTTGGGGTTTACTTATTGTATGTTTGGATTTGCTTATTACTGATTAGTTATTGCCTATCATTTATACTTCGTTTAAAGTTTTTATGCTTATTTGATTAAAACTACTTAGCTAATAGTATTGTTATCAGCTTGAATTATTGGTTGTTTATTCTGCTTTTTGTAGTTTCAGTAGTAGGTAGTTTAGATTTGCTTATTCATCTGCTTATAGATAGTTTACTTGATTTAGTTAATTTGCTTATTTGTTCCTTTAGCTTTAATATAGATTTGCTTATTTATTTCCTGTTTCGTGTGTGCTTATTTGCTGCTATAACCTCAAACCCAATTGGTCTGAGGCTTTGTACTGTCCAAATCAAAGTTCTAAAAAAAATATATATATATATATATATTGTCAAAAGTTTGTCTGTCCTGGGACTCGAACCCAGGACCTCTCGCATAACAACCATACGTCACAACCACTTGAGCTAGGCATCTGTTTGTTTATATTTTCACTCAGTTCCATTAATATAGCATAATTTTAGGGTTGGCAGTTTTATAAATTAGTTCAAATCAAGTCTAGTTAAGTTTTAAGTTTAATTTTATTTAGTTTTAAAAATAAATATAAAAAGAAATAAAAAAAATATAAAAAAATAAAAAATAATATTTTATATAAATTTTATAAATTTAATTGTTTTTAAATATTAGTTTAAGTTTTATTTAATTCAAATTATTTTTTTTTTAAAATTAAATAGATTCGTTTTAAAATAGATTAGATTAAAAGTTTTTATTTCATTTAAATAGTTTAAAATTTAGTTTATTAAAGTAAATTAGATTTGTTTAATCATTTAAATTAGTTTTTAAAATAGATTTTAATTAATTATATAATTTTTAGTTAAAAAAATACCCAAAAATAGATTTGACCAAAAACAAGTTAAGTTGAAACGTAAAACCGGAAATCAAATTCGAGTCGAATCGAGGAAAAACGAACTTACGAACATTAAAAAGGATTAAAAATCCGAGTTTCAAATTGGCGCCGCTGCCGCTTCGCTCGTACGATTGACGATTTGTCGTGAAGACGTTTGGTTTTTGGGATCCGTTCATTCTTTGAACGTTACGTTTCTTGCACAAAAAATCAAAAATCTAAAAAAAATCAAAAACATAAAATTACAAAAAAATTAAAAAAATCACAAAAGCAATTTCTTTCCTAAGAATTGCAACAAAAAAAAAAATTTTAAAAAAATCAAAAGTAATACTTTTTCCTAAAAGTATTACACCAAAAATATTACGTATTAGTGTTAATCTTTATTTCGATTTCTTTCGATTTTTCTTGTGAATATATATTTTTCTAAAAAATACAAAAAGATTTTTCATTTTATTATATATTACGTAGCACAATAAATTACCTACTTTTCAAATAAGCCTTAGTTGAGATTTCATCACCTAACTATTGTATTCGAATCCATAACGAGAAAAAAAGGGCAAAATAGATAAATACTAGTAAGACGTCTGAACTCGACATATACAAACTATAAGGTGGGTATAAGGCGACGCGCTGTAAAAGGCCGTCTAAGGAAAAAGGTTTTTAAGTGCTTTGTGCCACCTCGTTTCCCCGCTTGCTTGTGCGTATATTGAGAGGGACGACCGATTATTGGTTTGCCAACTCAAGTAGTATTTACGTATATATTTTTGTAGATTTTTCATATTGCTCCTCGAGAGGGAAAATCCTTTTCCTCTCAAAGTCGACCGAGGTCACCTACCTCATTCCAAAGTTTTAATTGTATGCGCACTCGCGCGCATTGTTGGATCTACTAGATGTAGATCTTGCAGCCTGTCAGGACCGGTGAATGACTTCTGTAATCACAAGTCAAATCACAAAGAGACTCTATACACAATATGAATGTAAAATATAAATGTAATCAAGAAGAACATAATAACTATAAAGACTTGATCCTTTCTAAGGATTTCTAATATTGATAATTACTAGAACTACGTTTTGTGAAGGTGTGTCTAACCCTTCTGCCTAAGGTTCCTTTTATACTACAAGGAAACCCTAATACATCATTAAAGAAAACGTGTAAAACTGATATGCATATCCTTTCCTAACATATCTCATGCATATCCTAACAGAATATTAAGTAAATAATAAAGTTTGACTTCGACTAGGACCAGGAGCAGGACTTGCTCCTACTACTACTAGGACCAGGAGGAACTACATACCTCCTAGTCTACCTATTACATATAACTATTACAATGGTCCTAACAATCCTCCCCTAAACTTGAATTTGACCTGTTGAGTTCAAGTCTCCTGGAAAACGTGCAAAGAAAGCCCGAGGATTGTATCAGCAAAACAAATAGCAGCATCAACAAGATAAGAATCAGAGTAACCGCCGCAACATGAAACACTAGAAGCTTTTCCAAAGCTTGTAACAAATCAGCATCGTGTTGAATCTTTTCAGCAACATGAGCAGATTTGATGAGCCTTTACCAAGTAGCTGCTCGCTCTTGGGCTAGCTAGTCATTATGGTGGAATAAGCATCACCCTGGGAGACTAGAACCCAGCCCAATTCTTAGAACGTGAATCAATGGTGAGTGGGAGTACCCTGATGATTTTAGGCAAACCATCACAGCCGTCAACGGATTTGATGCGTCTTTACCAGAAGCCGTACCCCTCTGGACTCGCCACTCTTAGCAATGAAGCATCGGTGAGTTGAACACCCTATAGCTTTAAGCAAGCTATTACAGCTATCAACGGATTTGATAAGATCTTTACCAAGAGCCGTACCCCCTTGGATTAGCCACTTTTCAGTCCAAGACTATGGCAAGTGAAAACCATCCAGTTTTGGGTAACCTGGCAACCATCAACGGATTTGAGAATCGCACCAGGAGCCGTACCCTCAAGGTGAATCAACTTTTTCTTGTCGATTAGACATGGTAAGTTGAGAACCATTTATTGTGTGGACCACGTCCAACACCAAGTGAAGCCAAATACCAGGACAAGCACAAATCAGTAACCAGAACCCACAATGTGAAGCAGCCAAGGGATATTATTCACAAGTATAAAATCTAAACTGTGTTAAAAGTATAAGCAGATATTATATAAAAAGTATATTTTTTTTTTATTTTTATTATTTTTTTTATGAATTGTTATATTATTTGTTTTTTTTTTAACTATAAAGAATGAAGTTCACCAATCACTATACATATTGGTGAAAAGAATGAGAATAAGAATAAATGTATAAAAATACAAAACATAAACACTTACAACCCAATCACATCACATACCAGAAGCAGCCTTCTTATCTGTTATCAACCGCGCCTGAATACCTTCTACCAATGCCGTGGCCATAGAGGACTCATTTCCAGATGGAGCAGTAGAAATTTGTAAGTGACTCGCCAACATCGCCTCCATCGAAGAAATTGTCAAAGGATACTCCACATCCGTCAGCATAAACACCATATGACCAGATTCTAATTCCAACATATGAACACCACATCCAGCATATAGCTTCCAGCGCAGAATCTCCCATTGCATTTGATCCTTCCATATGCCCGAAACAGGAGCATTAGGAGGAGCATCCAACATCAGCTTAAGATCAGCCCAGATACGCAGACCAGGCCATGAAGACACAGCCATCGGGTCAAAAGGCATACTAGAATCAACAAGTCCATACAACGCCATAAGATCCATACGGTCAGCCCAAGACAACACACCCTGCAAACCCGTTGCCAAACGCACAGACCCATCACTCAAAGTAATCTGATGGGATACGCCACCAGGAAGTGTTGTAGAACGTTCAACCGTATAACCAGTAATGTTCCCATTGCCCAAAGGTAAGTCAGAATCGCTATCAGAAGCTGCATCAATCAAATTCTCAGGATCCCGCTTCTCATAAGGGACTGTCTTACCACGGCGAACACGACGAGCTTGTTTCTGGCGAAGGGAACGTCTAGGTGTGGGATCACTAGGTGTGGGTTCAACCTTTACGCTAACCTCAGCAGCAGCAGGGGGAGCAGTAGAAGTAGACTCATGAATGTGCCCACCCAATGGACCAATAGGAGCTGCATCAGAAGTAGGATTGGGTTGAGTTCCAGGAACTGGTGGTGATGGAGATGGCAAATCAGGTGTAGTAGCAGTAGTTGTGGTGGTGGTAGCAAAGGTGGTTGTTGGAACATGTGTGGTGGTGGTAGGAACAGGTGTGGTGGTAGAAGCATGAGTGGTGGTGGTAGCATCAAAGGAGGTGGTAGCAGGACCAGCAGTAGAACCCAAAGGAGCAACCAAAGGATAAGTAGAAGTACCAACAGTAGTAGCAACAAAACCAGATGGACTAGCAGCAGAACCAGGAGTGGGAGCAGATGAAGGACCAGTAGAAACAACAGGCGTAGAAGAAGTCACACCACGAGGATGGTAAATGAATCTTTCCGGAATTGGTTGACTCTGACGCTTAACCATATTCTCATAAAGTGCCTTGAGCTCATCAAAAGTCAAAGCCCGCACCCGGTCCCACTTCCAAGGAGCATTAAAATGAGCAGCAGACTGATATTTCACATAACGTTGCATCTGCTTGCGCTCCTCAGTCCGAGATAAAGGTCTGTTCTTTCTCTTTTCCTTAAGTTGTGCAGCAAGGGCCAACTGGTGCTTACGCATCAATACCATAGCCCTCGGAATACAATTGTGCTCATCAACATCGTCACCCAAAAGATCTGTAAACTGAGCATAATCCCGGGTGAGAACAGTCAAAACTTGCATCCATTCACTATCACTCCAATGCATGGCATCGTGCTGAATTTGTTCACGCCTCCGCTTTCGAAGCTCTTCCTCAGCAGCCCTATCAGCTTCATCAATCTCGGCTTGAACCCGACGAGCAGCCTCCTCACCTAGCCTTTCCTCTTCAATCTGGCGACGGGTACGCTTGCGAGATGGGGATGGAGCATTAGTCATTGGGGCCTTGCCCTTCGAATCATGAGAGGGACCAGCATGAGAACCAACAGCAGGATCAGAATCACCACCCATAGAAGTGGGAATAGCACCAGGAGAAGGAACACTGGAGGACGTCGGAGGAACCGGAAAATCATCATAAACTTTATCAGCAAAGGCAGCCTTTGCCAATAATGTCAAACCATCCTCAACATTCTCCATACCCTCCTCATCAGAATCTGAATGGATCACATGCTTCTTGCGACGCCGTTGCTGAGTTTCCAACGCTTTGATGCGATCAGCCAAAGGAAGAACAAACTCCCTAGTAAGTTTCCGATGTTGGTTCAAATCAGCTTCCAAACAAATCATCCGCTCATGGTACCTGCGCATAAGATCAAGCAAAGATATAAGTGTAGTAGGCTCCTCCGCTTGCCCACCAAGAGAACTTGGATCAGGGAAATCGTCATTGGAGCCCGAAGCAACATATGGGTCAACCTGTGGAGTACTAGCACCAAACGGTTTATCAGACGAGTGTGGGGCAGGACTAGGAGGTGGAGTATCCACAAATGGAGACTTTTGCGGGACTGAAGAAGGACCAGCCTTGGAAGGGGATGGTTTTTCAACCACCACCTCTTCAACCAGCTCCTCCTCAACCACAGGAGTGGCACCAGCAGTAGGAGCCTCCTCCTCCATGGGGTCATCATCAATCACAACAAACTCAGGAGCCTCCTCCTCCTCACCCATAGGACCCTGAGCCAATCCCAACATGGCCTCAGTCAGAGGCCTCCATTCCCCAGTAAACCCATTGACCATATTGTAATACACTTTTGCTGTAAGCTTAGACGGCACATGCTCAGTCCTATCACGAGGAATGCAAACTAGGATTTGCTGAAGAAACCTAGGGTACATAAGAAACTTCTTTCTCGAACCAGCATTAGAAAAATTACTAACCATCCCCTCAAATAGATAATGAGAAAAGTTAAAAACTCTACCCTGGGCTAAGCAAATAAGACCAGTAGCCAAAGGAGTAGGGAAAGCATCCCAACTCCCAGACTTGGGACTCATACAATGGATTAGAAAGTGGACCAGAAGCTTCCATTGGGGGGAAAACCTATTTTTCTGGAAGTTAAACTTCCCCCCAAGTTCGTATCCTAAAGCAGCCATCCCCTCCAATACTTCCAAATTTGGGATGGATTCAACACCACCCTCATCCTGAAGATGAAGGGAAGAGCGAATAGAAGCCTCCGTCACCACATATGCACGTCCATCTATAGTAGCATGGAGTGCTCGTGGACGACCAACCACATTCACAAGTCGAGCAGACGCCCAAAATTGATGAATAACACTATCATATATGGTGGGACAAACCGTAAAAGCAAACCTTAGATTCGAAGCTTCAATAAAATCCAGAATGTCAGCAAAATGTTCACGATGTGGACCATCACCTAGATAAGCAACTCGGTTGTGAGCAGGTTGGTAAGCAAGAGCAGCCATGGATCTTGATGATTTGATGAAAGAAGGATTATGATGAAGGTGGAGATGGTAGGAGTGGTTTTGTGTGTGTGTTTATTGTAATGAGTGAGTCAAGGGTGTATTTTGACCATAAATAAAGAAAGTGGTAACTGTTCATTGACCCCTATTAATGGGGGTTGCCCTTTCAAATTAAACCATAATTGCATAGTAACCACTTGCCCTTTTTAACATAATTACCAACTCCCAATTAACCATGCTTAATTTAAAACTGTAAATACCAGGATTGGGAGCGTTGACCAAAAGTCAAAGCACACAATTGTCAGACCAGGAGCAAAACGTGATTAACAAAGGACAAAAGGAATGAACAGTATGCCAGACCAGTACCAGGAGCCAAACACCACTTGTCATGGAAGGATTTTAAACAACCAGAAGCCAACCAAGTATAACTAGAAGCTGACCAAGGAGGACCAGAAGCCAGTCATGTAAGGCCATATCCACTAGAAGAGAGCAAAATCCTCCATCAGAAGCACCACACACCATCAGAACCAATAAAAGATGTTGTTAAAATCTATCAATACGTTAGTCTGTCCTAATATGTACACAAAGCCTCCCCTTAGGCTTTGCCTCCCCTCAATCCTACACCTCAAGGATTGACCATCCCAATATGAACCACCAAGTGGTTAAACCGAGGTCCATCAAAAGCTTTAGTCAGCAAATCAGCAACATTGTCATCCGTATGAACTTTAAGAACCTGTATCAACTTCTTCTCATTGGCATCCCGTATAAAATGATGCCGAATCTCAATATGCTTCGTCCGCTGATGAAAAACAGGATTCTTCACAATGCAAATAGTGCTTTGATTGTCAATAAAAATTTTGGTATTCATAAAATTGAAACCATAGTCCAACATCTGATTTTGGATCCACAAAACTTGTCCACGACAACTAGCAGCCGCAACGTATTCAACTTCTGTTGAAGAAGTAGCTACTATTGTCTGTTTCTTGCATTGCCATGAAATAAGTCGACGACCCAAAAACTGACAACCACCAGTAGTAGACTTCCTGTCATTATTAGCACCCGCATAGTCACTATCACTATAGGCTTCTAGAACAAAAGGTGATTCTCTAGGATACCATAGACCCAATTTAGGTTGAGTCTTGATATACTTGAAAATCTTCTTCACTGCATTTAAGTTCGAAACCGTTGGAGTCACCTGGTGTCTAGAACAAGCACTTACTGCAAACATGATGTCCGGATGTGATGCAGTCAAATACACGAGGGAGACAATCATAGACCTGCACATGTGAACATTTACCGGGGGGTCTGGCTCATTCTTAAGTTTGATTTTAGCAACTTCATATGGAGTTGCTGCTGGTCTAAGAGGATCCATGTCAAACTTCTGAAGAATCTCATGGACATATTTATCTTGACTGATGAAAATCCCATCCGATTGTTGCTTGACCTGAAGACCAAGGAAGAACGACAGTTCTCCCATCGTACTCATCTGAAATTCGCCTTTCATCAAGTGTTCAAACTCATCACACCACTCCTTCCTAGTAGAACCAAAGATAATGTCGTCCACATAAACCTGAACAAGGATAATGTCCTTGGTATTTCTCCGAAGAAATAGTGTTTTGTCAATAGTACCTCTTCTATAGCCATTCTTTAACAAGATAGTTGAAAGACGCTCATACCAAGCTCTAGGAGCCTGATGTAACCCATAAAGAGCCTTGACCACCTTGTAGACTTTCTTGGGATGAAGTGGATCAACAAAGCCCTTAGGTTGAGTGACATACACCTCCTCATCAATTTTGCCATAGAGAAATGCACTCTTGACATCCATCTGAAACACCGTAAAGCCAACATAAGAAGCAAAGGCCAAAAACAGACGAATGGCCTCTATCCTTGCAACCGGAGCAAAAACTTCAGTATAGTCAATGCCCTCAATTTGAGTGTGTCCTTGTGCGACAAGCCTAGCTTTATTCCTTACGACAATTCCCCGTGCATCCTTCTTGTTCTTGAGAATCCATTTGGTATTGATAGCTGTCTTGCCATCTGGTAGGTCAACCAAAACCCAAACATTCTGAAACAAGAATTGCTGCATTTCCTCCTGCATAGCCTCCACCCAACTTTGATCCTCAAGTGCATGAGAAACAGACCTAGGTTCCACCTGTGAAAGAAAACAAGCAAACAAACAGTGTTGAAAGTCCGTATGATTATTACGCTTTTGATCCTCAATATAGCCCACAAGAGCATGATGATCAGACGAGGCCTTCTGCTGCATTCTGCGTGTCTTGACAGTAGAACCAGGATCTCCAATTATTTGAGTGGTAGGATGATCTTTATGTGATTACAAGACTGGATTGGAAGAAACCTCCACTTTTGGTGCCAAGTTATTGAGATCACCAACAAAGTCAGCATCATATGAAGCATTTTGGAAAATCCCATCTACTGGTTGTTTATGAATATCATCCAGCTTGGTAGAAGACTTCTTATGATGGTTCCCCAAATCCGAAGGACTAGAGAAACGAGTATTGGAAGCAGACTCACTAGCCGGAGTACCAGTAGGTGATAAGCTAGCACTAGGAGCAGAAGCTGGAGTACCAGGAGCAACTTTGTCAGTAGGCTCAACCAAGGGAAACTCAAAACTACCTTGAGCAGCTGCTTTAGTAGCTTCTTGTTGTTGTTTGAGAAGAGTGTCAAGAGCTGCTTGGGAATCCTGTACATCCAATGGAGTTGCATCACTAGGAGGAGTAGGAGAAACTGTGGTGGAATAGGATGGAACCACAAAAATGTCATCCTCATCATCTGAATCAGAAAGACTAGAAGGAACACCAGCACTAGAAGTTGCAAACACTTGTGGTCCTGCATCATGGTTAGTTTTGAAACGAAAATATCCTAAGGAATCACTAAGATAATCAAGATCAAAATACCATTCTGGACCTTTGCCTTGGATGTTTGACTTCTCCTCAAAATACCTGAGATTGATAGTTTCAATGATCCGCTTGGCTTGAAGATTGTAGACACGATAAGCCCGAGAATGAGCTGAATATCCCACAATGTATCCTTCATCTGCCTTGCCATCAAACTTCCCCAAATAGTCACTAGTATTCAGAATGGTGACTGGACACCCAAAAGGCTTCAAATGAGCAATATTTGGAACTTTGCCCGTGAGAAGCTCATAAGGAGTCTTCTTGTGAGGATTGGTAATAGAAACCCTATTCAAAACATAACTTGCAGTATTAACAGCTTCTGTCCAGAACATGGTTGGAAGCTTGGAATCGGCAATCATAGTTCTTGCTGCTTCTATTAGTGTCTTGTTCTTTCTTTCTGCCACACCATTCTGTTGAGGAGTCCGTGCAGCACTATAATCTCTTTTGATGCCCTTAGCATTGCAAAGTGCGATGAGGTCTTTATTTTTAAACTCGGTTCCATTGTCGCACCGAATACCTTTAACTTTCTTAGACAACTGGTTCTCTATCAGGGTAAGAAAGTCTCTAAGAATTGAGTAGGTCTCACTCTTGGCAGCCATGAAGAACACCCACGTAAACCAGCTATACCCATCAGTTACCACCAGACAGAATTGCTTGTGGTCAATGCTTCTGATGGAAGTAGGACCAAATAAGTCCATGTGTAGTAGCTGCAATGGTTCAGTAATTAGACTAAGAGCAGTAATAGCATTGAAGGATGCTTTGTGCTGTTTGCCTTTGCTGCAGGCAATACAATTTATATCATTTCGAAACGTCTTGGGAGGTAAACCAGAGACCAGATTCAGATTTGCAAGTTTGTGAATGGTCTTGAAGTTCACATGCCCCATCCTTCGGTGCCATTTAGTGGCTTCATCTTCTGAGGCTTTAGCAACTAGACATGCTAGTTGACCAGTAGGGTTAACTTCATTCAACTTGATGCTATAGAGATTGTGTCTTCTAGGGATTCTGAGTAAAATTTGTGAGTCATCCGGAAGCTGAAAGTCTTTGGAAAGCACAAGTGCATCAGTATCGGTGAAGAGAACAAATTGCTTCTTGTCACAAATCTGAGAGACCGATATCAAGTTGAAGTGTTGAAGTGCTTCCACATAGTAGACCTGCTCAAAATTTAGATTAGGAGTCTTTATCGTTCCTTTGCCAGTGATTCTGCCTTCACCCCCACCAAAATAAACCTTGCCTCCATGAAATGGTACAAAGTTAGAGAGAAGACTTTTATTGCCAGTCATGCTCCTAGAGCAACCACTATCAACAATGCCTAGACTAGGATCCTGGTATGGAGTAACCTACAACAACAAGATAAAAAAATTGCAAAAGTTAGTGTCTTAAGGGGACCCAAACCTTTTCAGGTTTGAGCCTGCCTTGTGGATCTTTAGAATAGTGCCAAGAAGATTGATGAGATCCACCGTTGTTCCTTGGTTGCCTATGCATCATTTGGGTATTATTATTTGACCAAGGACAACCTGCTGAGGGCTTAACAGCAGTTCCCAAGTTTCCCAAACCAAAATACGTGTGGTCCAAATTATGTGGATAGATTGGATTAAAATTTTGAAAATAATTACTGGTTGTTTGGAATCCAATATTTCTCCAATAATCAGAAGCTAAAGGAGAGGATACTCGAGAAGAAGTAAACGTTGGAGCACTAGGATTAAGTCTGCTAGAAGCATATGAAGCAGCTCCTGGTGGACCAGGAGCAGGAAAAGCATGATTAACAGAAGCATGTGTGTCATAATAATCACAATCTTTAATTAAATGAAAGGCACTGCCACAAACAAAACATGTTTTGAAAGACCTTTTATTAGAATGAGATTGTTTCATACTGCCTACTTTATTACACACAATTCTAGGAAAAACATTCTTCCTAGGACTCAGTAAACTAGGACCAGACACACTTGACTTGACAGCAACTTTTTCTTCACACTTCCTAGCACCAGTAGCATCATGTTCATTCAACTTGGAACTTGTAGGTCTTGACTCTTCACTTGAACCACTAGATGCAGAGTCACCGGCTTTGTCACTGAAAGTACATGAGACAAAGTCATTAGTATTAGTAGAACTTGTTGGGGACTCAAGCATCTGTGATCCATCCGAGTCATTATGCCATGAAGTGGGCATAAAAGTTCCAGTAAGAGGAGGAGGGACAGCATGCATTTCTGCTGCTGGTTTAAACCTATTGTAACTAGGTTTGCCCTCATCCTCTTTGTCGGCATCAAAGACACTTGAAAAAGATAAATCAAATACATCTTCTGAATCAATATATTTTTCAAATCCTAAGCCTCTTTTAGTTCTGCCAGACATGCTACTATCAATTAATTTTGAAAGATTTTTAGGTGCCTTTTGCCATTTTTCAAATCTTAGCATTGTAGCATCTAATTTAGCTTGCATCTCCTCTTTTTCTTTGATACTAGCATCTCTTTCTGTTTCTGTATATTTAAGCATATTTGTCGTGTTTTCTAAATCAATGCTTAGTATCCTGATTTTATCCTCATACGCACGTTGTGTATCTTGTAACCACCTCTTTTGTTGTTCCAAAGTATTTAATGAAGCCTTATAGGCTTGAACCTCTAAAAAATACTTATCATTTTGATCATTTACTTCATTAAATTGGGACAACAATTCTGAGTATTTATCATGACAACCAAGAGGACAATGTTGTACCTGAGGTGAGATGCCCATAAGAGCAAACTCGTCTGCTTCTTCTGCATCAGAGAGATTCCCAGCAATCATTGCAAACACGTCAGTCGAGGACTCAGCTGATTCCAGAGTAGAAGCCTGATGATCATTCCAGTTGACCATAGAGTCAACAGATACCAATGCCTTCTTGTCATCTTTTATCTCCTGAACCTTGAAAGCGGAGTACCTGCTCTTCTCCTGATCATTCTTGCTAGGGCACTCCCTTGCAAAGTGACCCTGTTGCTGGCAGTTTATAGCATCGAACCTTGCTTCTGTCGAATCTTGCTGGCTCCCGAGGGTTGTAATTAAATTTCCTTCCTGCTTTCTTCTCAAACTTGTGAACCCTAAGAGTAAGCATGGCCATCTGCCATTTAAGATCCATCTCATCCAGGTCAAGTTTATCAACCTGTTTGAAATCATCAAAAGCAAGTTGTTGTTCAGCATTAACATCAGCCACAAACGAATGAAGAACGACTTCTACCATACTACCAGACTTGGCAGTAGGTTCAGGAGCAGAGGTATGCTGAACAGTATGCTGAGAGGAGACAGTATTGCTTGGGCTACTTGCATATGACATGGGACTAGATGCCATAGAACTCACAAAGGCAAAGTTAGCAGGAGTGGGAAAAAAGTCACTAGAAAATCCTCTTACATGGGGTTCGAAAGTTCTGAGCCTATGAAACAGATCATCAAAGGTGCGATAGTCAAGCCCACCTTTGGCTTTGAGAGAGATCACCACCTGATTCCATGAGTAGGGTAAGGCTTTAAGAAACCTTGCATTTATATCACCATCATCAGGCTTTGACCGAAGTTGATTCAACTGGCTCAATATTTTCTGGAACCTATCATACCCTTGATGTAGCCCTTCAGTTTCTGAGATTTTGAATTCTGTGAATTCATCTCTCAGCATGGACCTTCGCATTTTCTTTGACTCCTCATTCCCACCGAACCTTGCTTTTATGCCATTCCAGATCTCTCTAGCATCATCCAAATGGTAGAAGTCACCCATGTGATCTTCAGGAAGAGATTGAAGCAAAATTGTCTTTGCTTTAACCTCCTTCTGAATAGCTATGATTTCTTCATGAGACTTAGGGTCAAGAAGAGTAATATTACCATTCTTGTCTCTTCTAGTAAGCTTTCTGCTGTTCCCATTCAGAATGATTTTCCAAAGATCTTGATCAGTATTGGTGATCCACCATTCCATCTTCATTGCCCAGTTTTCATATTCACCCTTCTTCAGAAGAGGGAATTTACCATTTGTGTTTGAAACTGTAGCAAGGATCTGCTGAGGTTGCACAATTTTAGGAGTGCTGTCTTCTCCTGTTTGAGTAGAAGTTGAGGCAGACATGATAAACAAAATGTCAGTAATAAGAAAACTTGATTCTTTTTGTATAGAGACCCTTCCAGGCTCTGATACCACTTGTTGGATCTACTAGATGTAGATCTTGCAGCCTGTCAGGACCGGTGAATGACTTCTGTAATCACAAGTCAAATCACAAAGAGACTCTATACACAATATGAATGTAAAATATAAATGTAATCAAGAAGAACAGAATAACTATAAAGACTTGATCCTTTCTAAGGATTTCTAATATTGATAATTACTAGAACTACGTTTTGTGAAGGTGTGTCTAACCCTTCTGCCTAAGGTTCCTTTTATACTACAAGGAAACCCTAATACAGCATTAAAGAAAACGTGTAAAACTGATATGCATATCCTTTCCTAACATATCTCATGCATATCCTAACAGAATATTAAGTAAATAATAAAGTTTGACTTCGACTAGGACCAGGAGCAGGACGTGCTCCTACTACTACTAGGACCAGGAGGAACTACATACCTCCTAGTCTACCTATTACATATAACTATTACAATGGTCCTAACACGCATACATACATACCGATTGGTGTACCAAATACTTCTAATTCTTCTAAAAAGAAGAAGAAGAAAAACAAAAAGACCGTCATTAAAGCCGATCCCGAGAATCGAGCTTTCAACAATACGATGGCAACGGATAATCAACCAATGATTGAGATTCTACAATCTCACGTTGAAGGAAACGATGACGCGATTGTGGTGCCGAATATTGGAGCTAATCATTTCGAACTTAAATCGGGTTTTATTCAAATGGTTTCCGCTACACCATTTTTAGGCCGTACTAATGATGACCCACACGCTCATATCAAACGTTTCATCCAATTAGCTAATACCGTCAAATACAATGGGGTACCCCAAGAGGCCGTTCGCCTCCAACTTTTTCCTTTTTGCCTCGAGGGACAAGCCCGGATTTGGCTTGATAAGGAACCACCCCAAAGTATTACCACATGGATCGACTTAGAGACCAAGTTCAATAACTACTTTTTCCCACCATCACGGACCACTTCCTTAAGGAATGAAATAATCAATTTTGAGCAAAAATATGGGGAAACGTTTAGTGAGGCTTGGGATCGTTTTAAAGATCTTTTGAGAAAATGTCCACAACACGGTTTTACTAAAGTACATCAAATCAACACGTTTTATAATGGTTTAACTCTAAACGACCAAGACTCACTTAATAGTGCCGCGGGGGGCAATATTCTTGTGAAAACCATGAATGAGGCTTGGGCCATTATTGAAAACAAGGCAAAAGTACAAACCAAAAGTGTTAGGGATAATATGCAAGTGCAAGTACGAGTAATAATGAGGTGAATGATCAAATTAAGGAGCTTACTTCAATTGTGAAAAACCTTGCTCTAAGAACCGACGCCTTCACTACACATGTGCATGCCGTGAAAGAAAAAAGTGAGACGTGTGAGACTTGTGGTGGACCACATTCATACTTTAATCGTGACAAGGTTTACAATGATCAACAAGAAGTTTATGCTTATAATAACAATGAAATTGATCGGGTTCAATTCAAACCAAATGTTGATGTTAACCATTTGTCTTACAAGTCTAATAACTATTTGGCTCCCCCGGGTTTTGTAGCACCACAAAGACCACCCCCCACCCGCCCAAAATAGGAACCAAGGTCCTCAACGGGGTAATTTTCAAGGAAATACTAATCAATGGGGTTTTAATCAAAATCAAGGGAATTTTCAAGGGCAAAACCAAGGGTTAAATAATCAAGGATATAATAACCGAAGTTTTCAAAATCAAGGATTTAATCAAGGTTCTAATCAATATCAAAACCAAGGTTTTCCTAATCAAGGTTATAATCAAATGAACATGCATAATCCTCAAATGGACTTGGTTTTACAAAAATTATCCGACCATGAACGAATGATGAGAGAGATTGAAATTGTGTATAATGCAGTTCGTTTTTTCTCAGTTCTTGCTAATGGAAAGTCCAACCAATATCGGGTTTTTAATTGTTCTTGGTTGTTAAGCTTGCTTGGATATTCTATTTGCTAATTCAATCAAAACCTTGCAAAACGGAAAAATATTACCTACTTATATGTAAAACATATTGCAAATACCACGTTTTTATTCAAGTAAAAACTCAAAATGCAAAATATGAAACTTAAAGGACTGAAATTGTAAAATCTATGAAAGATAAATGCTTGAAATGTAAATTCTAACAATTCTATGGACTAAAAGTGCAAATCAGTTAACTACAAGGATCAAAAATGCAAATTTTATAACTAACTAACCAAAAGTGTAACAAACTAACAACTTTCAAACTGAATTCACCAACTTCCAAAACTATAGGGACTAAACTCTTGCAAACCCTAAAAACATGGAAGATTAGCCAAGTATACAAACTGATTAAAACTAAAGGGACTAAATGGCAATTTTTAAAACTTTTTAACCAAAAACGGGATAAGCTTGAAAATAAGCTCGTTTGAGCTTAATACTCAACCAAATTTGATGAGACAAATTGCAAAACTCTTAAAATCTCAAATAAGCTACGTGTGTCCAAGAAAACTGGCTAAAGTTGAGAAATAAGCAAAAGAGTGCTTATCATTAAGCACAAAATAAGCTATAGCAAAATCCAATCAGTCACAACTTGATTTTTTGATTGAAACTGATTAAGCAACTGAATTAAGGAATGGGAAATCAAACTAGAACATTTTTCATCAAGAAATAAGCCTAGAATCTGAATTAAGCTAAAAATGGGCTTATGTTGACCAAGCGTTGACCAACTTATTTTCAAAAAGCTGATTTTCTCAAAAATCATGTAACTCAATGACTTAAGAGGATTTGTGAAGAAAAATTGCCAAGTTTATGAAGAGAATAAGGAGATACACAATTTCAGTTTTCAAGTTACAAAAACTTGCTCTAAGTCTGTTTATCTGATTTTTGCTTATATCTGACTGCTTATTGTAAACTGTATTAAATCCTCTTGGAATCTGAAACTAGATGATATAAGCTAAAGCTGAGAACAAATTTGGTGTAAATTCATCAAGAATTGAGTAAGTTCTGATCAAATGAAAATCACAAGTTTCTAAATGACCAAATTGCATAAAACTGACCCAAACATTTTTGAAGCCATATGCCTGTTTGACTATATCTTTGACTTGCAAATGACTTCAAACAACTTATTATCACCTAATGACTACAATTTAACTCTAAAACACCAGGATCTCAATACTTGAAAACTCTTTTTAAGCTATTCCCAAACACTCCTTTATCTGAGTTTTATGAAAATTTATGAAGACTTTTTGATTTTGAAATGGAACTGAGTGAAAATCTATAGCTAGCTAGATTCAATGGTCAGAATGAAAGGTTTGAAAGAAGTTTACAAGCACTTATCACCACTAGAAATACAATCAAACTACAAGGCCAAAAGTTACTGAATTAATGCAGTTAGCTAGAATCTTAATCAAATTCAAAGAACAAGTAACAGAATTAAGCTACAAACTAACAAAGATCAATCAATAAGCAACTTCAAACAACTTTTATCATTCAGCCATCAAGATTACTCTAGGAAAAATAGCATGCATATGACTTATTGAGAGGAATTGAAACAAGGACTTTAAAACCTATTGTAGTAATCCTTTGAGAAGAAGAGGAGCGCTGAGCTCTCTTAACCTAGTGATAACCACCACCTTATCACTAGGACACAATCAATCAACAATAACAGCTAACAAATCAACTAGAATCATCATCCTGCTTGGAATCTTCAAATATCAATGGAATGAACTGAATTGTGCTCAAACAGCTAACAAACTTCTCCAATGTCAGTTATGATCAATCTTTGATCATAACAAACACAAAACAGCAACAACAGTATCCAATAGCAACAAGGAATGAACAGAAGTATGAAGGACAGTTTTGGCGGGAAAGCTTGAATTCAAGTTTTATTCATGGAAAAACGGTTACAAAGTTGTTGGAAGCTAGTAACTAACTAACTAACTCAAGAGTTTGTCAGACTCTTGAGTAGCTAGGGTAAAATTGAAGGAAAAGGGAAAGGAAATTTAGAACTATGTGTTTTTACAAAACTAGGCTACTTGTACAAATGAAGTCCTATCCAACTATTTATAGACATGAAGGAAGAGTTTGTTGGGGTTGGTGACGTGTCAGAACCAATCCCAGCTTGCCACGTGTAAAATTCTGCATATTGCATTTGCAGGTATGAACAAGGAATTGGGGTTTCTTGTTTAAGTGAATGATATGTTAATTGATTGGCACCATTGTGTTTGTCTCTTCAAAACGATCAAGTTTGGTGTTGAAAACTTTCCATGAAATTGCTTGTAGCTAAAACGCGATCCTGGCAAATTTATTTGAAGAAGAAGATGCCACGTGTCATCCATTAATTGGCTAAATTTTTATCACACGGATTAAACTGTTGTGATTGGGTATTTAATGCATGTGGCTGAGTGGATATTTTATTATTCAATCCGTGTGACTTATTTCCTCTCTTCTCATTGGCTGGAATGTTGTCACATGGATCAAACTTAGCATATCTTTCAAAAGTTGGCAGAACAAGTCCTTGTACTTGGCAGATTGTTGATTTGAGCTAGGATCTTCATTCTTTTGACATATTTGGTCCTTCAACTTTCATTCTTGAACAAAATGGTCCTTTGACTGAGTTGACTTGAAAGTTGACCTTTTGACTGAGTTGACTTGAAAGTTGACCAAGTTTGACTTGAATCTTGACTTTTTACAATGTTTGCACTTTTAGTCCTTCAACTTTGACAACTTGTCAAGATAGGTCCTTATACTTCAAAGTCTTGTCACTTTTGATCCTTCTTTGTCTTTTTCATCCATTTGAGCTTGATTTTTCTTTGTTTGCTTGGAAATGTATCTTTTTACCTACACAAGTGTACACAAACACAAACATACCACATAACACTGTTTTTGCCAAATAAATTGGTATTTTGCTTCATGTTTTAGGGTTATTTGTTGATAAAAGGATATGAGTTTAAGCTCATATCAAATTCCCCTACACTTGAACATTGTCATGTCCTCATGCAATATTATATTTTAAAGCTCAAATTTACATTTTCCTCATAATTAATCCACCTTGGCCATATGAGATGCATCTACACTACTCTAAACTAAATGATGCATGATTTTGACTTTTAATAATGCAATGAACAAAATACAATTCTATCTATATCTTTTTGATTTTTCTTGAAATGGTTTTGATGGAAATAACTCATAAAGAATTCAATGGCTTAGATTAGGGCTTGGGTACCATGGACATTTATCACCCTCAAGTTTCACTTTCCCCATACCAAGCTTAAAAATGGGATCATTGCATTCACAAGTAAAAAGTGCATCAACTTATTCATGACAATTAAATGTGGAACCGGTTATTATTTGAGCAAATTGCTTTTGGGCAAATTTGTCATTATTTAAAGCGTGAAGTATAAGAAATGTAAAATCCAAAAATAAGGAAGCACGGTTTTAATCCTAAGTAATCCTCTCATCCATTACTTGAAAAACCGCTCACAATTAATATAAGTCCGTTTCAAGAGTAATAAGTCATTCGCCTTATGTGTAAAATCCTCATGTCATGCTTTCATAAGTAGCTACACACTCGCTAAGGAAAGAAAAATAAAACTCACGCAATAATTTACATCCGCCATCTTTTTGAGACTTTGGATCTTCAACCCCGCAACCCGTCAAGGTAATATTGGATTGGAGCAATCTATTGAATCCCCGCAACCCGTCAAGGTAATATTGGAACCCAATAGTCACTATAATTAACACCACACTGCCCCTCTTGGGAGTCTTGCATTATTTTTTTCTTTTTCTTTCTTTTTCTTTTTTTTTCTAGCCACTCATTTTTTTCATAAGCCGCTCTTATTTTTCTTTATTCCTCACAAAGAAATTTAAAAAGAAGAAAAGGAAAAAACACCCGCTAAATATGGAGCATGACATAAGTCTAGTACACATAAAACGTGCTAACTTAGAATCTTAAGACGTACTCATATCAACCATAAATGATTAGCCAAAAATGCATAAGAGATTACAAACCAATTAAAACCGTACTTGATTATTTATTAACAATTATATACATGCGAAGAAATTAGAGGTAGAGAAGAGAAAGGTTTAGCCACAAGTAATTGCCATGAAGTCTATCTAGCCCTTTTATACTTGCTTCAACTCTATCATTTTCCATTCTCCACAAATTTAAAATCTCAAATAATGAAATTAGTGGATGCTTAGCCTAATAGACCAATGAAGGACTACATGGTTAAGGATACTAGCTAGAGAATGCTAAAATAAGCAAACTCGGGTTGAGTCAAAATATCCATGGTGGGCCTAATATGTCAAAGAAATCTAAACTTGTTAAAACCATGTTTTATTATATTTTTTTTCTTTTTATATATTTTTGATGAAAAATAAAAGAAGAAATATATACAATGAAAACGTGTTATGCAAAAATGATTGATGCAAAAATTATGAATGCATATTTTTGTTGGCCAAAGTTGATCAAAAATTTGAAAAATGTTGAAAATTCAATTTTTCCATGTTATCATGCAAGACAATGACAAGTTCTAGGTAAGGTCACTTCGATAGAAGACCCCCTACACTTAAGCTAAACATTGTCCTCAATGTTTAAGAGCATGGAGGTATAAAAACTTCCCCTACACTTATGACAATGAATAGACTTTGCTTAACCCAAGTTAAGGAAAGGACAACTATTAGTGAAATCATGTTTAAGCACAAGGTGTCAATGAAAATTCACTAAAGTAACGAAGTGAACCGGATACAAGGGCCTCTGCCATAAGCTCCAAAGCATGAGATGAGTGAGCAACCCTACAAACAATCATGAAGACAAAAGAAGGTCTCCCCTACACTTATCTCCAAGTCTATGCCTTTATTGCTAACCTACAACACGCTAAACCTAGTTATACGATGCTTGAGTTAAGGAGTCTCTAGCTCGACTCGTCCCTCAATGAATTAATTCATGGGGAAAATGGGGACCTCTTGGACCATTTCAACGGAAATGTCCTCCCCAAAGTAATGTTTAACACGGTGACCATTCACTTTAAAATTTGGACCATCGGGTTGGGACAACTCAAGAGTGCCATATGGAAACACTTGAGCAATAGTGAATGGACCGGACCATCTCGACTTAAGCTTGCCCGCAAAAAGCTTCAATCTTGAGTTAAAGAGGAGAACCGGCTCTCCAACTTTGAACTCACGATTCTTGATCTTAGCATCATGCAATTTCTTAGTCTTTTCCTTGTAAAGCAAAGAATTCTCATAGGCATTGGCTCTCAACTCATCCATCTCATTGAGTTGATCTTTCCTATGTGAACCGGCTTGGTTTAAATCAAAGTTAGCCCACTTGAGAGCCCAAGATGCCTTATGTTCTAACTCAAATGGGAGGTGGCACGCTTTTCCATAGACAAGCCTATAAGGCGTACAACCAATTGGTGTTTTAAAAGCCGTCCTAAACGCCCACAAAGCATCATCAAGCTTATCCGACCAAGAAGCTCGATGCTCTCCCACCGTTCTCTCTAAAATCCTCTTTAAACCACGATTTGTGACCTCGGTTTGACCATTTGTTTGAGGGTGATACGCGGTAGAAAGTCTATGATTCACTCCATATTTCTTCATAACTCTCGTGAATTGATCATTACAAAAGTGCGTACCACGATCACTTATGATGGCCCGAGGTACACCAAATCTAGCAAACAATTGTTTCAAAAACTTTACAACCACTCTAGCATCATTGGTAGGTAAGGCTTTAGCCTCCACCCATTTGGACACATAATCCACCGCCACAAGTATATACTTATTTCCCTTAGAGGATGGAAAAGGTCCCATGAAATCTATGCCCCATACATCAAATATCCCACACTCTTGGATAAAATTTTGTGGCATCTCATCACGTTGTGTAATTTTTCCTTGTCTTTGACAAACATCACAAAATTTCACCATTTCTTGGGCATCTTTATAAATGGAAGGCCAATAGTAACCCGAATCAAAGACTTTCTTGGCGGTGTAGTTAGGCCCAAAATGTCCACCCGTAGGTCCTTTATGACACGCCTCTAAGATCTTAAATGCCTCGGGCCCATCTACACACCGTCTAATGATTTGGTCCGCACATTGCCTAAAAAGATATGGATCATCCCAAAAGTAATACTTAACTTCCTTAAGAAACTTTTTCTTTTGTTGGTAAGTAAGACCCTCAATAAGCACATTGCCCACAAGATAGTTTGCTATATCCGCAAACCAAGGTGTGACATCCTCTTGGGAAGAGATAGACATGAGCTCCTCTAATGGAAAGGATTCATTTATTTCTTGATGTGGGAAATCTCCTTGAAAAGGATGCTCAAGTCTACTCAAATGATCCGCCGCTAAATTCTCGGCCCCTTTCTTATCACGAATCTCTATCTTAAACTCTTGAAGCAACAAAACCCATCTCAAAAGCCTAGGCTTAGCATCTTGTTTTGTCATAAGATACTTGAGAGCGGAATGATCCGTATACACTATGGTTTTGGAAAGCACAAGATATGGTCTAAACTTCTCAAAAGCATATACTATAGCAAGCAACTCTTTTTACGTGGTAGTGTAATGAAGTTGTGCACCGGTCATGGTTTTACTCGCATAGTGTATAGGTTGAAAATGCTTATTAACTCTTTGTCCTAAGACGGCCCCCACCGCATAATCACTAGCGTCACACATAAGCTCAAAAGGTAATTCCCAATTTGGAGAAACCAAAACGGGAGCCTTAGTCAATTTTTCCTTAAGAGTCTCAAAAGAGTCCAAACAAGCTTGGTCAAAAATGAAAGGAGCCTCTTTCTCCAAGAGGTGAGTCATCGGTCTAGCTATCTTAGAAAAATCTTGTATAAAGCGCCTATAAAATCCCGCATGACCTAAGAAACTCCTCACACCTTTAACCGAGGTGGGTGGGGGAAGCTTAGCAATCACATCAATTTTAGCTCTATCAACTTCCAATCCCTTATTGGATATCTTGTGTCCTAAAACAATCCCCTCTTTCACCATAAAGTGACATTTCTCCCAATTAAGCACCAAACGTGTTTCCTCACAACGCTTAAGCATTCTCTCAAGATTGGTGAGACATGAGCTAAAGGAGTTTCCAAATACGGAAAAATCATCCATAAAAACCTCCATGGTTTGCTCTATCATGTCATGGAAAATCGCCATCATGCACCTTTGAAATGTCCCCGGTGCATTACATAAGCCAAAAGGCATCCTCTTGTAAGCAAATGTACCGTATGGACAAGTGAATGTGGTCTTTTCTTGATCCTTAGGGTCAATGGGTATTTGGAAATAACCCGAAAAGCCATCAAGAAAACAATAGTACTCATTTCCCGCTAAGCGTTCAAGCATTTGATCCATAAAGGGAAGCGGGAAATGGTCTTTCCTAGTTGCCTCATTGAGTTTTCTATAATCAATGCAAACTCTCCAACCGGTCACAAGTCTCGTGGGAATAAGCTCATTGTTCTCATTAGGCACCACGGTGATTCCACCCTTCTTTGGAACACAATGAACCGGGCTAACCCATGGAGAGTCGGAAATGGGGTAAATCATACCCGCATCTAAGAGTTTAATAACTTCTTTCTTAATAACCTCATGGATTTTTGGGTTAACTCTCCTTTGGTTTTGAATGGCGGGTTTATAGTCATCCTCCATAAGGATTTTGTGAGTACAAAAATGTGGATCAATTCCCCTTATATCGGATATTTTCCATGCTAAAGCTTTCTTATGTTTCTTAAGAACTTCAATAAGTTGCTCTTTCTCATCCTCTTTCAACTCTTTAGCAATAATCACCGGTAATTGGTCTTTTCCTTCTAAGAAAGCATATTCTAAGTGGGATGGAAGGTCCTTAAGTTCAATGGAAGGTGGACTCTCTATGGAAGGTTTTACTATGGAAGGTTCCTCAATAGTAATCTCTTGTGGTATAGGAGAAGGAATAGGGTCCTCATTGAGCAACTTTTGGATTGTAAGAATATCTTCTTCCCAATTAATGGGAGAATCACCATCACCAAGAAAGTTGGACTCAAATTCCTCCAAGAGGAAATCACTCTCTCCAAAAGGTGTTAAAGAGGGAGCAATTGAGGCCACGGTTTCAACATGGAGTATCTCATCACTAGCACTCTTACAAGCATCATGAAAGTGCTCATTACACACTTCATCTAGCACATCCACAATGTTAATAGTCTCACAAGGTCTAGACTCCTTAACCTCTTTTCTATCACAAACTTTCCCTAACTTAAACACCACTCTCTCATCTTCTACTCTCATAATTAATTCTCCTTCCGCCACATCTATCAAGGTACGACCCGTTCTCAAAAACGGTCTACCAACAATCAAAGGCACTCTAGGATCCATGTCATAATCGACCACTACAAAGTCGACCGGAAAGGTAAACTTATCCACACCTACAAACACATCTTCCGCTATACCTACGGGGTGAGCTATGGTTCGGTTGGCTAGTTCAAGAGTCATCCTAGTGGGAGTGAGCTCGGGAAGAGATAGTTGTTTCCAAACCGATAAAGGCATGAGGTTTATGCTCGCCCCTAAATCCGCCAAAGCCATGCAATTTTCAACACCGGGAAAATTACAAGGTATCAAGAAGCGCCCCGGATCTCCAAGTTTTGTTGGTAAGGTTTTAAGTAACACCGCGGAACAATTTTCATTAAGGGATGTGTTGGGCAAATCAACCTATTTTTCTTTGTTTGAGAGCAAATCCTTGAACATCTTAGCAAACTTTGGCATATAAGCAAGAGCTTCCGCAAAGGATATATTGATGTTGAGTTGCTTGAACATCCTTAAGAAATTGGAGACTTGGATATCATCCTTGTTCTTTAACTTGTCCTTTTTCAACCTTGAAGGATATGGAAGAGTAAGCTTTGGTGTAGGTGGAATAGGTGTTGTGGTGGAAGATTTGTCTTTGTTAGCTTCTTCATTGGGAAGTGTGGAAGGTAAAGGAGAAGTAAGAGGTGGTTGAGAAGGTGTGTTTGAGTGACTAGGAGCATTTTGAGGAGGTGGAGTAGAAGTAGAAGGCTTGTCACAAGTAGGAGCACAAGTAGGTTGAACAATAGTAGGTTTAGGAGGTGAAGGATCCTTTGTTGTTGTTCCACTCCTTGTTGTAATAGCATTGACATTGGCCCGTGGGTTTGTTTGTGTGTTGGAAGGTAAAGCCCCTTGTGGTCTTTGATTTAATACCACTAAAACCTTATTGAATTGGTCATTCATTTTCTTCTCCATAGCTTGGAACTTCCTTTCATTCTCTTGATTCATCTTTTGCAAGAGATCCATTGTGTTAAACTCTTGTGGCACATAACCTTGAAAGCCTTGAGGATGGAAAGGTAAAGGTTGGGAGTTAAATCCTTGATTTGGTGGATAAAAGGTACTTGCTTGAGGTTGAAATTGATTGGGTGCCTTGTAGTTATTTCCTTGGTATGGTGGTCTTTGCCCTTGATTCCTTGGTAAAATTTGAGGAGTATTTTGTGGAATTTGGGTGGGTGGTTGGGGTGGGAAGCCGGGTGGAGAAAGGTAGTTTTGGGATTTGTAAGAAAGGTTATTTGGATTGATATTAGGCTTGAAGTGTTCACGATGTTCTTCTTGGTAAGCATAGCATTCCCCTTGATACCCTTGTACCTTATCACATTGTTCATAAGAATGGGGACCTCCACAAGTAACACAAGAAATGGTGATGGCATTCACATTATTTGAGGAATTGTTCAATGACAAGTTCTTAAAAGCTTTAAGCATTTCTAAGTGTACTTGCAAATTCTTCTCACTTTCTCTATCCATCCTTTGAAAAATCTCTTCTTGAAACTTGAGGACTTGGTTGTCACAAGGGATTTGAGAATTGTTTTGGATAACATGAACCTTTTCTTCAAATGGATTGTTTGTTTGAACCATTGCCTTAGTCTCAATGATGTCCAAAGCCTCTTGATAGGTCTTAAGAAGAATACTCCCTCCCGCGGAAGCATTGAGTGAATCTTGGTGGTGAGCTTTAAGGCCATCATAAAAGAGGTTGATTTGGTGAACTTGATCCAATCCATGATTAGGGCATCGCCTCAACAACTCACTATACTCTTCCCAAGCATCACTAAAGGATTGACTAGGTTTTTGTTGAAAGCCCATAATTAAAGTCCTCAAAGCCATAGTCTTATGTGGAGGAAAGAACTTGTTTAAAAACTTAGTGGTGAAACCATCCCATGTGGTGATACTATCGGATGGTTGGGTGTCTAACCAATGCTTAGCGCTCCACTCTAAGGAAAATGACACTAATATCAACCTAATCACCTCATGTGGAACCCCATTATGCTTAATGATATTGCAAAGTGAAAGGAATCTCTTAAGGTGAGCATGAGGATCCTCATTTTGTTTACCAAAGAAAGGTGATTGTGCAACCATATTGATCATAGATGTATGTAGCTCAAATGTGTTAGCGGGAAAGTCGGGAATCTTAATGGCACTAGAATATCCATGAATGTTGGATTGCATACGTTCATACAAAGTGCGATTATCAATAGCCATGGCTTCTTGTGGTGGAGTCAAAGCACGATTCTCGTGATCGGCTTGGTGGACGGTGGCGGTCTTACTCTTTCTCTTTTTCTTCCTTTTCGGAGGAAGAGGTTGTACACCAATCGGTATTTGTGCACGCCCGCGAGTGAGCATGCAACTCAATACGAGGAATGAGAGAGAAGCTCTCGTGTGACTTTGAAGAGAAATGGATTATCCTCTGCGAGTTTCAATATTAAATATCCACAAGAAAATAACACTATACGTATATACTACTTTGGGTGCAAGACCCTCAATGAAGCCTTCCTTCTTAGAATACTTACAAGTGAACGGGGGGTTAGGTGGCGCGAAGCACTTAAGTACCTATTGACCCTTAGATGGCATTTTATAGCACATCGCCTTTCTATTCACTTAAATGTTCGTATTCTTCGAATTGTTGCTTATTGAGAGTATTTATCTATTCTTGCTTTATTTTGTTTGATCGATACACGTGTCAAGGACCGGAACGCCCCTCAACACGGTGTATTGCCTCGGCAATACTTATGGAAGATATGTAGATTGGTTGTTCTTATACGTATACGTATTTACTTATAATAATATATGGAAAATATTTTTGTATTTATGAGTTTTTTAAGGGAAAATACTATATGTACATAAAAACCGAGAGAATCCAATAATATATATTTTTTTGGGTGCAATCTCTTAGGAAAAAGATTGCTCTTTGGATTTTTTATTTTTTTGGTCAATTCTTTAGGAAAAGAATTGTTTTGTTAATTTTTTAGTTTTTATATATTTTTATATTTTTGATTTTTTATTTGTTTTTGATTTATGATACGTAAAAATAACGTTCACAAAGTGAACGGATCCCAAAAGCCAATGAAAACCGTCAATCGATAGTCTCTCGTGTAGTCAAAGAACCGGCAGCGGCGCCATTTGAAATTGTGTATAATGCAGTTCGTTTTTTCTCAGTTCTTGCTAATGGAAAGTCCAACCAATATCGGGTTTTTAATTGTTCTTGGTTGTTAAGCTTGCTTGGATATTCTATTTGCTAATTCAATCAAAACCTTGCAAAACGGAAAAATATTACCTACTTATATGTAAAACATATTGCAAATACCACGTTTTTATTCAAGTAAAAACTCAAAATGCAAAATATGAAACTTAAAGGACTGAAATTGTAAAATCTATGAAAGATAAATGCTTGAAATGTAAATTCTAACAATTCTATGGACTAAAAGTGCAAATCAGTTAACTACAAGGATCAAAAATGCAAATTTTATAACTAACTAACCAAAAGTGTAACAAACTAACAACTTTCAAACTGAATTCAGCAACTTCCAAAACTATAGGGACTAAACTCTTGCAAACCCTAAAAACATGGAAGATTAGCCAAGTATACAAACTGATTAAAACTAAAGGGACTAAATGGCAATTTTTAAAACTTTTTAACCAAAAACGGGATAAGCTTGAAAATAAGCTCGTTTGAGCTTATTACTCAACCAAATTTGATGAGACAAATTTCAAAACTCTTAAAATCTCAAATAAGCTACGTGTGTCCAAGAAAACTGGCTAAAGTTGAGAAATAAGCAAAAGAGTGCTTATCATTAAGCACAAAATAAGCTATAGCAAAATCCAATCAGTCACAACTTGATTTTTTGATTGAAACTGATTAAGCAACTGAATTAAGGAATGGGAAATCAAACTAGAACATTTTTCATCAAGAAATAAGCCTAGAATCTGAATTAAGCTAAAAATGGGCTTATGTTGACCAAGCGTTGACCAGCTTATTTTCAAAAAGCTGATTTTCTCAAAAATCATGTAACTCAATGACTTAAGAGGATTTGTGAAGAAAAATTGCCAAGTTTATGAAGAGAATAAGGAGATACTCAATTTCAGTTTTCAAGTTACAGAAACTTGCTCTAAGTCTGTTTATCTGATTTTTGCTTATATCTGACTGCTTATTGTAAACTGTATTAAATCCTCTTGGAATCTGAAACTAGATGATATAAGCTAAAGCTGAGAACAAATTTGGTGTAAATTCATCAAGAATTGAGTAAGTTCTGATCAAATGAAAATCACAAGTTTCTAAATGACCAAATTGCATAAAACTGACCCAAACATTTTTGAAGCCATATGCCTGTTTGACTATATCTTTGACTTGCAAATGACTTCAAACAACTTATTATCACCTAATGACTACAATTTAACTCTAAAACACCAGGATCTCAATACTTGAAAACTCTTTTTAAGCTATTCCCAAACACTCCTTTATCTGAGTTTTATGAAAATTTATGAAGACTTTTTGATTTTGAAATGGAACTGAGTGAAAATATATAGCTAGCTAGATTCAATGGTCAGAATGAAAGGTTTGAAAGAAGTTTACAAGCACTTATCACCACTAGAAATACAATCAAACTACAAGGCCAAAAGTTACTGAATTAATGCAGTTAGCTAGAATCTTAATCAAATTCAAAGAACAAGTAACAGAATTAAGCTACAAAATAACAAAGATCAATCAATAAGCAACTTCAAACAACTTTTATCATTCAGCCATCAAGATTACTCTAGGAAAAATAGCATGCATATGACTTATTGAGAGGAATTGAAACAAGGACTTTAAAACCTATTGTAGTAATCCTTTGAGAAGAAGAGGAGCGCTGAGCTCTCTTAACCTAGTGATAACCACCACCTTATCACTAGGACACAATCAATCAACAATAACAGCTAACAAATCAACTAGAATCATCATCCTGCTTGGAATCTTCAAATATCAATGGAATGAACTGAATTGTGCTCAAACAGCTAACAAACTTCTCCAATGTCAGTTATGATCAATCTTTGATCATAACAAACACAAAACAGCAACAACAGTATCCAATAGCAGCAAGGAATGAACAAAAGTATGAAGGAGAGTTTTGGCGGGAAAGCTTGAATTCAAATTTTATTCATGGAAAAACGGTTACAAAGTTGTTGGAAGCTAGTAACTAACTAACTAACTCAAGAGTTTGTCAGACTCTTGAGTAGCTAGGGTAAAATTGAAGGAAAAGGGAAAGGAAATTTAGAACTATGTGTTTTTACAAAACTAGGCTACTTGTACAAATGAAGTCCTATCCAACTATTTATAGACATGAAGGAAGAGTTTGTTGGGGTTGGTGACGTGTCAGAACCAATCCCAGCTTGCCACGTGTAAAATTCTGCATATTGCATTTGCAGGTATGAACAAGGAATTAGGGTTTCTTGATTAAGTGAATGATATGTTAATTGATTGGCACCATTGTGTTTGTCTTTTCAAAACGATCAAGTTTGGTGTTGAAAACTTTCCATGAAATTGCTTGTAGCTAAAACGCGATCCTGGCAAATTTATTTGAAGAAGAAGATGCCACGTGTCATCCATTGATTGGCTAAATTTTTATCACACGGATTAAACTGTTGTGATTGGGTATTTAATGCATGTGGCTGAGTGGATATTTATTATTCAATCCGTGTGACTTATTTCCTCTCTTCTCATTGGCTGGAATGTTGTCACATGGATCAAACTTAGCATATCTTTCAAAAGTTGGCAGAACAAGTCCTTGTACTTGGCAGATTGTTGATTTGAGCTAGGATCTTCATTCTTTTGACATATTTGGTCCTTCAACTTTCATTCTTGAACAAAATGGTCCTTTGACTGAGTTGACTTGAAAGTTGACCTTTTGACTGAGTTGACTTGAAAGTTGACCAAGTTTGACTTGAATCTTGACTTTTTACAATGTTTGCACTTTTAGTCCTTCAACTTTGACAACTTGTCAAGATAGGTCCTTATACTTCAAAGTCTTGTCATTTTTGATCCTTCTTTGTCTTTTTCATCTATTTGAGCTTGATTTTTCTTTGTTTGCTTGGAAATGTATCTTTTTACCTACACAAGTGTACACAAACACAAACATACCACATAACACTGTTTTTGCCAAATAAATTGGTATTTTGCTTCATGTTTTAGGGTTATTTGTTGATAAAAGGATATGAGTTTAAGCTCATATCAGAGATGCAAGAATCGACCGATAAAAAGTTTTTGACTATGATTCAAACCTTTCGTCCCCAAGGTACCCTTCCCTCGAACACCGTGACCAATTCTAGGGCTAATGTTAATGCTATCACTCTTAGGAGCGGTAAGACCACCATAGAACCTTCCCCACCTAACCAAGGACCCGAGATTCCTTCTTCTTCGACACAACCTCCTTCTTCTTCCACTTGTGACATACCTCCCGTTATGCATTCGTCTACACCTTATGTCCCACCGATACCCAAATTTTATACCCCACCTTCGGTTCCAAAACCGGTTCCTTCACCTTCTATTTCTACTCCTCCTCTTTCTCCTCCTCCAAAGGATGTGAGTGAGCAATCCACTCCAAAGCCTTCATCTCAACCCAATATACCTTATCCCTCAAGGTTGCGGAAAGAGAAATTGAAGAATAAGGATGATATTCAAGTTTCGAACTTCCTAAAAATGTTCAAACAATTGAATTTTAATATCACCTTTGCCGAGGCGCTCACTCACATGCCTAAGTACGCTAAGATGTTTAAGGATCTTTTAAGTGATAAGGAAAAGTTGCTTGATATTGCCAATACCCAATTGAATGAGAATTGTTCCGCGGTTCTTTTGAGAAAATTACCGGTTAAGTTAGGAGATCCCGGTCGATTCCTTATTCCTTGTAATTTTCCGGGTGTTGAGAATTGTATGGCCTTGGCGGATCTCGGAGCGAGTATCAATCTTATGCCATTGTCCGTGTGGAAACAATTATCTTTACCCGAGCTAGTCCCCACTCGTATGACATTGGAATTAGCTAACCGTACGGTTTCTTATCCGGTGGGGATAGCCGAGGATGTTTTCGTAGGAGTCGACAAATTCACTTTCCCCGCCGATTTCGTCGTCGTCGACTATGAAATGGATCCCCGTGTTCCCTTAATTGTGGGACGACCTTTCTTGAGAACCGGGTGTACATTAATCGATGTAGCCGCGGGTGAACTTATCATGAGGGTCGGGGATGACAAAATCGTCTTTAACATGGGTAAACTTTCCAAACTTCCCGATAAGCCCGAATCCGTGAATTTCATCGATGTGCTCGACGAAGCATGCGAAGAACATTTTCACGAGGCTTGTAAGAGCGGGATTTCTCCTTTACCTCATGTTGAGACCGTAGCTTCTATTGCTCCTTCATTGACTCCATTTGGAGAAAGTGACTTAGATGAGTTTGAAGCTAGCTTAGGTCCTCTCGAGATTAACTATGATAATTCTCCCACCAATTGGGATGAAGACATTTGTACTATTGAGAGACTTCTCAATGAGGACAATATCTCTCCACCTACTCCTAAAGAAGTTACAAACAATGATCCTACTTTGACTAAGCCTTCCATTGATAATCCGCCGGATTTAGAACTTAAAGATTTGCCATCTCATCTAGAGTACGTTTTCTTAGAGGAGGATAATAAGTTGCCCGTCATTATTGCTAAGGACTTAAAAGAAGATGAAAAATCCCGACTTATCGATGTGCTTAAGAATCATAAGAAAGCAATTGCTTGGAAAATCTCCGACATTCGCGGAATTGATCCTAATTTTTGTACTCATAAAATTCTCATGGAAGATGACTTTAAACCCGCAATCCAAAATCAAAGAAGGGTTAATCCAAAAATTCATGAAGTCATTAAGAAAGAAGTTATCAAACTTCTCGATGCCGAAATGATTTACCCTATCTCGGATTCGCCATGGGTTAGTCCCGTCCATTGTGTGCCTAAGAAAGGCGGAATCACCGTTGTTCCCAACGAAAACAACGAGTTGATTCCTACTCGACTTGTAACGGGTTGGCGAGTTCGCATCGACTATCGTAAGCTCAATGATGCCACCCGTAAGGATCATTTCCCTCTTCCTTTCATGGATCAAATGCTCGAGCGTTTAGCGGGTAATGATCTCTATTGTTTCTTAGATGGCTTTTCCGGATATTTTCAAATCCCTATCGATCCAAAAGACCAAGAGAAAACCACATTCACTTGTCCCTATGGAACATTTGCTTACAAAAGAATGCCTTTCGGCTTATGCAATGCTCCCGGGACTTTCCAAAGGTGTATGATGGCGATATTCCATGACATGGTTGAAGAAACTATGGAAGTCTTTATGGACGATTTCTCGGTCTATGGTGATTCTTTCTCTTCTTGCCTTGCTAATTTAGAACGTATGCTCCAACGGTGTGAAGACACTCGTCTCGTTCTTAATTGGGAAAAATGCCATTTCATGGTAAAAGAAGGCATCGTCCTCGGTCATAAAATTTCCAAAGCCGGTATCGAAGTCGACCGTGCTAAAGTTGACGTCATTGCTAAGTTACCTCCACCTACCACCGTCAAAGGAGTTAGAAGTTTTTTAGGCCATGCAGGATTTTATCGACGTTTCATCCAAGATTTCTCGAAAATAGCTCGTCCAATGACTCATCTCTTAGAAAAGGATGCTCCTTTCATCTTCTCTCAAGAATGTCTCGACTCTTTCGAACTTCTTAAAGGTAAATTAACTAAGGCACCGGTCTTAGTCTCTCCAAATTGGGAGTTACCTTTCGAGCTCATGTGCGATGCTAGTGATTTCGCGGTAGGAGCGGTTTTAGGTCAACGAGTTAACAAACATTTCCAACCCATTCATTATGCTAGTAAGACAATGACGGGGGCTCAATTGCATTATACCACTACCAAAAAAGAGCTTTTAGCTGTAGTGTATGCTTTTGAAAAATTCCGCCCCTATCTTGTGCTTTCCACCACCATCGTTTACACCGACCATTCCGCCTTGAAATACTTGTTGACCAAGCAAGATGCTAAACCGAGACTCCTTCGTTGGGTTTTGCTCCTACAAGAATTTAAAATTGAAATTCGTGATAAAAAAGGAGCGAAAAACCTAGCCGCGGATCACCTTAGTAGACTTGAGGATCCGTATCAAGGGGAATCTCCAAATCAAGAGATTAATGAATCCTTTCCCCTTGAGACCTTAATGTCTATTAATTCCAATCTTGATGATACCCCATGGTTTGCCGACATTGCAAACTATTTGGCGGGTGGTGTTCTTATCGAAGGGTTAACGTCCCAACAAAAGAAAAAATTCTTCAAGGACGTCAAAACGTACTATTGGGACGACCCTTATCTTTTCAAGCAATGTGCGGATTTAATCATTCGTAGATGTGTTGATGGACCGGCAGCTTTACAAATCCTTGAAGCTTGCCATAAAGGACCTACCAGTGGTCACTTTGGTCCTAATTACACCGCTAAAAAAGTGTTCGACTCCGGATTCTATTGGCCCTCCATTTATCATGATGCACAGGAAATGGTTAAACATTGTGATGCTTGCCAAAGGCAAGGCAAGATCACACATAAAGATGAGATGCCTCAAAATTTCATCCAAGAATGTGAAATCTTTGACGTATGGGCATCGACTTTATGGGGCCGTTTCCATCATCGAAGGGAAACAAGTACATCCTCGTAGCCGTTGACTACGTCTCAAAATGGGTTGAAGCAAAAGCTTTACCTACTAATGATGCGAGGGTGGTTGTTAACTTCTTGAAACAATTGTTTGCTCGATTCGGTGTGCCTCGTGCTATTATTAGTGATCGCGGGACTCATTTTTGCAATGATCAATTCGCACGAGTCATGGCTAAGTATGGTGTCAATCACCGACTTTCCACCGCGTATCATCCTCAAACTAATGGACAAGCCGAGGTTTCTAACCGTGGTCTTAAGAGAATCTTAGAGCGAACCGTGGGAGAGCATCGTGCTTCATGGGCCGATAAATTAGATGATGCTTTGTGGGCTTTCCGTACCGCTTATAAGACACCTATAGGTTGTACCCCTTATCGCCTTGTGTACGGAAAGGCGTGCCACCTCCCCATTGAGTTGGAGCATAAGGCTTATTGGACCTTGAAATGGGCTAATTTTGATCTTAACAAAGCCGGTGATCATAGGAAAATCCAACTCAATGAACTCAATGAACTTAGGAATGAGGCTTATGAGAATTCATTAATCTACAAGGAGAAAACTAAGCTTATTCATGATTCCAAGATTAAAAACCGAGAGTTCCATGTTGGTGATCAAGTTTTACTCTTTAACTCTCGGTTGAAAATCTTTTCGGGTAAACTTAAGAGCCGTTGGTCCGGTCCATTCACCGTGGCCCAAGTCTTCCCTTATGGCACCATTGAGTTATCCAAACCAAATGGGCCTAACTTTAAGGTGAATGGCCAACGGGTTAAGTTGTACTATAGAGAGGACATCTCTCACGAGATGATTCCATCCCTCTCCACATTTCCCTTGAATTAATTCGGGAAATCGAGTCTGGCTAGAGACTCGTGATAAATAAATCAAGCATCGTATAACTAGGTTATATTTTTCCTTTACCATCCTTTCCACCCTTTTTCACCTTCATCCATTGTGCACCAATAAGTGTAGGGGGGAGCCAAGTAGGTTGTTTGTGTGTGGTGATTGTGTGCAGGGACATGTGCTTTGATGATCCACTTTTGGTACTTTTGACGCGACCCGTGATCCCGTGTTCCCGTGTACCCGGTTCTATCAAAATTATTGTGATTCATACTTGTATATAAATAAAACAAATAAATGTAATCACTTTAGTTTTCCCTTCCTTAGCTCGATTTTAAACAACGTACTCAATATCCTAAGTGTAGGGGAGTTTATTCGCCCACATGCTTAAACATTGAGGACATTGTTTATGTTAAGTGTAGGGGGGTCTTCTATCGAATTTTAGTGGCCTTTTCCATGAATTTGACCCCATTTTACCAGAAAATTTAAAAAAATTTCAACTTTTTTCAAATTTTTGATCCATTTTGGCCTAGTAATATTTTTATTTATTTTCTTTCCTTTTATTATCGCATCATAATAATTTCCAATTCAAAAATAAAGTCAAATAAATAAATAAATAAAATGGTTTTAATAAGTTTAGATATCTTTTATATATTAGGCCCGTCGTGAATATTTTGACTCAACCCGAGTTTACTAATCTAAGTTTACTCTAGCTAGTATCCTTAACCATATGGACCGTAATTGGTTTATTAGGCTAAGCATCCACGAGTCTCATTCCTTGAGATTTTAAATTGTGGAGAACGAGAGATGATAGAGTTAATTATAAGTTCGGTATTCTTTCATTAACTTATGTGAGTTAGTTATGAGCTTTTTCTCCCATCGCTTGTTAATAAATATATTTGCAATAAATAAGGTTGTACGATTTAAAAGGTTACTTAGCTTCTAGCACAAGATCGTTTAAAAGTTGCTCGGTATTAATTAGAGTTCATAGCCAAGGCATAACTTATTGAAACGGGACGCGAAGATTGGCTTATCCAAAAAGGCCCTAACAAGGCATGAGGATACCCGAGTCCAAAGAGGCCCTGACAAGGCATGAGGATTCACTTTTTGCTAAAGATCCTAAGATGATGTGAAGATCATTAATCCAAATCAATATGAAGGATCAAGACACACGACGAGAAGCAATTACTCCCCTAAAGATCATGGAGAAGTCTATCCAAAAAGACCCTAACAAGGTATGAGGATAAATAGATCCAAGTCCGAAAAGGAGGCGGATCGTTGTATATCAAAATCCTAAATAAAGAAGAGGATAAATGAAGAAGTCGTGGTCAACGTTTGAAGCATCTTTCACTCCTTATGAAGATGTATACCAAAATGAAGAGAAGACCATAATTTCAAGATCGTCTCTCAAGATTTGAAGTTTGAAGTACAAGCCAAATATCGGTCCGAGAAAGGTCTCAAATCGTGAAACGAGTTATGCCAAGATATGAACTTTATGAGGTTTCGAGAAGCCGTTTTAAAAGATTTTGTCCTTCAGCTAACTATTGATTAAATCGTCCCACTTTATTTTCGGCCTTAATAAATTATCGAAATAAGTCAAAAATGCATCCTCGTGATCATTCAAGACAACAATAAAATACAAGAGATACACAGTAGGAATAAGGGGGTCTAAGTGATTAACTAAACCACATGAGCAAGTGTTAGTTGTGCTAACTTATAATAACAATGATCTCGTTTTTGAGCTTGGTATTAGGAACGTGAAACTTGAGGGTGATTAATATTCATGACACCAAAGCCCTAATTCAAGTCTTAGATTTCTTTACGAGTTTCTTCCATCTAATAATTTCCAAGTTAATAAAATAAATCATTTAATTTTTGTTTCCTTTAAAGTTTTTATCTTTTCGTCATAGTAGTAGTAATAATAGTAGTAAAGGCTGAGATGGATTGATTACAAGAAAAATGTAACTTAATGCCTTAAAACTATGCATTGCATGGGGTCATTGCAATGGTCAAGTGTAGGGGATTTAATAAGTGTGTAAACACTTATCCTTTTGGCACTAAAATCAAGTAAAAATAAGACCTAATCATGTGTTTAATATCGTAAATGTCGGAATTACGCGTGGTTTTGTGTTTTGTGTGTTAAATAGGTACAATTGATCAAAAGGAAAGAAAACACGGGATTTCACGGTCAAAAGTTGAAGAAAAGTCCAAGAAAAGACGAAGACAAAGTCAAAAGACCAAAATGTGCCCAAGTTCATGAAAACCGGCAAAGTCGACACAATTTTGAAGAAAAGATCGAGAAGCCAAATGACAAGTCGTTTTTAGAGGATTTAATATTTTAATGGTTAAATGGGCTTAGTGGGTCCCACATTTGCTCATTGGGCCAAAAGCCCAAATTGTGCATTGTTATTAATTATTTTGGCAAAAACAAGTCCAAAGTTTGGCCCAAAACCAAATCTCACAACACGGATCAAAAGCCCATTTATCAACTCTTGTCTAATAAGAAACGAATGGGTATATTGGCCTCAAGCCCATTGGCATTACAAAATGGAACGGTGAAATTTTTGCTAGGTTAAATGGTCAGTCAACAATTCCTTGGTCAACTCCCCATCTCACAACACACGTATTATTTACTCTCCCCACATCTCACCCACTCACTTAATTTTTATAAAACATTTTTTTACTCCAGTCGATAAAAACAATGTATCTCTCCCACTCCTTCTTCCCCCAAAATTCGCACATCTCCCTCCCAAACCCTAATTTTTACAGTGAAAATTAACTCACCCTAAAAGAGGGCTTTTACCCTTATGGGTTAATTCACACCAATGAGATTAATTCCCCCCAGAAATCGCATCATCCACTCACATCCTCTCTCCATACGTGGCCAAATCAATGGATTTGATTGGCTCATCCACCTCACCATACACCCATCAACCAATTAATTTAAGCCACCTCACCTTGCAACAAACACAACTAACACACATCTTGCCACGAGGGCAATCCGTGGCTACAAGGTTGATTTTTAGCCGTATGATCAAGAGAGAGAAGAAGAAAGAAGAATCAACGGTGGGATTTGGATGCTTACTAATGAAGCTATGATTAGGGTTTCATGGGGTTCCTCTATAAAAACCCCATTCTATCATGTAATTTGATAAGCTTTTCTTTATTTTTTTTATTTTCAGTTAAATTAGATTGATAGGATTTAAATCTTGTAATTTCTTTTTCCAGTATTGTAATTTTGATTTGAATTAATGAAAAATTAAATTTAGTTTTAATACTTGTCTCAATCTTAATTTTCCAGTTACTGTTTTATATTTAATCCGTCTATAAAAAAATATGGTTACTGTTTGATATTTATTATTATTAAAAAAAAAATATAAAAAAAAATATAAAGGAAAGTAAATTATTTCCCCACTGGGAAATAATTAGATTAAAGTTACTGTTTGGCACTCTTTGTTTCGGATTCGGTTCGATAGTATTTGTTTGGTTCGAGATAAAGTATTGACGATTCTGGGTAAAACGAAGGAGATTTGTTTGTTGATGATTCGGTGTAAATCGAAGGTGATTATTTCGGTTCGATAAGTTCGCTCAGCGCGACACTTCTTCTCAAAGGTTTCGACAACGGGTTCGCTCTCTTTTAAATTTTAAGTTAATTTTTATGTTTATTGAGATTATTGAACTTCTGCTTAGTTTGAGGTAATTGTGGATCTGCTTATTTAATTTTACTGCTTATTAAGAGTATTTGGACGTGTGTTTTGTTTAGCTTAGTCTTAGATTGTTTTGGATTAATTTAGATTTACTTAAGATTAGCTTTTAATTGCTTATTGTTTGGTTGCGTAATCTGCTGATTTGATCTAGCTTAATGCTTATTTGGTTCCTTCTTATGTTGAATTCAGATTAGTCTTTTGTTTCTGCTTTATCTATTTCTGCTTATTAGTTCAGTTATCAATTGCTTATTCAGTGTTTTGTAAGTCTGCTCATTCTTGTTATTCTGCCTAAACGTTGGGGTTTACTTATTGTATGTTTGGATTTGCTTATTACTGATTAGTTATTGCCTATCATTTATACTTCGTTTAAAGTTTTTATGCTTATTTGATTAAAACTACTTAGCTAATAGTATTGTTATCAGCTTGAATTATTGGTTGTTTATTCTGCTTTTTGTAGTTTCAGTAGTAGGTAGTTTAGATTTGCTTATTCATCTGCTTATTGATAGCTTACTTGATTTAGTTAATTTGCTTATTTGTTCCTTTAGCTTTAATATAGATTTGCTTATTTATTTCATGTTTCGTGTGTGCTTATTTGCTGCTATAACCTCAGACCCAATTGGTCTGAGGCTTTGTACTGTCCAAATCAAAGTTCTAAAAAACTAAATAAATAAAAAAAATATATTGTCAAAAGTTTGTCTGTCCTGGGACTCGAACCCAGGACCTCTCGCATAACAACCATACGTCACAACCACTTGAGCTAGGCATCTGTTTGTTTATATTTTCACTCATTTCCATTAATATAGCATAATTTTAGGGTTGGCAGTTTTATAAATTAGTTCAAATCAAGTCTAGTTAAGTTTTAAGTTTAATTTTATTTAGTTTTAAAAATAAATATAAAAAGAAAAAAATATATATATAAAAAAAATAAAAAATAATATTTTATTTAAATTTTATAAATTTAATTGTTTTTAAATATTAGTTTAAGTTTTATTTAATTCAAATTATTTTTTTTAAAATTAAATAGATTCGTTTTAAAATAGATTAGATTAAAAGTTTTTATTTCATTTAAATAGTTTAAAATTTAGTTTATTAAAGTAAATTAGATTTGTTTAATCATTTAAATTAGTTTTTAAAATAGATTTTAATTAATTATATAATTTTTAGTTAAAAAAAATACCCAAAAATAGATTTGACCAAAAACAAGTTAAGTTGAAACGTAAAACCGGAAATCAAATTCGAGTCGAATCGAGGAAAAACGAACTTACGAACATTAAAAAGGATTAAAAATCCGAGTTTCACAAGTCAAGCAGTGGGAAAAGTTCCCACTGCTCAACACCCAAAACTACCCCCTGCTAGTGTAATTTTGAACTCAGCTTATCAATAAGCTATTCTAGCTTATCCAGACTTGCAACAACTTATCTTTTGTGATAGGTCTCCATTATTTGACCCATTTAAGTATACTGGAGCTTATTGGACTTTGACTTTGACTTTTTACTAGAAAACCAACTTATTTGACTTTTACATAAGTTCTTATTTGCTTTTTCCAGCTTATTGAGTCAGCTTATTTGAAAACTCTTTGTTGATTTTTCTTAATTAAGTCATTTAAAAGCTTTTGGGACTTGAATCAGCACTTGGGGTGGCCTAGAACTCAAAAACGACTATTTTTATCGTTTTCTGTAGATTGCTTATTACATTTTCAGGCTTATTCCTTGGGCTTATTTCAAATTTATTTTTGCAGAAGTCTTATTTAGGTCAAAAGAAGCTTGTGTGTCAAATTTTAGCTTATGGCATTGGCTTATAGCTTAATGGGCCAAAAAGCCCATTAAGAATAAGCTGCTTGTTATAAGCTAGCTTATTTCACATTTTCAGCTTTTGGGCCTTTGGAAAAAGTTGTTTAAAATTAAATTTTGAGTCAACCGGTGCTTTTTGGGCTTATTTTGAACACTTTTTGTTATTGGGCCCAAATTTGGCCCAATAAGCTACTGTTTTGGGTTTAGCCCATTTTCTAGGCCCATTAAGGGTATTTAGGTAATTTCACTTTCATTTCTGAGTTATTTAGGTTAAATTAATCTAGTTTGTAAGTTTTTAGAATTTTTTATGAATTTTTGATTTTAATATTATTTTAATATTATTTTATTATTAAAAATTAAAAGTCTGATTTTCCAAGTTTTTATATTCTTCCTAGGTTGTAAACACTTAATTAGGATTTTTGCAACTTTCCAAATATTTTTAGAGTCTTTTAATTATTTTCTAGAATTAATTTAAATTTTAATTGATTTTAATAGTTTTTAATTGTTTAAAAATAGTTTTTATTGGTTTTAAAATTTTGAAAAATACTTTTTAGCTTAATTAGAGTATTGTTGAGGTTTACAAACTTTTAAATCTTGTTTAGGGCTTTTTAATAATTAATTTTGATTTTTAGGGCTTTAATTAGCATTAAAAAGTCATTATCTAATTAATTAAAAGGTTTTGGCTAGTTTGGATTTTTTGTAAACTCTTAGAATATTATTAGGGATTTTTGGTAATTTTTAGGAATTTTTAGGGTAAAATTTTAATTTTGGTACTTTTTACGATTTTACGTGTATACCTTTTTCGACTTAGGTTAATCCGTCTTCGTAACCGTCTTTCTCTTCTAATCCCATTTCTATTTTTCTTTCTCAACAATATAATCACAAATCTAATCTAAATCATTACACACATAACACATTAGCCTCCTTGAGAACGAACTCATTTTAGGGTCATTAATACACGGTTTTCCTAAATCGTCGTGCTTACCCACTTTTGCTCTCTTTTCCTAAAGAGTAGTAAAACCACTACATCATTTTGGCGCCGCTGCCGGGGAGGCGTGTTGTGTTTTTATTTGGCATTGTTGTTTTGATATACTAACCATAAATAGTAATTGTATTAGTAGCACTCTACTAATACGTATTATCGGTTTTTGGTTTTTGTGTGAATACTATTACTATAGTGTATACGTAGAACAATAAATTCACAAGTACTCCAAATACGTGAGAAATCACAACCTTGACTTGGGAGGTCATTACCCAATCATTGTATTCGAATCTCAAACCAAAGAAAAAGGCAAAAATAGATAAATACTTTCGTGAAGCTTAATCTTGAAAAATACAAACTATAAGGTGGGTATAAGGCGGAATTATAAATATATCCTAAGGAAAAAGGCTCTTAAGTGCTTCGCGCCGCCTCGTTTCCCCGCTTGCTTGTGAGTATTTGATTTCGAGAGCTAATCGAGGGTTTTGCCGCCCAAAGTATTACTAAGTATCATATATATTTTCTTGGTTTCCATTGATTAAACCCTCTTGAACGTTTTGGTGTTCCACCAACGTTCTAAAGTCATCGAAGGCTTTCACTTCACGTGTTCGTTTTCATTCCTTGAGGCTTCTTTAATCGAGAGATTTGATTAAGGAGGAGATTTGTAGATTTGTGTCTACTTAATACATTCACCAAGTTCCAAAAAGGTTAATACAATCAAAAACCAAAAAAAAAATTGAAAAATACAAAACACCAAAAAGAATCTTCTTTGCTCGTCCCCTCGTTGTACGTGACATTTATGCTAACTCGTAATCAAGCAAGACGTGCACGTAAACGAAAGAACAAAACTCCCACTCCCAATCTTTCTAGTGAGGAATCTCCTATTGACGAACCCATTGTAAGAGAAGCACCAACCATGGCGAATCGAACTATGATGGAGTTACTTCAAGCACCCACCGAGGGTTATGGAGAGCCTATTGTGATTCCCGCTATCCTTGCGGAGAATTTTGAGGTAAAAACGGGTTTGTTGTCAATGATCCAAAACAACAAATTCCGTGGTGATGAGAAGGACAATCCACACAACCATATCCGCCAATTCAATCGTCTTACCGCCACTTGCAAGTTTAAGGATGTCTCGAATGACTCGATTAAGATGATGCTTTTTCCGTATTCCTTAGCGGGGCCCGCTAAAATTTGGTTAGAGAAAGAGCCACCCAATTCTATATTGACGTGGAAGGATCTCGTGTCTAAGTTCGTGAACCAATTTTTTCCGCCCTCTAAGACTACGCATTTGAAAAACGAGATTTCAAAGTTTTCACAAGAATTTAATGAAAGTTTTTCAACGGCTTGGAATAGGTTTAAGGAAATGTTACATGAATGTCCTCATCACGGTTTTTCCGACTTGCATCAAATTGACACGTTTTACAATGGACTTAATGATCATGAAAGGGATTATTTGAATGCCGCCGCAGGTGGTAATTTTTTGTGTAAAACGGTTGAGGAAGCTTTGGTGATAACTGAAAATAGATCTAAGGTGTATAGTCCTCGTAGCACGTCTAGTGTTCGTAAGGCTTCGTCTTCGGCTTCACCTTCTTTGTCTACTACCATCGATGCTTGCCAAATTGAGGCGAACTTGGAAAACAAGATTTTTGATAAGCTTAAAGGACTTTTGATTGAGTTTAAAGTTGGTGAACAAAGTGCTCCCGCTACGGCTAAAGCGGTTGAGGTTTCTTGCATGTATTGTGGTGGAGGTCATGATTTCTCTGAGTGCATTACCAACGGTGGTAACACTTCGAGTGCCTTCGCGACCACGGGAAATTACAACCAAAACGGTCAGGTTTCCCGCTCTAATCAAATGACTCCACCGGGTTATGGTTCAAATCAAAATGCTAACAACAACTATCGCAACAATCAAGTTGGTTTCAAAAACAATTACAACAAGGGAAACTATGGGAATCAAGGGGCTAATAATCAAGTTTCAAACAAAAATGATTTTCAAAACAACAACAAAGGTTTGCAAACATTGAAAGATCTTCCAAGTGAGTTTGTTGAATACGCTAGTGGGAATGATGCTAGGTTTGACAATATTCAAAGAGAAATCATTAGCCTAAGATCCGAGTTTAAGAACGACTTGAAGAAAGAGTTGAAAAATGAGTTAGCTAAGGAACTTAAAATAGACACCAATAAGATGGAAGGAAATGTCACTAGATTGCAACAAAACCAACAAAAAATGGAACAAGGGCAACATGAGATTAAACAAGAGATGATTAAGGCCGAGAAAAGGCAAACCGAGGCCGTATTGAGTCAATCCAATTTTGAAGATAAAATCTCGTCTATGTTTGAGGCAATAATGTGTAAACCGTCTTCGAGTAGTCTTCCTAGCAACACCATATCCAACCCTAAGGGGAGATGAAAGTGATTACCACACGTAGTGGTAAGAGACTTAAGGAACCGACTCCTAAACCAATTGCTCCTACGGAGGAAGCAATTGAGGAAGAACCCGAGGTGGTGGTCCAAAAGGAATATGTCCCAATTCCACGAAGTACCGCTCATGCCACACCTACGGTTGACTTATTACCATCATTGGAACCCGAGATTCCAAAGGCTATGCCTACCATGCCTCAACCCACACCACCTTTGCCCTATCCATCGAGACTTAGGAAGGAGAAACGTCAAGAGCGCGACAATTACCAATTTGAGCTTTTTATGAAAATGTTTCGTGATTTACACTTTAATGTGAGTTTCGCCGATGCTTTGGTCATGATGCCTCGATTTGCCGCTAACTTTAAGAGTATGTTGAACAACAAGGATAAATTGCACCAATTGTCTAGTTGTTCATCGGTTTATCTAAATCGCATACCTCAAAAAGTCGGTGATCCCGGTAAATTTTTGATCCCTTGTGCAATCCAAGATATGGAGGAATGCTTCGCCTTGGCCGATCTTGGTGCTAGCATTAACTTGGTGCCACTTGCAATCTTCAAGTCGCTCAATCTTCCTAATCTTACTCCTTCACTAATGTCTATCGAGTTGGCCGACCATTCCACGATTCCCGCATGTGGTTTGGCGGAAGACGTTTTTATGAAAGTGGGGAAGTTCTACTATCCCGTAGACTTTATCGTTGTTGATATCCCCACGGATCCTCAAGTTTCTCTCATTTTAGGTCGTTCGTTTTTAGATACGTCTATGGCTTTGATCGATGTTCATGCTAGAAAGATCACCTTACGTTTCAACGACGAGGAACTTGTTATAAACGCAACTCAAAACTCTAAAATTTCTCATGTTTATTCCGTTGCAACCATAAACCTCGTTGATATGATTGACGTGGTTTGCGAGGAATTTTCACAAGAAGTTCTAGGTTTTGGCGATGAAGAAACTAGTGGCAATCCCACTGTGTTAGATCCAATTCTTGAAAATTCGACACCAACCTTCACTCTATTTGAAGGTGGTGGTTTTACGTTGGAAGAATTCGATGTTCCATGTAATTGTGACGAAGACCTCGACAACGATGATGACTTCTCAATTATCAAGGATTTTCTTAACGATTTCCCATTGCCTCCACCCGAGGTGGTTATGAGTATCGAGCCCAAATCTTCACTTGAGGAACCACCTATCCTTGAGTTGAAAGATTTACCTCCTCCTCTCGAATATGTCTATTTGGAGGAGGACGACAAGTTGCCGGTTATTATTGCGAAGGAACTTTCGAATGATGAAAAAACCGCACTTGTCGATGTTCTAAAGGACCACAAAAGGGCAATTGCGTGGAAGTTATCCGACATTAAGGGAATCGATCCCAAGTTTTGTACTCACAAAATATTAATGGAGGAGGATTACAAGCCCGCAATCCAAAGTCAAAGAAGGGTGAACCCCAAAATTCACGACGTCATCAAAAAGGAGGTCCTTAAACTCCTTGACGCGGGAATGATTTACCCTATTTCCGATAGCCCTTGGGTGAGTCCTATTCATTGTGTCCCTAAAAAGGGATGGATGACCGTTGTGCCAAAAGATGCCAACGAGTTGATTCCCACTAGACTCGTGACCGGATGGAGAGTGTGCATATACTATCGTAAGTTGAATGAAGCCACTCGAAAAGACCATTTTACCTTGCCCTTCATGGACCAAATGTTGGAGCGTCTTGCGGGAAACGATTTCTATTGCTTTTTAGATGGTTTTTCCGGTTACTTCCAAATTCCCATCGATCCTCGTGATCAAGAAAAAACTACGTTTACGTGTCCATATGGAACGTTTGCCTATCGTAGAATGCCATTCGGACTTTGTAATGCACCGGGAACCTTTCAAAGGTGCATTATGGCTATTTTTCATGACATGATCGAGAAGACGATGGAAGTCTTCATGGATGACTTTTCCATGTTTGGTAATTCGTTCACTTCGTGTTTGTCGAACCTAGAGAGAATGTTGAAACGTTGTGAGGAAACCAACCTTGTGCCCAATTGGGGAAAATGTCATTTTATGGTTAAGAGTGGAATCGTCTTAGGGCACAAGGTCTCGAAAGCGGGGATTGAGGTAGATCAAGCTAAGGTAGACGTCATCGCCAAATTACCTCATCCCAAAACCGTTAAGGGAGTTAGGAGTTTCCTAGGCCACGCGGGCTTTTATCGTCGATTCATCAAGGATTTTTCAAAGATCTCTCGACCCATTACACATCTTCTAGAAAAAGAGGCACGTTTTGTCTTTGACGAAGATTGTGTACGAGCCTTTGAAATCCTTAAGAGGAAACTTACTGAAGCTCCCATTCTTGTTTCTCCCAATTGGAACCTCCCCTTTGAGCTCATGTGTGATGCTAGTGATTACGCTATTGGGGCCGTTTTGGGGCAACGTCATGATAAGCACTTCTTGCCTATTCATTATGCTAGCAAGACGATGATCGAGGCTCAACTAAAATACACTACAACGGAAAAGGAGTTCCTTGCCGTGGTGTATGCATTTGAGAAGTTCCGACCTTATCTCGTCTTAGCTAAATGCATAGTGTATACGGATCATTCGGCTATCAAGTATCTCATGGCAAAGCAAGATGCTAAGCCTAGATTACTTCGTTGGATTCTCCTCCTTCAAGAATTTGATCACACCATCGTTGACAAAAAAGGAGCCGAGAATCTAGCGGCCGACCACCTTTCTCGTTTGGAAGATCCTCACCAAAATGTTTACGAGCCCAAGGAAATCACCGAAACATTTCCGCTCGAGACACTTGGTGTAGTAAATTCTAAGCTTGATTCTTCCACCCCATGGTTTGCGGATTTTGCAAATTACCATGCGGGTAACTTCATCGTTAAGGGTATGACGACTCAAGAAAAACGAAAATTCTTTCGTGACGTCAAGTTCTACTTTTGGAACGACCCTTACTTGTTTCGAACTTGTGCGGATCAAATCATCCGATGTTATGTATTTGGCACCGAAGCTTCTAACATCCTTAGAGCTTGCCATGAGGGACCCACGGGTGGTCACCACGGTGCTAATCTCACGGCTAAAAAGGTGTTTGATGCCGACTTCTTTTGGCCTACTATTTACCGAGATGCACAAGATCTTGTGAAGTCATGTGATGCATGCCAACGACAAGGAAAAGCCTCACAAAAAGATGAAATGCCACAAAACATCATCCAAGTGTGTGAGATCTTTGACGTTTGGGGTATAGACTTTATGGGGCCGTTCCCATTATCTCGTGGTAATAAGTACATTCTCGTTGCGGTTGACTACCTATCTAAGTGGGTGGAAGCTAAGGCTTTGCCCACCAATGATGCTCGTGTGGTAGTCAAGTTTTTGAAAAGCTTGTTTTCTCGGTTTGGAACCCCTCGTGCGATCATAAGCGATCGTGGAACCCATTTTTGTAACGACCAATTCGAAAGGGTCCTAAGGAAATATGGGGTTACACATCGGCTTTCTACGGCTTATCACCCACAAACGAGTGGGCAAGTCGAGGTTTCAAACCGAGCGTTGAAGAGGATCTTGTAGAGATCCGTTGGGGAAAACCGACAATCTTGGTCGGATAAGTTGGACGATGCTTTATGGGCCTTTAGGACCGCTCATAAGACACCCATTGGGTGCACTCCCTATAAGCTTGTGTATGGAAAGAATTGTCATTTGCCTATCGAGTTAGAACACAAGGCTTATTGGGCCCTAAAGCATTGTAATGATGATATGGAGACCACGGGAAAACACCGGAAAATGCAATTGAATGAATTAGATGAATTGAGGGATATTGCTTATGAAAATTCATTGATTTACAAAGAAAAAACTAAAAAGTTGCATGATTCTAAAATTAAAGACCAGGTTTTTAACATTGGGGATCAAGTTTTGCTTTTTAATTCAAGATTAAAAATCTTTTCCGGTAAGTTGAAATCCCGTTGGTCCGGTCCATTCACCGTGACTCAAGTGTTTCCGTATGGGACCATCGAGCTAGCTCAAGATGATGGTCCTAACTTCAAGATGAATGGACATAGGTTGAAGCACTATTTTGGCGGGGAAGTTCCATCCTTGAACTACCTCGACCAAGTCACCTTCCCCAATGATAATTAGTATTGAGGGGATCGAGTCGAGCTCATGAATCGGTAATCAAAAACGAGGAGCCTCGTAGGGGAGTCCCATGCTTATCCTATGTACATATTATCGCTTTCTAATGTAGTTAACGTGTGGGGATTTGTGCCCTTCCAACCTTTGTTCCGTGGTTGTTTGTGAATTGTGGACTTTAGATGATCATGATCTTCACGATTGGAGCCTCTCGTGTTCGTTTATGGGAGCACTCGATTGTTTGCTTTGAAGACTTTCTCAATATCCATGATATATCCTTTTGATGTTCTAACCTTAGGTTATTAGCACACTTCATAAACGGCTATTACTTATTGGTTACACCCTTTCCATGCTAGACTATGCATTCGACTACGTCTCTAGTATGGGGGTGTTTGCACCCCTAGACTCGAAACATTGAGGACAATGTTTAACTTTAGTATGGGGGGGGGTGAATAGATACTTGCCTTGCTAAACCTTCACGCTTTCCAAAGTTTATCTTTTTGTTTATCGTTTTTGTTGCAAAATAAGGGTAAAAATGGCCAAATTTTAAAATTTTTCTCATGTTTTATAAGTGTTTGAAGACACGAATGTAGGTTTTCCGATGGCGAGAATAAGAGTAATTTTTGACTCGACCGTGCGTGTTGAGCACTTATCTTTGATTCCTTAACTACACATTAGGCTAAGTCTCTTAAATGAGGACGAGAAATGATAGGGTTAATTATAAGTTACTATGCTAAACGTAGAGTACTCGTATTCTTTCAAAAACTCATGTGTTCTCGTTGTTTGCTTATTCTCCCTTCGCATGTAAATATTTTTTGCTTAATAAATATTGACTTAGCGGTGTAGTTGGGATTGTTGGGTTTCTAGTCTTTTCTAGTAGCTTCCGTGTAATTAAATTGGGAAGACATTAAGGTATCGCCAGCGTCACGGTTTTGAAGTATTGGCACCCCAATAATCAAAAGCTTCACCCAATAATTAGATTTCAAGTGCTCACCTAAATCAAGCAAACAATTTGAAGCCCCACAAGGCCGAAAAATCTATGCAAAATTGAAAGTGAATCAAGCCTTAATCTTTGAAGCTTTAAAGATCCAAAATTCGCCTTAGCGTGAGGATATACCTCTTTGGCTAATAAAACTACCGATGAGGTGGATAATAAAAGGCAAGGCAAGACCGAAGTCATAATAAAAGCTTCATGGCGAAGTTGAATAAAAGATGGAGGTAAACCAAAGATAATAAGGCCCTTCCGTTAGGGGGCGTATAAAAGTCTTGGTAATAAGTCTCATGTTCAAAACCGTTATAAAACCGTGTTTATCGATCTTCTTGTCAACTTAATTTTTTGACATCGTTGTCTATTAGGAGGGGTTATTGATTTGATGGTCTTGGTTACACCGTTAGGACTCTATTTTTAGACCTAAATCTCTATTATCGCATAAGTCAAACAATGTATCCTCGTGAAACATTTAAGACAATATAAAATATAAGAGATACAACTTAGGAATAATGGGAGGATAAGTACGTGATTAGGGCATATGAGTAGTGTTAGCATTACTAACTTATAATGACAATGATCTCGTTGCACGCTTGGCATGGAATTAGGGTGAAAATCGAGGACGATGAAATTATTTTTAACGAAGCATTCATGTGTTCTTATTCTATGAACCTAAACGTCCCATTTTGCGATGAAAATCATACATTATGTCTAAAACACAAGTAGTAGTAGCAATAGAAGTAGTGTAGTTAGTTTATCATTCAATAAAGTGAATAAAAATGAATTTTGGAGGTGCTACGATACTTTATTCTAGCATTGCGTGAGGGCACGGCAATGGTTTAGTATGGGGGAGTGATGAGACTGCTTTTATACATAGTCTCATCTTCCAAATAGGGCTTAAAATGCATTAATTATCATCAAAATACCCATATATATGCTTGTGTTTGTTACTTGTGTATTTTAGGTACGGATATTGAGAAAATGAGAAAAGATCACAAGAATCATGCAAAAACGAACACGGGAAACGAAGCCGCACAATGAACCAAGCCCTAATGAAGACTTTCCCAAGATCAACCCTTGAAGATTTAAAGATTTGAAGAATTATGAAGAAGGGTCCTCCAATATGGAAGAATTGACACTTTATACCCTTGTATCCTCAAAATTACAAGTTTGGTCCCTAAAGTTTGTCAAAATTACAAAAAGGACCCTCCACTTTGAAGAATTGGCAAGTTTAGCCCCTCAACAAAGCTAAATTGTCAACCAATACCCTCTACAAAGTCAAAAACATCATGAAGTCCTTCAAAGTACAAGAAATTACAAGTGTGGTCCTTTGAAAATTCCAAAATTACAAAAAGGACCCTCAACTTTGAATATTTGGCAAAAATGGTCCCTCAATCATTATGACTTGGCAATTTCAGTCCTCCAAAATACCAATCAAACAAGTCAAGACCATTACCATTGAAGAAATTACCAAATCAGCCCTTCAAGAATCATCAAATGGCAAGAAATACCCCTGAAAATACTTTGGAAAAGTATTTGGGGCAAAAGTGTGAAAATGAAAACTTGAAATACAAAGGGAATACGTTTTTGGCTGTTTAATTTGAAAGTGAAAGGAGTATAAAAGATTGAGGGTTAAACTTGGCAGACAATGAAAGAAACCTAGACAAACCACCATCCCACACGTGTCCCACTAACCCCCCTCATCCAATCAGAACCCCCCATTACTCCACCTCACATCCCACTCAGTTATATTAAACTAATCTTAACTGATTAGTTTAATTTGGCGCCTAACACTAACATTTAAACCCAAAACAGATCAAACTTAACCACTATTCACCTATGAACACGAATTGGGTTTTCTCTAATGACATGAAATTAAACCACCAAATTATCCAGAATCACAATTAGGGTGGTCCTAATCATAACCCAACTCCCAAAACCCATGCCACATCATCACCATGGTCACATGATAAACCCTTGTACACGGTTTGGGAGAAAAAGAAAAAACATGCCAGCAATCCAACGTCCAATATCCTAGCTTCAAACTTAAGCTTCTTTTGAGCCATTGATCAAATTCCTTCACACTTTACAACTTCACAAACTGCCAAAAAGATCACATGATCAAGAAAAAATTCAAAATTCTCAAGGGCATTTCTGGAAGTTCCATGCTTAGGGTTTTTACATTTTCAGCTTCATAGGACCATGTACACCCTCTATATAAAGGGTCTAGCATTTTACATTTGTCTCTGCTTTTGATTTTTTCCTTGTTCAACTTCTGTAAATACCATTTCAGTTTAATGAAATTGTGTTTGAAGCATTGAAGAAAAGTCATTGGCCAATCTTTATTACTGCTTATTATTGCTATATGATTGTTAGTTTAGAAGATAAAAACCTGTTTTCACTTGGAGGTTGCAAAAGTTTGCAATTTTCCTCATTCTTGATATTTTGCTAAGTCATTGATCAAATCTTGGAATTTCTGTGCTAAGAGTGATCTATACATCCTGATATTGTTAATATCAAGGTGTTCTGAGCTCAAAGTTTGGGGATAATCAAGTGTGGGATCAATTGGTTGCATTATTCAAGCAAGTTTCATTTTTTGAAATTTTTCTGAATTTATTGTGCTTTAACCTTGTTCAATCTTAGCAGGCTTTGTTGTGGAAGCTTGTTCTTGTTCTTGCTAGCACATAAGCTCAAAATCCGTGGGTGTGGATGTACATCCATGAGGTACACACCCTTAATCCCAAAATCTGATAAAACTTTGGATTTTTGTGATATTTGAGTGTTGCCTTTGTTCTGGTGTATTTTGTGGCTTATACTTGCTTGAATCTATTAATCTTACTTGTTTTTGTGATAATTGATGCTTGGGTGGTCTTAAATCTCACTTTTTCTTGTTTAAAATTGGTTTTGAAAAGATAAAGGGGTGTTTGGGTCTACCTGTTTGTGTTGATTTTGAGTTATTGTGTTAAGGGAAGTTTGTGTTTGTGCTTATTATATGTTGTATGCTCATAATAGACCACAAACCTGCAAATATTTGGACTTGAAACCTTGAATTGTTCAACCTGCTATATCTTGTTGAGTTTTACTGATTTTTGCCTAAGATTTTGGGAAAACCTAGGGTTTATGCATGCTTAGGTGTAAAAGTTGTTTAAAGCTCATTAATATAACATACTTGAAAGATTTGAGTGTTTGAATCTGAGCCTTGGGTCAAGTATATCAGCAAGAACACCATTTGGCTAAAACTTGTTCATCAGTAACTTTAATTGCTTAGATCTTGTTCAAATCTTGTAAGTTTTGCATGAAACTTGTTTAGACTTACTCATTTAAGTTTATTTTAGCCTGTGTATGCTTTTGGTGCAATTTGGTTAGCTTATTCTTGCTAAAACAGCTTATTGGTCATATCTGCTATACTTGTTCTTATTTTGCCCAGATCTGGTACTTGTTTGAATTAACTGTATCATTTGGCAGTTTCTTGTTGTGATTTGTTGATTGTTATTGACTCCTTATGATCCAAAGATCATTTGGGTGCCTTTGTGTAATCTGAATCTCCAAAATAGCCACTAATACTTAGTTTTGCAACCAAAGTATGAAATTTTGAAGTCCCAAGTCTTTTCGAATTGAAAACCGGTCTTAAGTGCGACTCAATTGTCTTTTGGTGAATCAAGAGAATGGTTTGGTTATGTTTGTTTTAAACTACTAGCAAGTAAATAAAGTGTCGTTGAGTAAATGGAAGAATTAAGATTAATTTAAATGACGAGTAAAAATAAATGCATAAAACTTAAAGGTGACAATGGAAAAGTACTAACACACTAGATAAAACTAACACTTGGGAAATATTCTGAAAATAAAAAGTACTATAAGAAAGTAACATCGAAAGAAACCAAAACAAGCCAAAAGGGGACCCGATCGGAATGTATTCCGATCGGATGGTCGGGATGCAGGGAAAAACACCCAATCGGAATATAGGACACAAAGGTTCAATCGGATTAACCAACCAATCGGAATAAAGGGGCGAGCACCAGTCGGAATAATCAAAATAAGGACAAATTGGAATACTTAGGTAAACTCCCAATCGGAATTTTCATCAAAGGTTCAGATCGGAATGTTAAAATTCCACCCGTCGGAATACTAGCAAAAGACCCAATCTGAATATGAAACTCAGGCTGCTAATCGGAATAGGGAAGATAGGGTCCGGTCGGAATAGGCACCAATCGGAAAGGGGTTTTACCACCCTTTCCAAAAATAATGGGAAACGGTTAGGAGGGGACACCCGGTCGGAACAGGCCAATCGGAAAGGGGCTTTACCACCCTTTCCGAAATTTGTGGAATTGGGGAAAAGCTAGGTAATAAGCTAAAGTAATAAGCTAACACCCGAAACTTATCAATCCAAATGAGTAACCGAATCAAATAAGCACTTTTATCAACTTATCTAACTCAAAATCAAACAACTTTTTAGATTAAACAATAAAAACATAAACTTTTTAATAAAACTTTTTAATAAGAAAAATAAGCTAATCATAGAAATAAGCCAATAAGCACAAAAGTCTTAAAGCTTAATCTAATGAAAACTTATAAAATGATCAAAAGATTAATTTTTAAGCACGAAATCAACTAGAACAACACGGATCTTATGATATACGCACCAAAATCAATCTTAAATCAAAGAAAAGTAGAATGAGATTAAGAGATAAAAGCTTAAAATGGAACTTTGATTAATGAAATAAGCAATACAAAGATGTTTAATCTTGAAAGATTAAAAGAAAAAGATGAACTAGTGAGAGAAAGTTTAAGACTTTCTCTCTCTAAAAACTAAAAAGTGAAAAATTAACTAAAAAATCTAACCACCCTCCTAATGACTATTAGGAGGGTATTTATAGGGAAGGTGGAAGGAGTGCATGTGTTGCATCTTCACGTTTTCTCGACTCGACTTTAAATTCTTCGTCTTTGTCGTCTCGGGATTTGAACTTGTCTTTTAATTTTCTTCTTCTATTAGACTTAAGTTCTTCGACTTCGTTAAACTTCCGTCTTTTGACTTTTTCTTCGATAAATCTTCAGAATAGGCCTTGGACTTCCGCTCTTTTTGCACTCTTGATCTTTTGACTTCGTCTTTTCCCGTTTTCTTCAATAAAAGCCCGTGTTTTCTTCCTTTTTCATATTTTAGTCCTAAAACACAATAAAAACACAAACCACGCATAATTCCGACTTTTACGACATAAATCACACGTTTTGGTCTTGTTATTATTGGAAATAAGTGGTAAAAGGATAAGTGTTTTCACACTTATTAAATCCCCTACACTTGACCATTGCAATGCCCTCATGCAATGCATTAAATTTAAAGCACGGTTTACATTTTCCATCATAAATAACCCACCTTGGCCTTTATTAAATTCTAAACATAAAAGATAGAAATAAGTAAAGAAATTAAAAACTTACATTGGGTTTTGGCGGCCGTGAACGTTTATCATCCTCAAGTTTCACGTTCCCCATACCAAGCTTAAAAACGAGATCATTGTTATTATAAGTTAGCAAACTATCACGAACTCATGTGGGCCAATTATTCACTTAGACTCCCTTATTCCTAGGTGTATCTCTTATATTTTATTTTTGTCTTGAATGATCACGAGGATGCATTGTTTGACTTATTTCGATAGTTATTTAGTCCGAAAATAAGGTGAACGATTTAATCAATAATTAGCTAAAGGACCAAATCTTTTAAAACTGCTTCTCGGGATATCAGAAAGTTCATATCTTGGCATAACTTGGTTCGCGATTTGAGACCTTTCTCGGGCCGATATTTGGCAGCGACTTCATACTTCGAATCTTCGAGAGACGTTCTTGAAATTATGGTCTTCTCTTCATAATAGGAATTTCTTCACTTGAAGTTTTTGAGAGATTCTTCATCTTTGGACCACGACTTCTTCATTTTTCTCCAATCTTTATTTTGGACTTTGATATACAACGATCCGCCTCCTTTTAGGACTTGGATCTATTTATCCTCATACCTTGTTAGGGTCTTTTCGGATAGACTTCTCCATGACTTTTGGGGAGTTCTTGCTTTTCGTCGTGTGTCTCGATCCTTCATATTGATTTTCGATAAATGATTCTTCACATCACTTTTGGATCTTTAGCAACAAAATGTAGCCCTCATGCCTTGTTAGGGCCTTTTCGGACTCGCCAATCTTCGCGCCCCGCTTCATAAGTTATGCCTTGGCTATGAACTCTCGTCATTACCGAGCAACTTTTAAACGATCTGGGGCTAGAAGCTAAGTAACCTTTTAAATCGTACAACCTTATTTATTAGCAGATTAATTTATTAACAAGCGGAGGGAGAATAGGCTCATAATTAACTCACATAAATTCACGAAAGAATACCGAACTTATAATTGACTCTATCATCTCTCGTTCTCCACAGTTTAAAATCTCAAGTAATGAGACTCGTGGATACTTAGCCTATTAAATCAAAGTTTTGGGTTTTCGAGTCGCCTATAGGATCTTGCAAATTCTTAGACTTTTTCAAGTTTAGAAATCGCGTTTTAAAGTTCCCTTGATAAACGACTCTCTAGGATCAATTATAGGAACTTGCGAAAAGTTCTTGTTCTTAACCTGTGAGAGTTAAGACTTTCGCGTTTTATAGCTCCCTATATAAAAGCCTAGCAAAACTTGACTTAAACATGTTAAGGATACTAGCTAGAGTAAACTTAGGCAAGTAAACTCGGGTTGAGTCAAAATGTTCACGACTAAGAAAAATCTAAAACCACTTTATTAAAAATTTATTCTAGCAACGGAAAGAAACTAAACATGATAAAGGAAAGTACAACTATACAACTAGGCCAAAATAGATTAAAAATTTTGAAAAATGTCGAAAAATCAAATTTTCCGGTTAAAATGAGGGCAAATTCATGGAAAAGACCACTTACTTCGATAGAAGTCCCCCCTACACTTGAGATAAACATTGTCCTCAATGTTTAAGCATGTGGGAGTAAACTCCCCTACACTGAGGACATTGTGCACTTTGTTTAAATCTTGCTAAGGAAAGGACAACTAAAGTGAATTCAATGTGAACATATAGAATATGAAATATTGAATCACAAGAGTTTAGGATAGAACCGGGAAGATAGGAAACACGGTATCACGGTTCGTCAAAAGTCATCAAGATGCTTTCTGAAGCTTTAATCCCTGCACAGCACAAGAAACAAGACAACAAACATATGCGGGGCTCCCCCTACACTTATTATGAAAGCAGTAAAGGATAGAACACGGGTTGCCTCCCGAGAAGCGCTTGTTTTTGTTCACCGAGTCATGAGCCTGACTCGACCCAATTTTAGTTCATGGGGAACGTGGTGAGGGATGGAATCATCTCTTGAGAGATGTCCTCACCAAAGTACAGCTTCAAACGCTGGCTATTCACCTTGAAATTGGGCCCATTCGGCTGAGAAAGCTCAATGGTCCCATATGGAAAGACTTTGGCGACGGTGAATGGACCAGTCCAGCGGCTCTTCAACTTGCCAGAGAAGATCTTCAACTGAGAGTTAAAGAGTAAGACTTGATCACCAACGTGGAACTCTCGGTTCTTGATTTTAGCATCGTGGATCATCTTCGTCTTCTCCTTGTAGATCAGCGAGTTCTCATAAGCTGCATTCCTTAGTTCATTTAGCTCGTTGAGTTGAACTTTGCGATGATCACCGGCTTTGATGATGTCGAAGTTAGCCCACTTCAAGGCCCAATGCGCCTTATGTTCCAGCTCGATGGGTAGGTGGCAGGCTTTCCCGTACACAAGACGATAAGGTGTACAACCGATCGGGGTCTTGTAAGCAGTACGAAAAGCCCACAGAGCATCATCTAACTTATCGGCCCACGCGGCGCGATGCTCTCCCACAGTACGCTCCAAAATTCTCTTCAAGCCACGATTGGAAATTTCGGCTTGCCCATTGGTTTGGGGATGATAGGCGGTGGAAAGACGGTGAGTGACACCATACTTTGCCATGACTCTTGCAAATTGATCGTTGCAAAAATGAGTCCCGCGATCACTGATGATAGCACGAGGAACGCCAAATCGAGCGAAAAGCTGCTTTAAAAAGTTCACAACCACCCTCGCATCATTCGTAGGAAGAGCCTTAGCTTCAACCCATTTAGAGACGTAGTCGACGGCGACGAGGATGTACTTGTTCCCTTTGGAGGATGGAAATGGCCCCATAAAGTCGATGCCCCATACATCAAAGATTTCACATTCCTGTATGAAATTTTGAGGCATCTCATCCTTATGTGTGATCTTGCCCTGACGTTGGCAAGCATCACAATGCTTAACCATTTCGTGAGCGTCACGATAAATGGTGGGCCAGTAGAATCCAGAATCAAACACTTTCTTAGCGGTGTAGTTGGGACCAAAGTGACCACCGGTGGGTCCTTTGTGGCAAGCTTGGAGGATGTCAAAAGCTGCCGGTCCGTCAACACATCGACGAATAATCAGATCAGCACACTGTTTGAATAGATAAGGGTCATCCCAAAAGTAAGTCTTAACATCGTTCAGGAACTTCTTCTTTTGTTGGGATGTTAACCCTTGGATGAGAATACCACCCGCTAAGTAGTTTGCAATGTCCGCAAACCACGGGGTGCCATCAAGATTGAGATTTATATACATTAGAGTCTCCAGGGGGAAAGAGTCATTGATCTCTTTATTCGGATGATCCCCCTGATATGGATCCTCAAGTCGACTCAAATGATCCACGGCCAGGTTTTCGGCTCCCTTCTTATCACGAATTTCAATGTTGAATTCTTGAAGGAGCAAAACCCAGCGAAGAAGTCTTGGCTTAGAATCGTTCTTAGTCATCAAGTACTTCAACGCGGAATGGTCCGTGTATACGATGGTGGTGGATAAAACAAGATAGGGGCGAAATTTCTCAAAAGCATAGACAACAGCTAAAAGCTCTTTTTCGGTTGTCGTATAATGCAATTGAGCCCCTGTCATTGTTTTGCTAGCGTAGTGGATTGGTTGGAAGTGTTTATTCACTCTTTGGCCCAAAACCGCACCAATAGCAAAGTCGCTAGCATCGCACATCAATTCAAAAGGCAGCTCCCAATTAGGGGTAACCAAGACCGGTGCCTTAGTTAGCTTATCCTTGAGAAGATTGAAGGCTTCGAGACACTCTTTAGAAAAGATAAAAGGAGTATCTTTTTCTAAGAGGTGGGTCATCGGGCGAGCGATTTTAGAGAAATCCTGAATGAATCTACGATAGAAGCCCGCATGACCCAGAAAACTTCTCACACCCTTCACAGTTGAAGGTGGAGGTAATTTTGCTATGACATCTACTTTAGCACGGTCGACTTCAAGACCGGCTTTAGAGATTTTGTGTCCTAGCACAATGCCTTCTTTTACCATAAAATGGCATTTTTCCCAATTCAGAACAAGGCGAGTGTCTTTGCACCGCTTAAGCATACGTTCCAAGTTGGCAAGGCAAGCAGAGAAGGAATCCCCGAAGACCGAGAAATCATCCATGAAGACTTCCATGGTTTGCTCAACCATGTCATGGAAGATAGCCAACATGCACCTTTGGAAAGTCCCGGGGGCATTGCATAAGCCAAAAGGCATTCGTTTATAAGCAAAGGTGCCATAGGGACAAGTGAATGTTGTCTTCTCTTGATCTTGGGGATCGATGGGTATTTGAAAATAACCCGAGAAACCATCCAGAAAGAAGTAATATTCATTACCAGCTAGACGTTCAAGCATTTGGTCCATAAAAGGTAGAGGGAAATGATCCTTTCTCGTGGCATCATTGAGTTTGCGGTAGTCTATACAAACTCTCCACCCAGTAACGAGACGGGTAGGAATTAACTCGTTGTTTGCATTGGGCACAACGGTGATTCCGCCTTTCTTAGGCACACAATGGACTGGACTAACCCACGGTGAATCCGAAATAGGGTAAATCATACCCGCATCAAGAAGTTTGATAACCTCTTTTTTGATGACTTCATGGATTTTAGGATTCACCCTTCGTTGACTTTGAATTGTGGGCTTAAAGTCGTCCTCCATGAGAATTTTATGTGTGCAGAAATGAGGATCAATTCCACGGATGTCCGAGATTTTCCAAGCGATAGCTCGTTTATGCTTCTTCAACACGGCGACAAGTCGGGCTTTTTCGTCTTCTTTCAGATCCTTTGCGATGATGACCGGTAGCTTCTCGTCGTCTTCTAGGAAAACGTACTCAAGATGAGGCGGTAGGTCCTTAAGCTCGAGAGTAGGAGGATCCTCAGTAGATGGTGAAACTAACGATGGATCATCATTAGTCACCTCTTTAGGAGCAGGAGGAGAGAACGGGTCCTCATTGAGAAGTCTCTCAATAGTACTAATGTCTTCATCCCAATTGGTGGACAAATTATCATACTTAATATCGAGAGGACCCAAACTAGCTTCGAAATCATCCAAGTCACTTTCTCCGAAAGGAGTCAATGCTGGAGCAATTGAGGCAACGGTCTCAACATTGGGTAGAGAAGAAAGAGTACTTTTGCAAGCATCATGAAAATGTTCTTCACAAGCCTCATCGAGAACATCAATAGCATTAACACTCTCATACGAATAAGGTTGCTTAGAAATCTTACCCATGTTGAAGACAATTTTATCGTCACCAACTCTCATGATTATTTCGCCTGCGGCTACATCAATGAGAGTGCGACCGGTCCTCAGAAATGGACGTCCAACGATTAATGGAACACGGGGATCCATCTCGTAATCAACGACAACAAAATCCACCGGGAAGGTGAATTTGTCGACGCCAACGAAGACATCTTCGGCTATCCCCACTGGATAAGCAACCGTACGGTTGGCTAATTCCAAAGTCATTTTGGTGGGGACTAGCTCGGGGAGAGATAATTGCTTCCAAACACTTAAAGGCATTAAGTTTATACTGGCACCTAGATCGGCTAGGGCCATGCAATTCTCTACTCCCGGGAAGTTGAAAGGAATCAAGAAGCGACCCGGATCACCAAGTTTGGTGGGCAATTTCCTTAAGAGCACTGCGGAGCAGTTCTCATTAAGTTGGGTCTGAGCAATGTCAAGAAGCTTTTCTTTATCACTTAGAAGATCTTTAAACATCTTAGCGTATTTGGGCATGTGAGCGAGAGCCTCGGCAAAGGAGATGTTAAAATTCAATTGTTTAAACATTTTTAGGAAGTTTGAAACCTGAATATCATCCTTGCTCTTTTGCTTCTCTTTCCTCAACCTTGAAGGATAAGGTATATTGGATGAAGAAGAAGGCTTTAAGGGAATAGGATCACTCACAACCACGGGTGGTGGGGAAATGGGGATAGAAGGTGAAGGAGGTGAAGAAAGTTGCTCTTTTTCCTTGTTCACAATCACGGGTGGAGGTGTAGGAAGCTCGGGTTCCATATATCCTTTTCCACTTCGAGTGGTGATTGCTTTCATCTCCCCTCTTGGATTCGCAACGGTATTACTCGGAAGAGTACCCAAAGAAGAGGATTGATTACTTTGGATGAGCGAACCAATCATATCACGAAGGTGAAGAGCTTGATTGTTAAAAGAGTTTTGCATGTTGGCATTAATATCATTGCTGTGTTTGGCCATGTCATTCCTTAGCTCGGCTCGAATATCGCTCCCTTGTTTCACCATGTCATTCTTCAAGTTGACAAATTGACTCTGAAGATTCGTCACCATCTCACGATTAGTCTTCATGAACGTCTCGACGTCTTGGTTTACGGCCATCGGTTGATTGAGAGGTGGAGCTTGAGAATTTCCTTGAGTTGGGTATGGGTTTCTTTGGGATTGATATTGATTTTGAGCACGAGGTTGGGATTGGTTGTTTCGGTTGTAGCTTTGTTGTTGGTTTTGGTTTGCAGGAGGGAAACCGGGAGGAGCAAGATAATTGTTGGAACGATAACTTAGCAAGCCACAGTCTCCTTGTGGGCGAGCTTGATAGCCTCCCGTGGGATAAGTGCCGTAAGCTGCGTTAACGTTTTCAGAATAATTGCCTTGGGTAGAAGGACAATCATTATAAGAGTGAGGGCCACCACATGTGTCACAAGAAATAGCAACGGCTTTAGCTTGTTGAAAGTGGTTTGTGGCCATGGCCATGAAATTCTTGTTCATTTCAGCGAGTTGTCGAGAAATTTCAGACATTTCAGGATTGGAGGTAGTAGAAGAAACATTGACTCTCGAGTTAGATCTTGAGGATGCGGATGAATCCCAATTCTTGTGGTGAGTAGTCATGTTTTCGATCAACTCTCGACACTCCTCCGGTCTCCTTTTCATAAAAGTACCACCGGCGGCGGCATTGATCGTGTCACGATCACGAAAAGTGAGACCATTGTAGAAGGTGTCAATGAGAGTGACGGGGAGCATATTGTGATTAGGACAGCGGTCGATCAAATCATTGTAGCGTTCCCAAGCATCGAAAAGCGATTCATCATTCTCTTGCATAAATCCACTGATTTGGTTACGAAGGCTAGTGACCATGGATGGGGGAAAATAGCGCGATAAAAAGCGTTGAGTCATGTCGTTCCACGTGTGAATAGAATTCTTATGAAGACGGTCAAACCATTTTTCGGCATGGTGAGAAAGCGAGTGTGGAAAAAGTTGAAGGCGAAGGTCATCCATAGAAACACCGGGGCACTTCATGCTTTGGGTAATGGTAATGAATTTGTCGAGGTGTTTGTTGGCATCATCATCCGGAATTCCACCAAATGGGTTCGTTTGCACTTGTTGTATCATATGATGCTTCAACGAAAACTCCTGAGCCGTGACGTGCATTGGCGCGATCGGGCCTCCGCGTCCGTTCATGGTGGGTTGGCACAATTCCTCCATGGTTCGTAAATCAGGTAGAAGGACATTGTTGTTGTTGTTATTGTTATTATTCAAATTGTTTTGAGGTGGGTGATTATTGTTGTTATTAACACCAGCCATATCTAAATCTTCAAGAGTCTCGGGCTCAGAATAGTTGGAAGATCTAGTACGCATGCACCTGCAGAAGAAAAATATACACAAAGAATATCTATATAATCTTTTTGGTTTTTATAGGTTTTTTAATGTTTTTGTATTTTTGAAGAGTTTTATTATTTTTTTGGATTTTTGGAAATTTTTATAGCAATGAAAATAACGTTCAAAGAACGGATCCCAAAATTCAATGCGTCTCTCACTAAAAACCGTTTATCTTAACGAAAAGAGCCGGCAGCGGCGCCATTTAATACTTAGTTTTGCAACCAAAGTATGAAATTTTGAAGTCCCAAGTCTTTTCGAATTGAAAACCGGTCTTAAATGCGACTCAATTGTCTTTTGGTGAATCAAGAGAATGGTTTGGTTATGTTTGTTTTAAACTACTAGCAAGTAAATAAAGTGTCGTTGAGTAAATGGAAGAATTAAGATTAATTTAAATGACGAGTAAAAATAAATGCATAAAACTTAAAGGTGACAATGGAAAAGTACTAACACACTAGATAAAACTAACACTTGGGAAATATTCTGAAAATAAAAAGTACTATAAGAAAGTAACATCGAAAGAAACCAAAACAAGCCAAAAGGGGACCCGATCGGAATGTATTCCGATCGGATGGTCGGGATGCAGGGAAAAACACCCAATCGGAATATGGGACACAAAGGTTCAATCGGATTAACCAACCAATCGGAATAAAGGGGCGAGCACCAGTCGGAATAATCAAAATAAGGACAAATTGGAATACTTAGGTAAACTCCCAATCGGAATGTTCATCAAAGGTTCAGATCGGAATGTTAAAATTCCACCCGTCGGAATACTAGCAAAAGACCCAATCTGAATAGGAAACTCAGGCTGCTAATCGGAATAGGGAAGATAGGGTCCGGTCGGAATAGGCACCAATCGGAAAGGGGTTTTACCACCCTTTCCGAAAATAATGGGAAACGGTTAGGAGGGGACACCCGGTCGGAACAGGCCAATCGGAAAGGGGCTTTACCACCCTTTCCGAAATTTGTGGAATTGGGGAAAAGCTAGGTAATAAGCTAAAGTAATAAGCTAACACCCGAAACTTATCAATCCAAATGAGTAACCGAATCAAATAAGCACTTTTATCAACTTATCTAACTCAAAATCAAACAACTTTTTAGATTAAACAATAAAAACATAAACTTTTTAATAAAACTTTTTAATAAGAAAAATAAGCTAATCATAGAAATAAGCCAATAAGCACAAAAGTCTTAAAGCTTAATCTAATGAAAACTTATAAAATGATCAAAAGATTAATTTTTAAGCACGAAATCAACTAGAACAACACGGATCTTATGATATACGCACCAAAATCAATCTTAAATCAAAGAAAAGTAGAATGAGATTAAGAGATAAATGCTTAAAATAGAACTTTGATTAATGAAATAAGCAATACAAAGATGTTTAATCTTGAAAGATTAAAAGAAAAAGATGAACTAGTGAGAGAAAGTTTAAGACTTTCTCTCTCTAAAAACTAAAAAGTGAAAAATTAACTAAAAAATCTAACCACCCTCCTAATGACTATTAGGAGGGTATTTATAGGGAAGGTGGAAGGAGTGCATGTGTTGCATCTTCTTTCTTGCTTTCTTCACGTTTTCTCGACTCGACTTTAAATTCTTCGTCTTTGTCGTCTCGGGATTTGAACTTGTCTTTTAATTTTCTTCTTCTATTAGACTTAAGTTCTTCGACTTCGTTAAACTTCCGTCTTTTGACTTTTTCTTCGATAAATCTTCAGAATAGGCCTTGGACTTCCGCTCTTTTTGCACTCTTGATCTTTTGACTTCGTCTTTTCCCGTTTTCTTCAATAAAAGCCCGTGTTTTCTTCCTTTTTCATATTTTAGTCCTAAAACACAATAAAAACACAAACCACGCATAGTTCCGACTTTTACGACATAAATCACACGTTTTGGTCTTGTTATTATTGGAAATAAGTGGTAAAAGGATAAGTGTTTTCACACTTATTAGCCACTAAAGACAAAAAGTCAAACAAGTCAAGCAGTGGGAAAAGTTCCCACTGTTCAACACCCAAAACTAGCCCCTGCTAGTGTAATTTTGAACTCAGCTTATCAATAAGCTATTAAGCTTATCCAGACTTGCAACAACTTATCTTTTGTGATAGATCTCTATTATTTGACCCATTTAAGTAGACTGGAGATTATTGGACTTTGACTTTGACTTTTTACTAGAAAACCAACTTATTTGACTTTTACATAAGTGCTTATTTGCTTTTTCCAGCTTATTGAGTCAGCTTATTTGAAAACTCTTTGTTGATTTTGCTTAATTAAGTCATTTAAAATCTTTTGGGACTTGAATCAGCACTTGGGGTGGCCTAGAACTCAAAAACGACTATTTTGTCGTTTTCTTTAGATTGCTTATTGCATTTTCAGGCTTATTCCTTGGGCTTATTTCAAATTTTTTTTGCAGAAGTCTTATTTAGGTCAAAAGAAGCTTGTGTGTCAAATTTTAGCTTATGGCATTGGCTTATAGCTTAATGGGCCAAAAAGCCCATTAAGAATAAGCTGCTTGTTATAAGCTAGCTTATTTCACATTTTCAGCTTTTGGGTCTTTGGAAAAAGTTGTTTAAAATCAAATTTTGAGTCAACCTGTGCTTTTTGGGCTTATTTTGTACACTTTTTGTTATAGGGCCCAAATTTGGCCCAATAAGCTACTGTTTTGGGTTTAGCCCATTTTCTAGGCCCATTAAGGGTATTTAGGTAATTTCACTTTCATTTCTGAGTTATTTAGGTTAAATTAAGCTAGGTTGCAAGTTTTTAGATTTTTTTATGATTTTTTGATTTTTAATATTATTTTAATATTATTTTATTATTAAAAATTAAAAGTCTGATTTTCCAAGTTTTTATATTTTTCCTAGGTTCTAAACACTTAATTAGGATGTTTGCAACTTTCCAAATATTTTTAGAGTCTTTTAATTATTTTCTAGAATTAATTTAATTTTTAATTGATTTTAATAGTTTTTAATTGTTTAAAAATAGTTTTTATTGGTTTTAAAATTTTGAAAAATACTTTTTAGCTTAATTAGAGTATTTTTGAGGTTTACAAACTTTTAAATCTTGTTTAGGACTTTTTAATAATTAATTTTGATTTTTAGGGCTTTAATTAGCATTAAAAAGTCATTATCTAATTAATTAAAAGGTTTTGACAAGTTTGGATTTTTTGTAAACTCTTAGAATATTATTAGGGATTTTTGGTAATTTTTAGGGTAAAATTTTAATTTTGGTACTTTTACGATTTTACGTGTATACCTTTTTCGACTTAATTTAATCCGTCTTCGTAACCGTCTTTCTCTTCTAATCCCATTTCTATTTTTCTTTCTCAACAATATAATCATAAATCTAATCTAAATCATTACACACATAACACACTAGCCTCCTTGAGAACGAACTCATTTTAGGGTCATTAATACACGGTTTTCCTAAATCGTCGTGCTTACCCACTTTTGCTCTCTTTTCCTAAAGAGTAGTAAAACCAGTACATCACTACGTCCTACCTCTCTAATGCGAGATAAGGTTTCTTATTCTGTAGATGAAGAAAGCCATAAGCCACTTGAATATACATTCCTGTAGTAAAAATACTACATAAATAAGATTAAAATAAGCCACTTTTGGTGTTTGGATTTGCATGCCGAAATTAACTATCTGATTATTTTTGGTTTATGTTGACAACTTAATATTAGCTAAACAGATTTTGTTTTTGTTATTCAATGTACATAATGATTTTTAATTAAATTACAAAGCCGCTCCTTAGAGTCGCAAAGAAGTAACCTATAGTTGACCATATATCCCCATGATAGGCATTAATATATATTACCGAGTTTAAGCCACACTAATCCAAATAAAAAAGTGCTTATGTTAGCCCTATATTTTATATAGTCGAACAAGAATGTAATAGGTCATCTCATTCGTTAAATGGTCTTGTATTGTAATAGGTTAGTCGGGAAAACCGGGCTTGGACTTTAAGCTAATATTGTATAAGTTAGGGGCGTAAGCCCAAAACAAAGCCAAGCCCGACCCAAGATGAAGCCCACAAAGGCCTTAGGCCGTGGCATATATAACCCTCTTCCACATGTGGAAGAGGGTGTTGGTTACCATTTTGTTTCTCTCTCTAAAAGTGTTTAACCTTCCAAATTCTCTCTTGTTTCTCTCTCTACTTTCTTCTCTTTCTCTCTCTAAATATCTCTTCTAAATCTTGTGTTATGGATTAAATGGGAACAACATTTGGTATCAGAGCCTATAGTGGATAGGTGATTGAAGATTCGTGTGTGGTGTTCTTGATTTTTCGTGACTTCTTTGATCCATATCTCACGTCCCATTTTTCTTTTTGTGTTTTTATGGTCTTTTCTTGATACAAATCATATACATACTAGTAGTAGTGATTTGGGTATCTTGTTTTGGCTAAAATACGAATTTTTTGGATCAAAAGTTGCGAATTTTCTTGTTTTTCTTCATTCTGAAATTCAAGCAAGTGTCACCATCGGAAAGTACAATTGTGGGGGATTTGATCGCAATAATCTTAGGATTCTACTTTGCGATCACTGTATTGCGATACCTTATTCCGATCTGGATATTCCGATCGTGCATTGAGATCTGGGATTCCGACGGGTTTAAGGGTTTTTTTATAAGTCGTTACTCTGTCCAAATTGTCTCAGCCACATTCCGATCTAACATTGCGACAGCTCATTACGATCTTAGCATTCCGATCTGGACATTACGATCTGGACATTACGATCTGAGCATTCCGATCTGAGCATTGCGATATGAGCATTCCAATCTGAGCATTCCGATATGAGCATTGCGATCTGAGCATTCCGATCTGAGCATTGCGATCTGAGCATTGCGATCTGAGCATTCCGATCTGAGCATTGCGATCTGAGCATTCCGATCTGGACATTCCGATAAGTATTCCGATGGACATTCCGATGGGTATTTTGTTTGAGTAATTTTTAGACTTAGCCACTATCTAGACTAGTTTCGGAGCATAGTTTACACGAATGTAAAGTTTTTATAACTCATATACTGATATTTAAGTACATAGATGGCAGGACCCGTCCAATGTAAAGTTTTTATAACTCATATACTGATATTTAAGTACATATTACAATTGAAAACCGACAAAGCCCGAGCTTTATGACATATGGACATTAACGGGCCAAATTAGCCTTATTGGACTATTAATCCAACTCATTTGGCTAAACACTAATGGACTTACTCATTGGGCTTGACCCACTCAGGCCCAACAAGTAAGTATAAGACTGATATAAAAAGTATAAAATGGACTAATATAAGGTAATGGGCTTATTGGGACTTGACAAGTAAAGAAGATAGACTAGTAAAACTAGTATAAAAAGTTACCAACACATAACACTATAATGATATAAAAAGTATAAAATGGACTAATATAAGGTAATGGGCTTATTGGGCCTTGACAAGTAAAGATGTACAATCTCACTTGATCATCATCATATTTATAAACTCATCATATGTATACATAGTTATTATTTTGTAAATTCATTGGACAAAAGTCTAAGACCGAGTATTATTTATATAGGTTTCCGTGATCGAAGCACACCCGTAGCCGATAATCCGCCTTTCATAATCAACATGAGTTCATAGCCTCGCATTCTTTTAAATGTTTTATAAAATGATTTGTAAACTCGCGAGGGAGATAACATGCTAGTTTTAGATAAAAATAGAACACAAGTAGTCTCGATGGTATGCTTAATGATATGGACCTGAATGATGCTATGACCCAATAAATGAGATGAAAAGGATTATTAGTAATTAGGTTATGTCACTTAAAGGTCCATTAGCATGAATTGTGAACTACCGGGATTTGGTAGACGCTTATGCATATGATAGTACTATTTGGGGAAGATCACCCCACTTCGCGCCTTCACGGTTGATCCCCGTCGTACCACATTGATTGGTATGCGAATTTATGTATGAGAAGATTTACATAGCGTGATTTTTGTGACGACACGCTAACTTAGATGGGCAAATTGTTTGTCGGGTTCGCGGCCTGTTGTTTGTGATAGTAAGGTAACAATGTCATGCGGCTAATAATAATCTAAATGAATCCAGTGTAATCTAAATATCCGATATGATACGATGTAAATAACGATAATAATGTTACCTATAATGGTAATATTGAGACTATGGTCTCATGGACGGTTTAAGATGTATGCTTTGACTTATATATTGCTTGAGTAGCAATACGAGGACTTACTTCTGATATTATACTTGTGTTCTGATTTCAATGATTGTTTTATATAAGGGTTTTATTAAACTCTATGAATTCACTCGGTATTCGCTGATATGATTTTTACATGTTTTTATCTCAGGTGCTTGAAGGTAATTCGGATGGAGATCGACTCTGATGGCCCACATAATAATGAAATTGTTCATTCGATCTATGTTTTATAAACTTAATGACCTGTATAATTTGGGACCTGTTGTACACTTGAAACTTTTATTTCGAATGAATGTATGTTAAACCTTGTACAACCATTTTTATGCGTTGTCTATGATTTTGAAGTTATTGTGCTATCCCGTAACACTCTAAAGACTCTTCCGTTGTACCGATATGAAATTTGAGAGTGTTACATATTTAAAAACGTTTTTCGCTTAAAAATAAAAGTGTATTTTAAGTGGATTATAAATCATTGATCACTTAGTTAGGATAATAAATTATTTATTCATACCTTAAGTGATTATGATTGATATGGAAAATACTTGAACTCAAGAATTTGATTTTCTTGTTTTGGTAAATGCTTGTTTTAATATATTGTCGTAATCAAAACAAAGCGAGACAAAAAGCAAATAACGTTTTTAGGCATCATTGCGTTAACACTTATCATGTTGAGGAAACAGGGAAATGTCATTTTAAACCTAATATTAACCCAAATCATTTGAGCTATGAATCTAATACCATATATGGGACCTCCCGGTTTTCCTCCACAAACTAGACCACCATCTTAAAATCAAGGGTTTAATGGGAAGAATCAAAATCAAGGTTTTCCTAATCAAGGCAATTTTCAAGTCTATAATCAAGAGTATTTTCAAACCAACCTTCACAAATGGAATTAGAGACTATGATTATGCAAGAGAATGAAAGGAGATTTAAAGACATGCAAAAGGCTAGTAAGGCTTTTCAGACTCAGATTTTGCAAGCTTTGATACCACTAGGTGGGTTACTAACTTGTTAATGCAATTATGCCTAAAAACATAACTTGCATTTTTTGGTCTCGCTTTGTTTTGATTTCGACAGTATATAAAAACAATCATTTACAAAAACAACGAAAAGCGAATCTTTGAGTTCAAGTATTTTTCATTTCATCCATTATCACTTAAGGTATGAAAGTCTGATTTTCCAAGTTTTTATATTTTTCCTAGGTTCTAAACACTTAATTAGGATTTTTGCAACTTTCCAAATATTTTTAGAGTCTTTTAATTATTTTCTAGAATTAATTTAATTTTTAATTGATTTTAATAGTTTTTAATTATTTAAAAATAGTTTTTATTGGTTTTAAAATTTTGAAAAATACTTTTTAGCTTAATTAGAGTATTTTTGAGGTTTACAAACTTTTAAATCTTGTTTAGGGCTTTTTAATAATTAATTTTGATTTTTAGGGCTTTAATTAGCATTAAAAAGTCATTATCTAATTAATTAAAAGGTTTTGGCAAGTTTGGATTTTTTGTAAACTCTTAGAATATTATTAGGGATTTTTGGTAATTTTTAGGGTAAAATTTTAATTTTGGTACTTTTACGATTTTACGTGTATACCTTTTTCGACTTAGTTTAATCCGTCTTCGTAACCGTCTTTCTCTTCTAATCCCATTTCTATTTTTCTTTCTCAACAATATAACCATAAATCTAATCTAAATCATTACACACATAACACACTAGCCTCCTTGAGAACGAACTCATTTTAGGGTCATTAATACACGGTTTTCCTAAATCGTCGTGGTTACGCACTTTTGCTCTCTTTTCCTAAAGAGTAGTAAAACCACTACATCACTACGTCCTACCTCTCTAATGCGAGATAAGGTTTCTTATTCCGTAGATGAAGAAAGCCATAAGCCACTTGAATATACATTCCTGTAGTAAAAATACTACATAAATAAGATTAAAATAAGCCACTTTTGGTGTTTGGATTTGCATGCCGAAATTAACTATCTGATTATTTTTGGTTTATGTTGACAATAAGATTTCTTAATATTAGCTAAACAGATTTTGTTTTTGTTATTCAATGTACATAATGATTTTTAGTTAAATTACAAAGCCGCTCCTTAGAGTCGCAAAGAAGTAACCTATAGTTGACCATATATCCCCATGATAGGCATTAATATATATTACCGAGCTTAAGCCACACTAATCCAAATAAAAAAGTGCTTATGTTAGCCCTATATTTTATATAGTCGAACAAGAATGTAATAGGTCATCTCATTCGTTAAATGGTCTTGTATTGTAATAGGTTAGTCGGGAAAATCGGGCTTGGACTTTAAGCTAATATTGTATAAGTTAGGGGCGTAAGCCCAAAACAAAGCCAAGCCCGGCCCAAGATGAAGCCCACAAAGGCCTTAGGCCGTGGCATATATAACCCTCTTCCACATGTGGAAGAGGGTGTTGGTTACCATTTTGTTTCTCTCTCTAAAAGTGTTTAACCTTCCAAATTCTCTCTTGTTTCTCTCTCTACTTTCTTCTCTTTCTCTCTCTAAATATCTCTTCTAAATCTTGTGTTATGGATTAAATGGGAACAACATTTGGTATCAGAGCCTATAGTGGATAGGTGATTGAAGATTCGTGTGTGGTGTTCTTGATTTTTCGTGACTTCTTTGATCCATATCTCACGTCCCATTTTTCTTTTTGTGTTTTTATGGTCTTTTCTTGATACAAATCATATACATACTAGTAATAGTGATTTGGGTATCTTGGTTTTGGCTAAAACACGAATTTTTTGGATCAAAAGTTGCGAAATTTCTTGTTTTTCTTCATTCCGAAATTCAAGCAAGTGTCACCATCGGAAAGTACAATTGTGGGGGATTTGATCGCAATAATCTTAGGATTCTACTTTGCGATCACTGTATTGCGATACCTTATTCCGATCTGGATGTTCCGATCGTGCATTGCGATCTGGGATTCCGACGCGTTTAAGGGTTTTTTTATAAGTCGTTACTCTGTCCAAATTGTCTCAGCCACATTCCGATCTAACATTGCGACAGCTCATTACGATCTTAGCATTCCGATCTGGACATTATGATCTGGACATTACGATCTGAGCATTCCGATCTGAGCATTGCGATCTGAGCATTCCGATCTGAGCATTCCGATCTGAGCATTGCGATCTGAGCATTGCGATCTGAGCATTCCGATCTGAGCATTGCGATCTGAGCATTGCGATCTGAGCATTCCGATCTGAGCATTGCGATCTGAGCATTCCGATCTGGACATTCCGATAAGTATTCCGATGGACATTCCGATGGGTATTTTGTTTGAGTAATTTTAGACTTAGCCACTATCTAGACTAGTTTCGGAGCATAGTTTACACGAAGATTAAAAAAAAAAAGAGTTTTTTGGCGGGAAAACTATAGAAAAATTTATTTTCTCCTAGACCATTTTTAGGCCATTTAAGCTTCAATTTCAAATTTTGGCGAAGCGAAAAATTTTTTCGACCAAAAATTCAAATTTTCGGACCAAAATTCAAATTTTTAGGCCAATTTTAGGTTTTATTTTTGTTAAAATTTTTCATTTTTCAAATTTTTTCCCTACTAGTTTTTGGCTATTTCTAACTCGATTTCAAAATTTGGTGATTCAAAATTTTTTCGGCTTACCGTTTTGTCGGACTGAGGAATTTATTGTCGGACTGAAAAAAAAAATCAGATTTTTCGGAACTTCAACCACAATCAAATCACAACACATCCACTAAGATCCGTAATCCATACACATCATATCCTCTTCGAGACATCCGTTCTATGGACATCTTCGTGGATTCAACACCAACAACGTCCATGACTGAGATGAATGAAGAGAAGATGCAGAATCCAGAGGTTCAGACAAATACTGAGACTCCAATCAGTAAACCTTCTAACAAGGATTCTACCACCAAAACCGTTCATGCAATCAAATACAAGATGTCGAAAGCAAAAGAAAGATGCATGGAAAACATAAAGTTGCTTCAGTCACACCTTCAGGTTCTTTCAAGAGAAGACCTAAAAGGCACTCGTCTTGAAATTGGATTCAAACGGGTATTCTTTCTACTATTTGGTCAAGATGTTGAGACATTCATCAGAACGATGCTACTTAATGTGGACCATCTTCAACACGAACTTGACAGAGACGATTTTCACGAGAATATATCCATGGGGGTCCTTTTAGCTCTCGACAATCAGTTCCAGCAATTCATTGACTCAAGTGGCTTATCCAAAAACGATCGAGAGTTCACAAGCACATACTTTACCAAATATACTCTCGTAGATCTTCAAGCGTTCAAAGAGACATTTCTTCAACATATGAGCAATATAAAGAAGTCAATAGCTGAAAGAACACGCCATCAAAGGCACTTTCAAAGAAGGGTGAATCAAAGACTGATGCAGACGAAAGAGAGCACTGTCGATATAGATCAAGCATTGGATGCTTCTTCGGTTGATACAGAGAGCAGCGGGACAGAATCAGAAACGCAGCATATCAGTACCAGCTCAGGGAATGATCAAACAACCAATGATGCGGATATCAGACCCATTTATGATGATCAGCCAATGGCTATGGTACATTTAAATGCTGAATACGATGTTCCTCAACATACTGAGCAATCTAAACCCATTCTTGACACGTATCTAGTGGAAAAGGTTGATAGTAATACCACACCTGATTCATCAGATACGAGTACTAATGGAGGAGAGACTTCTCAGGATGTTAATTCTAAGATTCACGAGCTTGAAAGTCTGTTAGCTCAGAAGACTAAAGATTTTGAGGATGCCAAACTTGAATTTTCAAAGAAACATAACAAATTTGAGGCTTACTTTGAAAAACTTGAGAAAGCAAATGTTGTTCTTGAACAAAAATTAGATCGTAAGATTCACGATTTTAACGCGGAAAAAGAACATTTTGTGAAACAAATAAATTTGTTAGAGTCAACGTTGGCTTCTCAAAATCCAAGTCCTCCGCCTGCTTCATTAACTGAATTATCTGTGCAACCTATCGACACTATAGACAGTAATGACGCGAATTCTGAGAACGACATATTTGACAGTATGAATATTAAGTTAGAACAACGTGTCGCTCAATTACTTCTACAAAATGAGCAATTAAAAGCACATGTTCAAGAAAAGGTTTTTGCACTTACAGCTGCGAAAAATGAATTAAGGAAGTTGAAAGGAAATAGTGTGGATACTATGTTTGCAAAACAGTCTGTCTTGGGGAAACCTCCTTCTCAACCAATCAGACCACGCTCAGTTGCTAGACAACCGAATGCGTTTAAGTCTGAACGACCTAAAACGTCGAACCCGAGGTTTGCCTCCCAAGCTGACACACATAGCAATTTGCCAAAACCAGTCACTCCACAAACTAGACCCTCCTTAAGCCAGACTGCATCTGCTAAACTCGATCACATGAATGCTTCAAGCAACTCTAGATCTAGCTCCAAGAACATGCCAAGGCGTAGTTCAAATGACACGAGTCCTAAAAGCTATCTAGAGGATGCTACGAAAAGGACACAAGCTAGAGATAGGACAAAACAACAACCTAGGAGCGCTAATCACACATCTAGGAATTCTAGACCCTTCTATGATGTGCACAAGTCAGCCAACCCTAGGAACTCTAGAGCCTTCTAAGATGCTAAGAACTTTGTTTGCAAGAAATGTAACAAATGCGTGTTTAATGCCATTCATGATGATTGTATCACTAAAGTCCTAAACAAGGTGAACCAAAAAGCTAGAGCCCCTCAAAGACGGAACCCTAAAGGAAACAGGTTTTCTCAAATTAAGTCTTCCGCTGTGCATCAGAAACCTATGTCTCCTAGACCTTGTCGTAGGTGGATACCAACAGGTAGAAACTTCAAAACAATAGGTCTTAGGTGGGTTCCTACTGGAAAGATATTTCCCTCTAGCTCGACAAAGGTTCAAGGTGAACCCTCACATGGTTCTCATCAAGATATCGCTAACCCACATGCAAGCATACAAACTACTGATGAAAGTGCAGGTAATAAAATAAAAGTTCAACAAGAACACAAAGGCTTTCCATATACATACCGTTCAACAAAAGACACTCTCAGAGTTTGGTTGCTGAAGAAGCAGATATCAAAGAAATACGTGTCTCAAGAGTTTCACAAGTAAGATTCAAGATGACTTACAGTCACATTTCAGGCTGTAACTCGAACGTCAAAGAAAGGGAACTTTATCTCTTCAACGATAAGTTACCCTCAAAACGAGAAATTCATATTTCTCGGTCACGAGCTTATATTGAAACTATTCAAAAGTTTTATGCTCGTGTACAAGGCTTATAGTCAAATTACAGACTGTAACCCGGGCTCACAAGACAGGAAAGTTCATCCCGAGTATGACTTATCCTCAAAACGAGAAATTCGATTTTTCTCGGACACGAGCTTACATTAAAACTATTCGAAAGTTTTAAGCCCGTGTATATGACTTCTAGGCGCATCACAGCTTATAACTCGGACCTCAACTAAGGAAAGTTTATCTCGGACGATAACTTATCCTTCTCAACAAGAAATTCATATTTCTCAGTCATGAGCTTCTCATAAAAACATTCAAAGTTTTTAAGTTCATGAAAAACGATTTCTAAGTAAATGTCATCTTAGAACTCGAACTTCAACATAAGGAAAGTTTATCACGGATGATAACTTATCCTTCACAACGGGAAATTTATTTTTCTCGGTCATGAGCTAGTCACAAAACAATCAAAGTTTTGAGCTCATGAAAAACGGACCCGAAAGGGAAGTGTACGTTTCAGTGCGCTTTCCCTAATCAATAGAAGAGAAGTCTTCTATCCTGATTATTTTAAAACCGTTGAACACAATTTTTCAAGAATTTCTCAAAAGGTTTTTTCTAAATCTTTCAAAATTGTGTGTTCAACACTCCCTTCCCCATAAGTGGTTTTTATATCTCAAAATTGTCATATGTTATTTTGATCAATTTTTGAGGGGGAGCGTTTTAAAATCAAGCCTTTTAATGTTGTTGGGTACATCTCTAAAATTGTCATATTTTATGTATCCAACACATTCCGAAAATGATATGAAATTGTCAAATGTAATATATTATATCGGAAAAGGCATCTCAACTCCGTACCTCAACATATTTTGTGGTGTCGTTTTTCTAAAATTTTGTCAAATTTTGTCTCAAGACACACATATATTGTTGAGGGGGAGCGACCCGACTGAACATGTTCCATGCTTCATACGTGCACACATGTTTCTCTCCCAATCGGTTTTCAGAAATTGTCATATTTTAATCAATTAGTATCTCTAATATGATGTTTTTATATTAGAGATAGGGGAGAAAATGTGATTAAAATGTAACATATCGCAATATGTGATCTTAAAGACTCAAGTGCAACTCTTTCCTTCACATGCCAAACTATTTCGTATATCGATGCATGTGTGTAGGGGGAGCTTTTTGAAAAGATAAAACTTTCAAAGTGTTAAAAGTTTTGATTTATATCAAGCACTTTGAATGGTTTTCAATGGTTTTATGGTTACGATCTTTAACCAAAACAACCTACTATCCACGACGGAACGATGGAGTCAAAAGGTGGTTTAGGATAGGAAACTAAGTCCTATGATCCAACCAGAACCGGAGGGATCTACCCAAGGACATTCCATAGCTAGAAATAGTTGTCCTTAGGAAAGATGGAGTGAAACCAATGTCGATTCAGAAGTCACAAGAGCACAAGATGGCGATAATCAAGATACCTAAGAATGTAAGAATGTAATAGGTCATCTTAGTCACAAGGAGTACAGATGAAGATCTCAAGCACTCAAAGTCAAATGACAAAGGCTCAAGATAAAGATCACGAAAGCATGAAGGAACAAAGCTGTTACAAACAAGATCAAGACCAAGATACAAGACCAAAGCAGGAAGATCTCCTCTACAAGAATGTATTCACTCAATCATCTTATGCTTTTTAAACTTTTTAAGATGACCGATACATTGGGGGAGATTGTTAGCCCTATATTTTATATAGTCGAACAAGAATGTAATAGGTCATCTCAGTCGTTAAATGGTCTTGTATTGTAATAGGTTAGTCGGGAAAACCGGGCTTGGACTTTAAGCTAATATTGTATAAGTTAGGGGCGTAAGCCCAAAACAAAGCCAAGCCCGGCCCAAGATGAAGCCCACAAAGGCCTTAGGCTGTGGCATATATAACCCTCTTCCACATGTGGAAGAGGGTGTTGGTTACCATTTTGTTTCTCTCTCTAAAAGTGTTTAACCTTCCAAATTCTCTCTTGTTTCTCTCTCTACTTTCTTCTCTTTCTCTCTCTAAATATCTCTTCTAAATCTTGTGTTATGGATTAAATGGGAACAACAGCTTACATTGTTCATCTGGAACAATTTATTGGATTGCTTTCCAAGAGTATTTTTTGGTTCTATGAGGACCTGTCATACAAGTGAAGAACATTAGTCTCACATCTAAGAGCGTTACAATAATATAATTAACAATGAGTATACCTGCATAGATTTATTTTCAGTCAAAGTTGGCAAACTAACTAAAATGGGAAATCATCCAATGAACTCGGGTATATGTCCATAAGCTATAAGATCACTGGCTTCAACCGAAAACACAGATGAGGCGATATTTAAGTATATACATAAGTCAGTAAGACCAAAAAAGATTCCAACAATCTACATGTTGACAAGAAAAGAATTTATAGCATAACCGTAGTCCAAAAGCTAAAAATTACCAGGGATCTTGTGCGTCATTTTTCTTTGAGTATGTCAAGGGACATCTCTGGGTTATAGCCTTTTTCCCTAGGATCATGTGGAAGAAACTGATGAAGAAATAGTATACAAAAATCAGAGAACATAGAAAGGTATCATAGTATTGCACAATTAATCAAACAAATCAATTCACTATTCCATTGAGATTGAATCACATATAAAATTGACATTATTTGTAATATAGATTGTAATATAATTTGTAACATGAAGAAAAAACAATTGACAAAATCTAATCAAGGGATTTAATCATTCAAATTATTCAAATCTAATTAGTAACCTAACATATCAATCCACATTAAAGAGAGAATTAATTATGAGAAGAATAAAACTTAACTAACCTTTAAGTTTTGATGAGGAATTTGTAGAAGCGAAAAGTCAACTTTGTGCGAAAATTAGACCCTGTTTACTTGTTTCAACCAGGCTATATATGAATATGAAATTTTCACAGCTAACTATTGAAAGAGATAATTCCAAGTAATATGTAGACTAAAGCCAAAGACTATATGATAAGGTACAGGTAAAAGGGGTATATTGTAAGAAAGTCACGGAAAAAACCTTGCTGGCATCAAAAAGTACAACTTATGTATCCTCATTTTCTTTAAAAGCTATTTGTTAGCCTTATGAATAGCTTTGAAAATCTCTTTTAAAACTTGAGTGTTTGTTCCATGCTCACTTCCTGGTAGATATGTACCCGCCTGTGTTTAAAGATAATCAGTTATACGCACTACATATATTTAGGCTGAATGAAAATAGCAAAGAATTGAACCTTGTCTAGATGATTTTTGAATGTAGCTTTATGACTTGCCTGCTGCATACGCTTGAACCTTACAATAAAAAAAGAACATAAAAATGTTTTTAAAAGAATAAATTTATTCATAAATAACTTAATTAGGGTTTACCTGTTGCCGCTGAAACTCAGAACATGATTACCTAACTTTTCTCAAAACTCAGGCTGCACCACACATAAATTCTAAAAACCCTAAAATTATACATATCCACAATTCATAGCTAAAACAGTAGTATAAAAGTACTAACTACATACTAAGAGTCAAAAGGAAGGATCGCCAGTTCGGTTCTTGATCTCTTCCTGAATCATATCAATCACCTGGAAAAAGTAAAAGCAAGACAGTGACAAAATGGCTGGATTAACTCTCTAATTCTTGCAAAAAACTAAAAAAACTAACCTATTTTAAAAACATCTATGACTCGGATCTACAAAAAAGCATATGCATACAAATGATAAAAAATATCCTAGTTTAATTAGGGTGCTTCACAATAAAAAAAAGAGAATACCTTTTTGGTTCATCTGGCCAACAGGTAGATCCAGGCCAGACCTGATCTTTATATGTCTCACCAGGTACATCACAAGCGGTATATGTTGCAAAACCAATTGCAACTTTGATTCGACGGTTGGATGTTGGTGTCAATCATTTTTTTAAATACACGATTATAGAGAAGCATAAATAGCACACAGTTAGGGTTTGGAGAAAAAAATGCGTACTGTGTTTTCTTATTTTACGTAATTGATATGAGCAAAAACTCATATCAATTTATAAACAAATCACCCTAAAACACAAGAAAAATAACTAAACTTTGTGCTATAAAGCGGAATTATGTGGTATGTTTTGTGTTTGTGTACAAATAGGTAAGAAGGATGCATTTTCAAGCAAACAAAGGAAAAAGCAAGTTAATTGGATGAAAAAGACATAGAAGGATCAAAAGTGACAAGACTTTGAAGACAAAGGACCTATCTTGACAATCTGCCAAAGATGAAGGACCAAAAGTGTAAATATGACAAAGTCAAGATCAAAGTCAAATCTGGTCAACTCTCAGTCAACTAAGTCAAAGGGATCAATTGTGTTCAAGAATGAAGTTTGAAGGACCATTTATGCCAAAGAAATGAAGAATATAGCTCAAAAGTTCAATCTGCCAAGTTAAGGGACTATTTCTGCCATTTTTGGAAAGTCAAGTTGTGCTTGATCCGTGTGAAATGCCTTCAACCAATGGGAAGCAAGGAATAAATAAACTTGGATTGCCAACTCATCGCCACCTGGCCACTAGCGCCGCCAGCATTAAATACCAAATCTAAACAGTGCAATCCACTACTTCAGTTCTCCTCCAATAGAAACATGCCATGCAATAATCAGTTTTATCCAAATTGTATAACAATCCATGTGAGATTTTGAAGACCAATAACAATGTGCCACGTGTTCATCTTCTTCAACAAATTTACTAGGATCGGGTTTGAGCTAGGATGCGTTTCAGAGGATGATATAAACATCAAAAGTGATCGTTTTTGAGAGACGAATACAATGGACACAATCAATTAACATGAAACCATCTCAATCAAAAAACCCCAAAATTGTTCTTCACCTGCAAAATTCAGTTATGCAGAACTGACCACGTGGAAGCTTTTGATTGGTTCTAACACGTCACCAACCCCAACCACTTTACATTTCTAGTCTATAAATACCCTAGATTAGCTCTCATTTCTTGTAATGTAGAGAAGTGTGAAAACACACACACTTTTAGTTTTTCTCTCATCTCAGTTAGTTTTTAGCTTAACAACTTAAGAGTCTGACAAACTCTTGAGTCTGTTAGTAGTTGTAACAAATTTACCAGCCTTGTAACTACTTTTCCAATCCAGTCAATAAAAATTCACTTTATCTTCTTCATCTACTGTTCATTCACTGAATCTTGTTACTCTGTTGCTGTTCTAGTTAGTTATGATCACCATTTTATCATGATTAGCTAAGTTTTGGAGATATTGTAGCTGTTGAAGTGTTCAGTTCATTCCAGTCCAGGTCTAGTTGATTTTGAAGATTTCAAGTTCAACAATGGTGATTTAGTTGATTGTAGCTGATGATTAGTAGATGTTTGGTTGTTTCTAGTGCTAAGGTGGTGGTTAGCACTAGCTTAGAAAGCTCAGCGCTTCTCTACTCCCCAATGGAGGCCTAAGCTAAAAGGTTTCACATTCTGAGTTTTAGTTCCACTGAATTGTTGGTTGCCTGCTTAATTCCTAGTTAATCTTTGATTGTATGCATGATAAAAGGTGTTTAGCTTGTCTTTGATCTGATTTCAGTGTTTTAGTAGCTTAAGTGTAGCTAAATATTTGCTTATTAGTCTTTCAATTGTCCTGTTTTTCAGCATTAATCAGTCATAATAGCTTAACAAGTCATTTGGAGTCTTAGCCTTTTAAACTGTTTGAAACTAGTTCAATTACACTTCATTCTAGCTAATAAACTTAGTCTGATATTGCTTTTTACTCAGTTGAACCAATTGCTTAAAAACCTTTCATAAAAGTTTGATATTGATCAGAAAAGTAGTGTTTGGGATTAATCTACAAGTTGTTGTTAAGTGTTAGTTTTTGGTAAATTTTGGTTCATTTCAAGTCATCTAGTCATAACTAAACAAGTTCAGTCATTTTCTAGTCAAGAAATTAGTCAAACAGGCAATTGGTACACAAAAAGGTTTGGGTCAGTTTTTGTTAAGAAAGTTTTCAGAAAGTAGTGATTTTCATTTGCTTAGCAATTCTTTGTTTCTTGATGAAATTCTTTCAAACCAGCTTTTAATCATCACTCAATATATGAAGTTTTAGTGTGTAGAAGGAAATTATATAGTATCAAGTTTTGAGTGAGTAATAAGCACTTTATTAAGCACTTGAGCAATTGCATTTCCCTGTGATAAAAACATGGACTGATTTCTCATATCTCATTTTCCACTTCATAAAACTCCTTATTTTCTTTCACATTTGGCTTTAGAAAGTGTTGTTGAGTAAGTTTTCAAAATTTCAGCTTTTTGGTTTTTGGTCAACAAAAGTCAACATAAGCCACTACCAGCTTATTTTCGTTTTTAGTGCTTATTTCTTGATCATTTTCTTTGAAACAAGACTTCCCCTTCCTTTTGTTAGCTGATTAACAGGATTTTGCAATAAAAATAGGTTGTGCATGTCTAGCTTAATTGGTAGCTTATTTTGAGCTTATTTGATTTTGCTTATCAGAGTTCTAGGCAGTTTTAGCTTAATTCCTTTGACAGGTCTAGCTTAATTTCAATTTTAAGTCGTTTGAAAGTGGTTTGAGCTTAATTGGTTAAGAAACGAGCTCAAACGAGCTTATTATTGTCCTTAACCCGTTTTTGGTTAAATAGTTTTAAAAATTGCACTTTGGTCCTTTTGGAATTAAACAGTTTCTAATACAAGCTAATCTTCCAACTTTTTAGGTTTTGCAAAAGTCCAGTCCTTGTATTTTCAAGTTTGTTTCAAAAGTGGTTAGGCAGTTTCAAATTAGTTAAGATTAGTTACTTTGTTTGGATAATTTTCATTTTGAGTCCATATAGTTTACTGATTTTGCACATTTAGTCCTTTGATTTTTTTGAATTTACATTTTAGCATTTAAATTTTCATTTAATTTACATTTTTAGTCCTTATAGTTTGTAGAATTTACATTTTAGCATTTTAATTGAATAAAAATTTGGTTTGTGCACTTTGTTTTACGTATAAGTAGACTTTATATTTTTTCATTTTAGCAAGGTTTTGTTTGAATTAGCTATAGAATATCCAATACTTTACCAACCAAAAACAATTAAAAACTCGATCTTGTTAGGACTTTCAATTTGTTAAGAACTGAGAAAAACGAACTTCAACTATACACATATTAAATGGCGCCGCTGCCGGTTCTTTGACTTTACGAGAGACTATCGATTGACGGTTTTCATTGGCTTTTTGGATCCGTTCACCTTGTGAACGTTATTTTTACGTATCATAAATCAAAAACAAATAAAAAAATCAAAAATATAAAAATATATAAAAACTAAAAAATTAACAAAACAATTCTTTTCCTAAAGAATTGACCAAACAAATTAAAAAATCCAAAAAACAATCTTTTTCCTAAGAGATTGCACCCAAAAATATATATTATTGGATTCTCTCGGTTTTTATGTACATATAGTATTTTCTCTTAAAAACTCATAAATACAAAAATATTTTCTATATATTATTATAAGTAAGTACGTATACGTATAAGAACAACCAATACACATATCTTCCATAAGTATTGCCAAGGCAATACACCGTGTTGAGGGGTGTTCCAGTCCTTGACATGTGTATCGATCAAACAAAATAAAGCAAGAATAGATAAATACTTCCAATAAGCAACAATTCGAATAATACAAATAATTAAGTGAATAGAAAGACGATGTGCTATAAAATGCCATCTAAGGGTCAATAGGTACTTAAGTGCTTCGCGCCACCTAACCCCCCGTTCACTTGTGAGTATTCTAAGAAGGAAGGCTTCATTGGGGGTCTTGCACCCAAGTAGTACATACATATATTATTATTTTCTTGTGGATATTTCATATTGAAACTCGAAGAGGATAATCCTTTTCTCTTCAAAGTCACACGAGAGCTTCTCTCTCATTCCTTGTATTGAGTTGCATGCTCACTCGCGGGCGTGCACAAACACCGATTGGTGTACAACCCCTTCCTCCGAAAAGGAAGAAAAAGAGAAAGAGTAGGAACACCACCGTCCATCAAGCCGATCACGAGAATCGTTCTTTGATTCATCCACAACAAGAAGCCATGGCTAGAGTTGATACTCGTTCTTTGATGGAACGTTTGCAATCCAATGTTCACGGATATGCCGATGCTATCAAGATACCCGATATTCCCGCAAATTCATTTGAGCTTAAAACGGCTATGATTAACTTGGTTTCAAACACACCTTTCTATGGAAACAAGAATGATAATCCTCATGATCACCTTAAGAGATTCCTTGCTCTTTGCAATACCATTAAGTACAATGGAGTTCCCCATGATGCCATTAAGTTGATATTGGTGCAATTTTCACTAGAGGGACCCACTAAGCATTGGTTAGACACACAACCACCCAATAGTATCACCACATGGGATGGTTTCACTACTAAGTTTTTGAACAAGTTCTTTCCCCCATCTAAGACCACGGCTTTGAGGAACTTAATTATAGGCTTTCAACAAAAACCTAGCCAAACCTTTAGTGATGCTTGGGAGGAGTTTAGAGAGTTATTGAGGAGATGCCCTAATGTTAGCCTCAAAATATTGAGTCAAACAAGAATGTTCGGTCATAGGTTTCTATTGTAATATTTATTAGAACGTTGTAATAAGTAGTTATTTAGTCGTGGTTCACGGGCTTGGATTTAAACTAATTAAAGTCCAAAAGACAAGCCCGGCCTAATATATAGTCCATTAAAGCCCGCATGTGGGTGGACTATATATACTACCCTCCTAGCATGTTAGGAGGGTGGATGGTCATTTGTAACAACTTCTTTTCTTAATCTAATCTCACCAAGTTAATCATCTCCTCTCTACTTTCTCTCACTACTTTCTCTCTCTAGGAATTCATCTCTTCTTCATCTATTTTCTTTCTTTCTTCATTGCTTAATCATCACAAATACATGGGACAACATTTGGTATCAATCGCCATGGGGTAGATTTGTGATTCATTGTTGTTATTATATTTGATTCGAATGATTTAATCCATAAATCATCTCGGATTTAAATTTTTTTTGTGTTTTTTTGTGCTCTACTTCTTCATCTACATCTTCTACATAGTTGTAGTAGTGATTTGGTATATTTACTTTGGCTAAAAACACAAAATTTTTGGGTTTTTTGATCATTTTTTGGCTTAAAATCACGTATTGGTTGAGTTTTGTCCGAGAAAAGGGGGATATATTCCGATTAGTTATTCCGATCTGTGCAATCGGAAAAGGGTTTCAACATTCCGACTATCATTCCGACTGGACAACATTATTCCGATTGGCATTCCAATTTGCATTCCGATTGGTGTTTTCCGATTAGCACATTCCGATTGGTGTTTTCCGATTAGCTCATTCCGATTGGTGTATTCCGATTAGCTCATTCCGATTGGTGTATTCCGATTAGCTTATTCCGATTGGTGTATTCCGATTAGCTCATTCCGATTGGTGTATTCCGATTAGCTCATTCCGATTGGGGTATTCCGATTAGGTCATTCCGATTAGAGCTCTTTCCGATGACATGTTTAGCTAAATTTTGTTTGAGTATTTTTTAGACTTAGCCACCATCTAGACTAGTTTCGGAATATCGTTTCCACGAAGATAAAAAAAAATAAAAATAAAAATAAAAAAAAAGAGTTGAAATTTTTTCGTCAAGTAAATTCAAATTTTTTCCATACTAGTTTTAGGACATTTCTAGCTCAATTTCAAAATTTGGCGATACAAAATTTTTTGGTCTACCGTTTTTGTCGGACTGGAGAATTTATTGTCGGACTGGAGAAAAATTGCAATTTTCGGAATTTAAACCACAACAACAATCACAACAAATCTACTTAAGATCCATATTCACTTCATCATTTCAGAGAATTTTGGGATGGATTCTACTGCAGAATATCGTGTGACGAACAACAACATCATGGTCGCGGGTAATAAAGAGAGACCACCAATGCTTGTGGCTGGTCGATATGCTCAATGGCAATCACGCTTTCTTCGCTATCTTGATACAAGACCTAATGGTGATGCCTTGAGACAATGTATTAACCATGGCCCATATGTCTTTTCTGAAATTGATGTTCCTTATACACCAGCCACAGACACATGTCCAGAAGTACCTACCACAAAGAAAAAGGAAACTTTATCTGACCTTACACCCGAGAAACGTGCTTGGCATGATGCAGAAAAAGAAGCGATCTATATGATCCTAAGTGGAATTGGAGATGATATTTATTCCACAGTCGATGCATGTCCTACAGCACAAAAAATGTGGACGGCCATTGAACGCTTGCAACAAGGAGAGTCTCTCAACAAGCAAGATGTCAAAACAAACTTGTTTTGGAACTTTGGTAAGTTTACTGCATTGGATGGAGAATCAATTGAGTCCTATTATTCAAGATTTTACAAGATGATGAATGATATGACAAGAAACAAATTGGAAGTCTCCACCATGCAAGTCAATGTGCAATTTCTACAACAACTCCAACCAGAGTGGACACGTTTTGTCACTTTGGTGAAACAACAGAAGCAGTTAGACAAGGTAAACTATCACACTCTCTTTGATATCTTGAAACAATTTCAGCATGAAGCAAATGAGATTCGAGCTGAACGAGTTGCAAAGACGGCTAATCCACTTGCTTTATTAACTACCACTCAACATGTTCAAGATCCTCACTCTCGTGCTCCTAAGCCATACTCCAATACATCATCCTCACCACGATATTCCACATCATCTAAGTCTTCATCTTCCACAAAATCTCGAGGTAAAGCGCCAAGAGCACCATCACCACCATCTGAGTCCTCATCTGAAGAAGATAGTGATGAAGACCAAGCTCAAAAGAACCGAGAGATGAAACAACAAATTGCTTACATTATGAAGACTTACAAGAAAATCTACAAACCCACCAACAACAATCTTCGCACATCATCTAACACAAAGAACCGATATGTTGAGAGTCCTCCAAGGTATGACACACGTCGACGTGGTGAAAGTCCTTCTAGGTATGATCGACATAATCCAACACATGTTGAGGGTTCTGCAAGATATGATCGACAAACTGCAAAGTATGATACTCAGAGGATTGCTGCTGCTACTGGGAATAGGGAAACGGTTGGAAGTCAAGTGGTTCAGCAGGGCGGGATTCAATGTTTTAATTGCCAAGGATATGGGCATATGGCAAAGGAATGCAGGAAGCCGAAAAGGGTTAGAGACTCTAGCTACCATAAGGAAAAGATGCTGCTATGCAAGAAGATGGAAGCATGGGTCAAACTGTCAGCTGAGGAAGGAGCTATGCTTGATGACACTGATGATGAAGCCTCCGACCAGGAATTAGAAGCACATTACTCGTACATGGCACATGTTGAAGAAGTTCTCAAAGTCACTGAAGATGACAATGGTCATATCTTTGACACTGAGCCAATCGATAAGGTACACACTACTGATGAATATAATGTGTTTGGTGATATTCCTGAGCATAGTGATCTACCCAATGCCATTAATGACACGTGTATGATGGAAACGGTTGATAGTAATACCACACCCGATTCATCAGACATGTGCAATAATGAGTCTGAGGATGATCAACATGCAAATGAATATGATGAAGAGGAACGTATTGCGCTTGCTAATTTAATTGCTACTTTACAAAAAGATGTCACTGAAAATAAAAAGAGTCAAAAGCAATTAAAGAAGGCAAACGCTACGCTCACTCAACGTTTTGAAGAATGCAAAGCTGCTCTTATCAAATCTACTGAGATGACTGAAAGCTATAGAGATGAGCTCCTTCAGAAAACCAAAGAGCTTGAGGGGTACAAGGGAAGTGCGTTAAAAAGTCAAAAGGACGATTTTGAAAATAAATATAATACCACTCTTGAGTTATTAGCTAAAGAGAAGCGTCAATATAATGTTTTCTTAATGGATGAACGTCAAAAAACGTACCTTGCCAATACCAAAGTTAATGAACTTGAACAAAAGCTCTCTATGACCACTACTGATTCTGCTAAAATTCTAGAGGATAAGAAACAAGAGGTAGATGCGTTAAAACAAGACTTAAAAAGTAGATATGATAAAGAAACCGAAAAAGTTACGAAACTAGAAGCACAAGTAGACTTTTTGAAGAACGTTGTTTATAAAACGCATGATTCTATTCAATCCGTAAGAATGCTAGCACCTCCATCGATGTTTAAGGGTCAAGCTAGCTTTGCAAGTCCTGAGTACCTTGCCAAAGCTCAAGCTGCGAACCCGCATCTTTATCTTGATGAGACTGAAAGGACAGATCTTGATTGCATGCCTCTAAGTGCCAATAGTGAAGAGACAGCCCTTTGGGATGCTGATAGTCAACCATCAGTTAATAAGGAGTTTGTGAAACCATATAATTATTCTTATGAAAATAGTCTTTATGGTCTGTTTCACAAACAAACTCAGCAATCTCGTGAGGAAGTATTTTTAGAATGCAGGCAAAAGAGAATTCAATGGAAGAAAGCGTTTGTGTAACACCCCATTTTGATAAATGGAATGTCACGCGTAATTATGGCGTGTCATCAAAGCATGCAAGGTAATATGTAGTAAAACATACATGACCATAGGGAAAACCGGAATCAAACATCGGTTCCCAAACATAAGCCCAAAACATAAGAAAGTAAATGAACTGAATGAAAGACTAAACAAGCATAAATATATGAAGGAAACAGGAGAAGAAGTCTATGGCAGCTTCCATCCTATGCATGTCCTCCAAATGCTCGAGTCTTGGGTACCTGCCGTTTTGGGACATGGAAAGGAAAGTAACGGCTGAGCAAAACGCTCAGTGCACGGATATACAATATAGCATGAAATAGGATAAGCATGTAACATATAACAGCGGAAGACTAAGTTCTGAGTAGACTGGTTAAGTATCGAGAAAACTGGTTTTATAGTTTGAAAAGCCTTATGTTTATCTTATGAAAACTGTTTTAACATATATCTACTATAGCCCATATAGGTCATGAAAAGGTCACGTGCATGAATACTTGGAGGGGTGACCTCATCATGCTGATTAGAGGGGATGCCTATAATTTATATACTGGTCTGGGTAGGAGGGATCAACTCCTTGTGAAGGATGCAAGGCACACACCACATTCACCATGAAACACTGAATAAAACATGTAACTAGGATGCACCCATACGCCCCACATGATATAATAATATGGCCAAAACTGAAAAGGGACGCCACGAGCAATCACTCCGCCGTGGGGAAGTCATAACATTGGTGCCTCCAATGTTATGGTTATGGTACCTCCATAACTAGGTGAAACTGGTCATGCTTGTATATGGCTATAGATTATGCTAATTAAACATAAGCAGTTCAAAACAATAAAACAAATACTGGGGAAAACAGTTGGCTGCATACGGGGAAATCCTAATAAGGAAAGAATGTCCATACTGAAAGGACGGGAATCCGTACCTCAAGTCCAGTGAATGAACGGAAGAAAGACTCCTACTTCTGGATCACTAACGCTACATGAATACACACGTGTATAAGTATCGAACTACTGAATATGTACTGGGTTTTATGTCTTATCTTAGCTTATTTTATATGTTTTAAGTCATGGTTTACTGTTTAAAGCCTTAACTGTGTTTATCTTGTACTCTGATTAATCTGATAAAGTATTACTGGTAATTCATGTATTATTATACTTACTGTGTAATAACAAGTAACTTTCCAAAAATAGCAGGTTTCCAAAAATAGAAAGTTTCCAAAAATAGAAAGTTTCCAAAAATAGAAAGTTTCCAAAAATAGAAAGTTACCAAAAATAGAAAGTTTCCAAAAATAGAAAGTTTCCAAAAATAGAAAGTTTCCAAAAATAGAAAGTTTCCAAAAATAGAAAGTTTCCTAAAATAGAATTTACTGCTTAATATAGATTAGTTTCTAAAAATAGAAAGTTTCCAAAAATAGATCAGCTGCCTTAATTAAATAAGTTTCCATATATAGAAGGTTTCCATGATTAGATTAGCTGCCTGAAATAGATAGATTTCCATATATAGAAGGTTTCCATTAATAGATTAGTTGCCTTATTTAATTAAGTTTCTATAAATAGAAGTTTCCATAATTAGAATTAAGCTGGTTACATAAGCTAACATATAAGCCTAAGTGTTTATAAGCTTATTTCTTAAGTCATATGATATAGTGTATAGTTTAATTATTATTTCATGTATTTTAATTAAACTATAGGTTAAGCATTTTAATTAAAGTATAACATGTTTTAATTAAAATGGAATAAAGTACTTAGGTTAAAATGTGTATTAATATGTATTAATAATATAACCTAAGTCGTGTCTAAATTAATTAATTATAGGCATGTTTTAAATAATTAATTAATTATAACTTATAACATAAAATATTTAGGTTAAATTAATATCATGCTAAATTAATAATTAAGATAACCTAAGTCATGATTTAATTAATATCTCATGTTATTAATTAATTTATATCCTAAGTTCATAATTCATAAAAATTAACATGTAGCATAAATCATGATTTAACCAACGAACAATGAATCGGGCATGAACTCGACACCATACCCCGAACCAAATCGGGGTTCCCCTTGGTTCCTTGCTGTCGTGGGACCCACACCACCAAACCGGGACCTTATGGTCTCGGTGGTGGTTCCTTGGCCAAGCCGTGACCCCCCCTTCGGGTACGGTTAGGCGTCGGCCAAACCAACAACCCTAAAAACGCCCTTTTTGATTTTACCCTTTAACCAAATGCATGTTTATTTCATGTTTTTAATTAGGTTTTAAAAACATCATGTTCTTAATTAATTTACTAAATCAAATCAAAGAAATAATTAAAAAGAAAGGTTAAAAAGGTATACCGAATGTGTAGATGAATTAAGGATGAACAAACACTAATACTTGTAGAATATTCAAGATCAAAATCAACAAGAACACCCCTCCTAGGTGTGTTATGAGTGGCGGCTACAAAAGGGAAAAGGAAGGAGAGGAGAAAACTTTTTAGGGTTTTTGTTTAATCTCTTGAAAAATGAAAATGACTAGCAAAATTTACATTAACCCCCTTTCATGTAAAATTTGATGGGCTTGGCCCATCTTCCTTCCTAATTTTGTGGATATGGGGCCCACATAGGGGTAACCTAAATGTTTTCCGTGACCCGATGTTTCGTGTTCGTTCGTGGTTAAACGTGTTCGTGTTTAAAGTGTTTCTGTTTATTTTATCATGTGGTTTATCGTATTCTTAACGCTCGTAATTATATTATATGTATTTACGTAATTATTTTAGTTCGTGTTTTAATAGTGATCATGATTTAATTATGTTCCCGTGAAATACTTATTAACTGCTTATCATGAGTTCGTACGTAAACGATACTTATCATGTTATACACGTATGTACTTACTTGATTAATAGCACATGAATGTGATCAATACTGAATAAGGTAAGTTTTAATCTAGGACGTACGATCTTAAGGGCACTATTCATGGTAAAAGCATGCGGGTTTTACAATTCTTCCCCCCTAAAAAGAATAATTCGTCCCCGAATTATAGATAACGTAAATGGAAGCGAAACATACCCGAATCAAACAGGAAAGGTATGCAAAATAACGGAAATGAAGGTGACATGGTAGAAGGGAACATGGAACGTGACCTGTCTTGAAAAGACATGGAACGTGACGTGACTGAAAGGACGTATCAAATCGATAAGAGAAAAATGGATAAGAAGTCCGGATGAACTTGTCCGTTTCCAAGTGGCCTCCCTCTTGGAACGGTTCCTTCAAAAGATCCTGGCACAAATGATAAATCTTGGTCCTCCTGACCTTGACTTGGAATACAAAGAAATTCTTGGTTATCAACGGAAGGTAGTTCCCCGAAATTCGATCGAGGAAAATAAGAGTTAACGTGCAAGGGTAACTGAAACGTTACGATGCAAGACAATCTGACTTAACTGATAATTAGAAACGATGCGCGAGACATAAAGAAACGTAGTACGTGAAAAATCTTGAACGTGATACGTGAAAAATTTTGAACGTGCTACGTGGAGATATGGCGAGTGTGGTATGAGTAAACATATCGTGATCCATGATACGTGTAACATATTTTGATCATGATATGAGGAACGTGGAATGAACATGACATGTGAGACATATCGTGATCATAGAATATAATGGCGGTAACGCCAAACGCTACAAGGTGAGACGTGGAATATGACGTGAAACGTCTATCTGATGATGGAGAGTTATACTAAACTTGGGTCTGGTCTCACAAGTTCTTGCAAACTTCCCAGAATGAGAAAAGAAATGAACGTAAAATCGTAAGCCAAAATACGATCTTTGTCTGCCAAAGAAATGAACGTGAATAGTGTCATGAACGTGAGCGCGAAAGCAAGTCGTGGAATTAGAATGAAGACGTGAAGTAAGTTAGGAGTACAATTACGAATCTTTGTCTGACCCGATAGCTGAGGAATTGCCAAGTGATCGGATGAGCCTTGGCTGGAACATGTTCGTTCAATCTGTTGGTTCTGAAATCCGTACGGATGTAAGGATTCTGCAGACTTGATCAAACTGTTAACAATAACCCAAATAGCATCATGCTTCTTCTGAGTTTGCTGAAATCTGGTAACTAAAATCCATGGAGATCTTGTCCCTTCACAATTTCATATGATAAAAACATCCTAGTTTGTTGGTATCCTATCTTAGCCTGTTGGTATGTCAGGTACCTAGATATGGACGTAGCTGTGTCCTGCTTCGTAGAAACTTGATACATAGAAGGTTGCGAAACTCTGAGTCTTTAAATCAGACTTCTCCTAGCGTAGGATTTTCCTAGAACACCTAATGTAGTGTAGGGTTCTCTCCTTTACGCATAAGCAGAGTCATGGTAAGATTAACCATAGAAACCCATGTGATTCAGTGTGTCACTGAAATCAAACAGAATTGATATTGGAAAAAAATTTCCAGGGTAGAATTTCTCTTGTCATAGAATTTGCAACATAGTGCAGATATGGTCTTCCTGTTCTTCTCTAGGCTTAAAGGAAATCAGGTTATCCTCAATGAAAACGCTGATGAATTTGTTTAGGAGTTCATGGAAACTCAATTTATTAAGTCCATAATGCGGTTGGAGCATTGATGAGACTAATTCAAAATCATAAATCTAGCATGACCGAGTCGTGTACGAATAGCAGTCATGGACATATCCTGCTTTTTCACTCGTCATTGTTGGCAGCATGATCGTGAGTTCGATCTTGGAAAAGTGATTAACACCATACGGTTGATTGGACATGTTGTCAATATGTGGAGGAGAATAACGGTCATGAATGGTGATTTGTTTAAGTCGACGGTAGTCGACACATAATCTCATGGTACCATCCTTTTCCTTGAAGTTTCTTCTGGAGTGTAAGGAACAATTTTGGAATAATCCGTCGGTTATGCGTAAAAGGACCTTAGTAGTCGTGTGTTACTGACAGCTAGAAAATTTTAGCAATTATTGCTAACACGGCACGTGCTTGGAAAGCATAGATAATTTGTACAGATTTTCCTGATGGAAAATCAAGCTGAATGTATTCAGGAGCCTGAACATTACTGTACATAATTATGAATCATAGCATGGTGTGGTGTTCATAGTACCTAATTAGGATAAAATTCATCTCGTGTCTGTCCGAGGAAATGCGTTAACAGCTTGGATCTTATCATTAAGCTGAAGGAAAACCTTCGTATGCGTGGGAATACGAAAGGCGTCCTTCATGGTCATGAATACATGAAATATGGTGAAAGAAATGAAAGTGACATCGGCAACGTGACAGTTCTCACTTATGCGCCGGTAATGGTATTGAAATTCTTGTGGCCTGATTAATACATGGCACAACAAAATGGATATACCCTTGGAGGGTACCCTGAATTTCTTCGAAATGTTCCATAGTTGGACGTGAGTCATGTGTCTTGACTCGTGTCTTGGAACTATGAAATATGTCTTAACTGGTGTCTTGATATGTGTTCTCAGAAAGTATACGTGAGACATGTGTCTTGACTGATGTCTTGACATGTGTCTCGAGATGTGAAACAATTAGAACTACAAATATTAGGTTAATATGCCAAAATTGGCGGATCGGTTGGTCTACTGATCATTTGTATGTCTGATCACGTCCGTGGCCGGAGCCTCGGTTGCGATTTTTAGGATAGTTGCTGTCATAGTAGTGGTTACTATCATCTTGTCTGTCGGTTCCATGGCGATCATTCTCATGACCGTGACTCATGTAACTATTTAGCTGAGTGGCCGGCTGGTACTGGTTTGCACTCATATGGCTGAAATGACGGCCGAACGACGTGTGACGTGTAACTATGAATTTGGGACAATGATTGATGGGAATTGTCTGATGGTGAAGCATCTTCTCGTCCAATTGCTTTGCTCCGACGCCTTTGTCTTCGTCTTTTAGGATCTCCAGGTTGTGAACAGCATCAGCATCAGCATCTCGTAGCGTCTTCCAACATCAGCAGCATCAACCTTCAGTAACATCTCCAAGCTATGAGCGGCATCGACAATCTTGTAGAATATCAGCAAGTGAACATACGCCTGAGATGATTTAGACTCGACTAGCGAATACTCGTGAAGTATTGCAAGTGGAATACACATGGATTAAGGTACATGTAATACACATGAAATACGGTACGTGTAGTACACATGGAATGCACATGAAATGATCGGTATGGGCTCGATCATTTATCATGATTTAAGGAAAGTAAACCGGTTAAACGGTTAGGAAAACCATCATGATAACCTGGCAGTATTAGCATAGACATCATTCTGGTTGCATAGAGAAACGCTAAAGTGTGGTTACACAAAATTCAACGATGATTTGCCTGACAGCATGATTAATGGAAACCATCCATGACTATCATGAAAGCATGATTCAAGAAATCTAACAATGTCTTGCAGGACAACGTAAATAACAAAAGAGGCGTGAAACATAATCAACATGAAGAAGGAATTATCATGAGGTAACATGAAACCATCTATTACGAAGAAGTGTATACATAATCAGCATGAAACTGAAGTTAACCATGACAGTATGAAGGCATACTTGACATAAAAACATAATAACTTATGATGGGACATGAAAAAAAAAAATTTATGCCAATTTAAATCATGAGAAAAATTTTATGCAAGAAAAACAGTGCATGAATGCGTAATGTAGTTTATAAAACCTTTATATGTGCGAGGGAACGCCTATGGGTCGGTTCCAAAACAAAAGACATGGCGAGGGGACGCCCATGGGTCGGTCCCAAAGTTAAAAGTTTCGATAAAAGTACATGCGACTAAATAGGGCCAGTCCTGTACCAACCATTACTTAGTCAAAATTCCTGCAACAGATGACATATGATATAAATGCATGAATGCATGAAACATAAATAATTAAAATCATTGTAAAAACTTAACAGAAAAATTTTTATGTGAAAAATGTGAACTACTGGGGTTCAATCCACATAATCACAGTTCACGAGGAACGTCATGCATAGACAATGACACATAACTAAGTATGGATGACGGTTGTTCATTCCATATTAGTAAAACAATACTTGTGAAAACATCATGGTTAAAACAACAAGGTGCTGAAAACGTAATGGTTAAAACAAAAAGGTGCTGAAAATGTCAATACGTGGAATAACAAGCGTTGACTTAGGAAGCTCCTGGTGACTACCCACTAGTCACAGGTCAAGTTTTAGAGCCTACAGGTCGAAGCCTTGGCTCTGATACCATAATTGTAACACCCCATTTTGATAAATGGAATGTCACGCGTAATTATGGCGTGTCATCAAAGCATGCAAGGTAATATGTAGTAAAACATACATGACCATAGGGAAAACCGGAATCAAACATCGGTTCCCAAACATAAGCCCAAAACATAAGAAAGTAAATGAACTGAATGAAAGACTAAACAAGCATAAATATATGAAGGAAACAGGAGAAGAAGTCTATGGCAGCTTCCATCCTATGCATGTCCTCCAAATGCTCGAGTCTTGGGTACCTGCCGTTTTGGGACATGGAAAGGAAAGTAACGGCTGAGCAAAACGCTCAGTGCACGGATATACAATATAGCATGAAATAGGATAAGCATGTAACATATAACAGCGGAAGACTAAGTTCTGAGTAGACTGGTTAAGTATCGAGAAAACTGGTTTTATAGTTTGAAAAGCCTTATGTTTATCTTATGAAAACTGTTTTAACATATATCTACTATAGCCCATATAGGTCATGAAAAGGTCACGTGCATGAATACTTGGAGGGGTGACCTCATCATGCTGATTAGAGGGGATGCCTCTAATTTATATACTGATCTGGGTAGGAGGGATCAACTCCTTGTGAAGGATGCAAGGCACACACCACATTCACCATGAAACACTGAATAAAACATGTAACTAGGATGCACCCATACGCCCCACATGATATAATAATATGGCCAAAACTGAAAAGGGACGCCACGAGCAATCACTCCGCCGTGGGGAAGTCATAACATTGGTGCCTCCAATGTTATGGTTATGGTACCTCCATAACTAGGTGAAACTGGTCATGCTTGTATATGGCTATAGATTATGCTAATTAAACATAAGCAGTTCAAAACAATAAAACAAATATTGGGGAAAACAGTTGGCTGCATACGGGGAAATCCTAATAAGGAAAGAATGTCCATACTGAAAGGACGGGAATCCGTACCTCAAGTCCAGTGAATGAACGGAAGAAAGACTCCTACTTCTGGATCACTAACGCTACATGAATACACACGTGTATAAGTATCGAACTACTGAATACGTACTGGGTTTTATGTCTTATCTTAGCTTATTTTATATGTTTTAAGTCATGGTTTACTGTTTAAAGCCTTAACTGTGTTTATCTTGTACTCTGATTAATCTGATAAAGTATTACTGGTAATTCATGTATTATTATACTTACTGTGTAATAATAAGTAACTTTCCAAAAATAGCAGGTTTCCAAAAATAGAAAGTTTCCAAAAATAGAAAGTTTCCAAAAATAGAAAGTTTCCAAAAATAGAAAGTTACCAAAAATAGAAAGTTTCCAAAAATAGAAAGTTTCCAAAAATAGAAAGTTTCCAAAAATAGAAAGTTTCCAAAAATAGAAAGTTTCCTAAAATAGAAGTTACTGCTTAATATAGATTAGTTTCTAAAAATAGAAAGTTTCCAAAAATAGATCAGCTGCCTTAATTAAATAAGTTTCCATATATAGAAGGTTTCCATGATTAGATTAGCTGCCTGAAATAGATAGATTTCCATATATAGAAGGTTTCCATTAATAGATTAGTTGCCTTATTTAATTAAGTTTCTATAAATAGAAGTTTCCATAATTAGAATTAAGCTGGTTACATAAGCTAACATATAAGTCTAAGTGTTTATAAGCTTATTTCTTAAGTCATATGATATAGTGTATAGTTTAATTATTATTTCATGTATTTTAATTAAACTATAGGTTAAGCATTTTAATTAAACTATAACATGTTTTAATTAAAATGGAATAAAGTACTTAGGTTAAAATGTGTATTAATATGTATTAATAATATAACCTAAGTCGTGTCTAAATTAATTAATTATAGGCATGTTTTAAATAATTAATTAATTATAACTTATAACATAAAATACTTAGGTTAAATTAATATCATGCTAAATTAATAATTAAGATAACCTAAGTCATGATTTAATTAATATCTCATGTTATTAATTAATTTATATCCTAAGTTCATAATTCATAAAAATTAACATGTAGCATAAATCATGATTTAACCAACGAACCATGAATCGGGCATGAACTCGACACCATACCCCGAACCAAATCGGGGTTCCCCTTGGTTCCTTGCTGCCGTGGGACCCACACCACCAAACCGGGACCTTATGGTCTCGGTGGTGGTTCCTTGGCCAAGCCGTGACCCCCCCCTTCGGGTACGGTTAGGCGTCGGCCAAACCAACAACCCTAAAAACGCCCTTTTTGATTTTACCCTTTAACCAAATGCATGTTTATTTCATGTTTTTAATTAGGTTTTAAAAACATCATGTTCTTAATTAATTTACTAAATCAAATCAAAGAAATAATTAAAAAGAAAGGTTAAAAAGGTATACCGAATGTGTAGATGAATTAAGGATGAACAAACACTAATACTTGTAGAATATTCAAGATCAAAATCAACAAGAACACCCCTCCTAGGTGTGTTATGAGTGGCGGCTACAAAAGGGAAAAGGAAGGAGAGGAGAAAACTTTTTAGGGTTTTTGTTTAATCTCTTGAAAAATGAAAATGACTAGCAAAATTTACATTAACCCCCTTTCATGTAAAATTTGATGGGCTTGGTCCATCTTCCTTCCTAATTTCGTGGATATGGGGCCCACATAGGGGTAACCCAAATGTTTTCCGTGACCCGATGTTTCGTGTTCGTTCGTGGTTAAACGTGTTCGTGTTTAAAGTGTTTCTGTTTATTTTATCATGTGGTTTATCGTATTCTTAACGCTCGTAATTATATTATATGTATTTACGTAATTATTTTAGTTCGTGTTTTAATAGTGATCATGATTTAATTATGTTCCCGTGAAATACTTATTAACTGCTTATCATGAGTTCGTACGTAAACGATACTTATCATGTTATACACGTATGTACTTACTTGATTAATAGCACATGAATGTGATCAATACTGAATAAGGTAAGTTTTAATCTAGGACGTACGATCTTAAGGGCACTATTCATGGTAAAAGCATGCGGGTTTTACAGTTTGCCACTAAGAAAAAAAACGTTTCTAAGTTCATCAACTACTTGCCCCTAGATGCTTCTAAAAGCAAGAGTAGGCAGATATTTGGGTTTCTTACTCATTACATAGATAATATTAAGTCCATTGTTGATAATGATTGGAAACAACGACAAAATGACGAGTGGAAGAAACCAATTCCTCAAAACATAACTGTGCTTGTCAAACAAATCTTAATACCGAACGCGGCAACACTAAAAGAAAATGTTCTTAAATTCGAAAGATTAATTCGGTCTGAAATGTTTGATGATTTACAATATGTTGAGTCTCTTGAGAAAGCAATTGATGATCTTCAAATGGACAAGTCCGTTTTCTCTGATGAATATGATTTACTCTTGCAAGAATGCGTTTCTAAAGATATTATGTGTGCTTATTTTACATCTTGTGCTGATATTGATGAATATTCTGAAGTTGCATGCCAATATATTGATAAGATCAAAGAATGTGAACGTCTTGAAATTGAGCTTTCGAAACGGAAAGAAAATGTCGACAAAAAGGCTTTTGAGTTACTTCAACACAAAACTGATTTCCTTCAAAAACATTGTCATTCACTTGAACTTGCTTTACAAAAAGACGTTGGTCGTTTTCCACATGATAATAAATTGCAAGAAAAACTTTCCCAAACATTTCGAGAAATGAATGAACAGAATTTGGAAATTAAAGGGTTGAAAGCTCAATTACAAGACAGGGACAGAGCGATAGCAGAGTTGCAGAAACTCATTGCTAAAATGGGAGGGAAAATTGTGGAACCTAGCATTAAGAAAAATGTTGTAAGACAACCAAATGCCTCTAAAGAGAATAGATCCTCTATCTTGGGAAAACCATCTGCTTTATCTAATTCCTCATTTGCAAAACCTGTGTTTGCCCCCAAGATGGATGGAAAGGAAAGGTTACCAAAAGCTCAACCCATAAGGAATCCTATAGCACCAAGCGTTAAGCACAATAATGTGATTAAACCAGGGATGTATAGAATGTCCACGAAGCCCACAAACAAAGATACTCACTCGCCTCAGACTTCTAGAAACACTAATATTCGTGTGTCTTCTACTACAGGAATAGTCTCCACTACTAGTGTTAGCCGGCCTCAGCTTAAGAGCACTCAAGTGAATGATAAGGTCTGGAAACACAAGAATCAAGGGAAGATGAAGCAAGTAGAAGAACACCCTAGGATTTTCAATGTTTCTAAGAATAAAACGTCTGTAATCGCGTGTCATGACGATTTGAATGATTCGACTTTGAATGCTATGAATGTGAAGTTTGTTTGTGTCAAATGTGGCAAGTGTGCTAATGCTAATCATTCTATGTGTGCTATGAATAATGTCAAAGGCGTAGAAACTAGAACTAAGAAGCAAACTGTGATGCCTATTAGCGTTAGTAAACCCAAACGCAAAGTGAACCATTCTGGTGCTACCCCCACTAAGAAAAGTATTGCATCAGACTCCACCACTAAGAATCCTAGAAGCAAAATTAAGGAATTATATGAGTCTGCCAGTAAGTCTTGGAAATGGTGGTTTGCTAATCAATGTCCTCCCGGATATAAATGGATGCCTAAAGTTAGGACATAAAATGTGAAAACGAGTGTTAGTTTGCCTTTAAATGTTGATAAGGACACTAATGATTCTACTATCACAACTACTGTGGTATCCAATTTAGCAAATGCTCCATCGTGTTCTAACTCTTCTGCAGGTGATACAAATAATTCTCTTCATAATGGACTCCGGGTGCACGAAGCACATGACAGGGAATCTCAAGCTTCTAATTAACTTCGTGGAGAAGTTCCTAGGTACGGTCCGATTCGGAAATGATCAATTTGCACCGATCCTAGGATATGGAGATTTGGTTCAGGGGAATATCACGATTAAAAGGGTATACTACGTCGAAGGGTTCAATCACAATCTTTTCTCGGTTGGTCAATTCTGTGATGCGGATTTGGAAGTTGCTTTCAGAAAGAAGACATGTTTTGTTCGTGATTATGATGGGATTGACTTACTTACCGGTACACGGGGTACTGATCTTTACACAATTTCACTTCAAGACACAACTTCATCAACTCCAATTTGCTTCATGGCTAAAGCTTCAACGACTCAGGCATGGTTATGGCATCAACGTCTTTCTCATCTCAACTTTGATACCATTAACTTGCTTTCCAATAAAGATATTGTGAGAGGCCTTCCAAGCTTGAAATTCATCAAAGATCATCTTTGTTCTTCTTGTGAACTTTGTAAAGCTAAAAGAAGTAGCTTCAAAACAAAGACAACACCAAGCTCTAAAGGACGGTTAGATCTTCTTCACATGGATCTGTGTGGTCCAATGCGTGTTCAGAGTATCAATGGAAAGAAATATATTCTGGTAATTGTCGATGATTACTCAAGGTACACATGGACTCACTTCTTGAGGTCCAAGGATGAAACACCCGACGTTCTCATCAGCTTCCTAAAATTGATACAACGTGGTCTTCAAGCTCAAGTTAAAGTGGTTCGTACTGACAGAGGTACATAATTTTTGAATTCTAATCTGAGAAAGTATTTTGAAGCCGAAGGGATTAAACATGAAACATCTATTGCTCGAACACCCGAACAAAACGGCGTTGTTGAAAGACGAAACCGTACTTTGGTTGAAGCTGCTCGAACATTATTATCCGCTTCAAAAATTCCACTATACTTTTGGGCCGAAGCCGTGTCAACCGCATGCTACACACAAAACCGCTCCTTAATTATCCCAAGACACGAAAAGACACCATATCACATAATTCATGATCGAAAACCTTCACTCAAACACCTTCATGTTTTTGGATGTACTTGTTACATTATACGAGATGGTGAAAATTTGGATAAGATGAAAGAAAAAGGTGATGCATGTATTCTTGTGGGATATGCAACTCAGTCTAAGGGATATAGAGTGTTCAACAAAAGAACAAAATTGATTGTCGAGACAATTCACATCCGATTTGATGAATCTCAAGAAATGGCACTTGAACAAAACAGTTTAAGTCCCGACCCACTACGACAAACGACTTCCGTTCACAACCGCACGGAACTCGAAACTCAAGACCACAGCAATGAACCGTCAAGTTCAACGCTGGTTCCAGAAAATGTTCCTAGAGCTGATATGACAGTCGACACGACAATTGAAGAGTTGGAAATGTTATATGGACCAATGTATGATGAATATTTCACGGGGGAGAAACAAGTTGTATCGAAGTCTTCTGCTGTCACTCATGATAAGAATGATGATACCAATCATCGTCAACAACTGGATACAACTTCATCTACTTCAACACGGGTTGCTGCAGATTCACCTCCTCAGAATATCACTTCAACAATCGATCCTACAACATCCACAACTACTGTCATTGCTCCAGAGATCACAAATCAAGCAGACAATGCATTATCTGACGAAGACGAATTTATCAACCCATTCGGTACACCGGTACACGAAACTGGAGAGTCTTCTACTCGCCATGTTGATCCGTCAAATATGCATACTTTCTATCAACGACATCCTTCAACACATCATTGGACCCGAGATCATCCTTTGGTTCATGTCATTGGAAACCATTCACAGCCCGTTCGCACAAGACGACAGCTTAACACCGATGCCGATGTTTGTATGTTCGCACTCGCCGTGAGTTCAGCTGAACCAAAAAACATCAAAGAAGCATTAGCTGATCATGCTTGGATTGAATCGATGACAGATGAACTTCAACAATTAGAAAGACTTAAAGTCTGGGAACTTGCTGACAGACCATACGATGTAACACCATTAAATCTTCGATGGATTTGGAAAAACAAGATGGATGAAGAAAACACGATCATCAAGAATAAATCTAGGCTAGTGGCTAAAGGGTATGGACAGAAAGAGGGTATTGATTTTGAAGAATCATTTGCACCAGTAGCTCGAATGGAAGCGGTCAGGATTTTCCTTGCTTATGCTGCACATAAGGGATTCATTGTCTATCAAATGGACGTAAAGACGGCGTTTCTTAACGGTCCTTTGAAGGAAGAAGTCTATATCACGCAGCCGGAAGGATTCATCAATCCTCATTATCCTGACAAGGTGTATCGTCTCCACAAAGCACTTTATGGACTCAAGCAAGCTCCAAGGGCGTGGTACGACGAGCTCGCAAAATTTCTGCTCTCCAAAGGTTTCTCAAAAGGTTCCATTGATTTAACTTTGTTTACTTATAAATATGGGGATGACATTTTGCTTGTGCAAATTTATGTTGATGACATTATTTTCGGGTCTACAAACCCAAAACTTTCAAAATGGTTTGAAAAAGTAATGCACAGCAGATTTGAAATGTCTATGATGGGCGAACTAAAATTCTTTCTAGGAATTCAAGTTCACCAATCCCCAAGTGGTATCTTTATTAACCAAGCTAAGTATTGTCAAGAGATAATCAAAAAGCATGGTATGACATCATGTGACCCCGTTGGGACACCATTATCAACCACATCCCTAGATGCTGATTTGGAGGGATTACCCATAGATCAAACGAGATATCGTTCCATGATCGGGTCCCTCATGTACTTGACAGCAAGCAGACCTGATATACATCATGCTACATGCTATTGTGCACGATATCAAGAACGACCAACTGAAAAGCACCTCAAGGAGGTTAAACGGATCTTTCGGTACCTTAAGAATACCATTCACATGGGACTCTGGTATCCGAGGGAAACCGGTTTCTTTCTAACGGCCTATTCAGATTCTAATCATGCAGGGTGTCTTGATACACGTAAAAGTACTTCTGGTGGTGCACAATTTCTAGGTCAAGACAAGCTTGTGGGATGGTCTTCCAAGAAGCAGGATTGCACGTCACTTTCATCAGCCGAAGCGGAGTATGTGTCTCTAACTGCGTGTTGTGCTCAAGTTCTTTGGATGAGAACACAACTCATGGATTATGGCTTCCACTTTGATAAAGTACCTATGTACTGTGACTCAAAGTCTGCCATAGCCATCTCCTGCAATCCGGTACAGCATTCCCGCACGAAGCACATTGATGTCCGATATCACTTCATTAAGGAACAAGTTGAAAGAGGTATTGTTGAATTATACTTTGTTGGAACTGATTACCAATTAGCTGACTTGTTTACAAAAGCTCTTTCGAAAGAGAGGTTTGCGTATCTAGTTAGGCAAATTGGTATGAGATGTTTGACTCCAGCAGAACTGGAGGTTCTGGCAAAGAAGCCTGCTTGATTCATCTATCAAACATCTACCTGTAAATATTAATCAAAAAGCAAAATACAAAAGTAAAAAATCTTTGATAATACAAAAATATTCTTCTCGACATGTCTTTCAGTATCGATAATATGGACGTACCTAGAAATGTCGCTCAATAACGACACGGGTGTGTACATAAAGCTCGAATGAAAGTTGTAAATATTTTTCAAAACATGTCATTTCTATCTTTTCAAAAGGAAATTGTCTATTTTGGACAATATTTCCAACAACGGGTAGAGCAATCTATCTTGGGTTGAGCTTGTCACAAAACATTCAACATTTTGAGCTCAACACAATGGCTTGTAATCACTTTCAGATTGCAACCCGGATCTAAATTCACGGGGGAGTGTACGCTTTTGTACTCTTACCCTTAGCAAAAGAAGTTAAATCTTCTTAAACTTGAGTGGATTCGTCAAGACATTCAAAGTCTATGAACTCAAGTTTATGCTTTAGAAAAACCTTTTCGTCAAAAAGAATTGATTTTTCAAAAAGCGTTGAACACAATTTTTTCAAGAATTTCTCAATGATATTCAAAATCTTTCAAAAATTGTGTGTTCAACAACTCCTATCCTCAAAAATTTAATGTGGATCAAATCCTCGTAATGACAATTCCATTGGATCAATTTTTGAGGGGGAGCAATTCAACTTCATGCAAAAGATTAACACATCTTTCTCCCGAAGATTTTCAAGACTATTTTTCAAAATATATTTTAATCAAATTTGATATCTCTAATATCAAAAGATTTTATATAATAGAGATAGGGGGAGAAAATGTGATTAAAATATGATCTATAAGACTCAAGCACTTTAACTCTTACCCACATGTGCGAAACACTTTCGATTATCGATGCACATGTGAAGGGGGAGCATTTCTGAAACGACAAAACTAGCAAGGTGTTAAATGTTTTTCAAACACTTTGTTAGAATTTAAAGTGGTTTTCATGGTTACGATCAAATACCCACAACATCTTTAATTCACGACGTTATTGGTGTAAAAAGGGTGGTTAGGTTTAAGTCCTATGATCCAACCAGAACCGGAGGGATCTTCCCAGGGACAATCCAATAGATTATTAGAAGTCCTTAGGAAAGATGGAGTAGAATGTGAACGTAGCTGAATGCCGACTAAGTACTGATGATAGCACTGGAACAATCACAACAAGGTGCTATTAATGATGTCTTGGTAAGCATTGAAGGGGTTGAAGAATGAAAAAGAAATATAAGGATAAAGGGTCTAAAGAAAGAAGCCCTCCATACAACTTAGGCAGAAACCGGGTCAACTCATCATGAAGACAAACTCATCATGGACCCAGTGATGTGAAGCACAACCCTTTCCTAGCTACTCAGACTTCTCTCAAAAGAAGTTTGTTTTATTGTCACGGAGATCAACACGACTTCTATTGACTTTCCCACTCCGAGATAGTTAATATTGAATAGGTGGCATCTGCTCCAGCCTCCGACCACTAAAAGTGCACAAATCGAGTCTAGAGCCAAGAGATCAATCAAATCTCGTTAGGACACACGGATGAAGATCAAGAGAGTCCTACGCTATATCCTTGTGATATTGCTAGAACACTCAGAGTGATACTACTTAGTATTCACGATGATGAGTGGAAATCCTTCCAGTGTTAACATCAAACAGCACTGTGGTAGGTCATATGCAAGATTCTTTATGAATTGAACATATGTAAAACTGAAAAGCAACAGTGGTTTGATTCTGAATTGATTCAAACTCGTTTCAGGTTTCTACGCAATATCTTTATGGTCTTGCCAGAACATTCAGAGTGATATTTATTAATATTCACAGTGACGAATGGAAATCCTTCTAGCGTCAACATCAAACAGCGCTACGGTAGGTGACTTGTGAGATTCTTATGAATCAAACTTGTGTCAACTGGAAAGCAACAATAGTAAGATTCTTAATGAATCAAACTTGTTCCAGGAATTTGAATTGACGACTTTAATCAAGCGGATATTTATCCAATTGATTCACTCTTTATGTTCGCAGTCTTGCTTTGAGACGGTCGAGTAAAGAGAACGGCTAGTACTGCCGCGAAACCCTGTCAAGGAGATTCTTAATTGAATCTACCTGATCACAGGTACGATATTTAATATCGTATAACGGTCTTCACCGACCGGAGGTAAAACGCTACCGATTTAGGACGAATGTCAAAGCCATTCAGTCCGTGTCTATGTTTTGTCTCGAGAAGGTGGCGTCACGGTGTACTCAGCAAAGTCAAAGATTCACAACCACATATTCATGCCCAAAGACTTATCCAACAATTGATAGTGTGAGCATGTGGACAAAGACACAAGATCGCAAGATGGCAATGACAAGTCAAGGATGATTTGAAGATCTCAAGATAGAAGACAAAGTCGAAAGACAACGACAAAGGCTCAAAGTTCACAGCATGAAGGAACAAAACTACTGTTACACGTTCAAGACTCATTTATGACGAAATTCATAAATCTCCATTGGAATCCAAATATCAAAGAGGAATGACCTCACATTGGGGGAGATTGTTAGCCTCAAAATATTGAGTCAAACAAGAATGTTCGGTCATAGGTTTCTATTGTAATATTTATTAGAACGTTGTAATAAGTAGTTATTTAGTCGTGGTTCACGGGCTTGGATTTAAACTAATTAAAGTCCAAAAGACAAGCCCGGCCAAATATATAGTCCATTAAAGCCCGCATGTGGGTGGACTATATATACTACCCTCCTAGCATGTTAGGAGGGTGGATGGTCATTTGTAACAACTTCTTTTCTTAATCTAATCTCACCAAGTTAATCATCTCCTCTCTACTTTCTCTCACTACTTTATCTCTCTAGGAATTCATCTCTTCTTCATCTATTTTCTTTCTTTCTTCATTGCTTAATTATCACAAATACATGGGACAACACCTAACCATGGATTAGATGAAGTTCACCAAATCAATACTTTCTACAATGGCCTTAAACCTCATCACCAAGACTCACTCAATGCTTCCGCGGGAGGGAATATTCTTCTTAAATCCATTCAAGAGGCTTGGGATATTATTGAGACCAAAGCAATGGTTCAAACAAACACACAATTTGATGAAAGAGTCCATGTCATTCAAGAAGGAAGTTCTAATCCATTGGAGACTCAACTCATTTCATGCATGCAAGCATTTACTCAAGCTCAAAAGGAAAGTTAAACATTCATGCAAAATTCTCAAAAGATGCAAGAAACAATGATGAATGACTTGATGAAGCTTTCTATTGGAAATCATTCCTCAAATGATGTGCATGCCATTACTCTTTCTTGTGTGACTTGTGGAGGTCCCCATTCCTATGAACAATGTGATAAGGTGCAAGGTTATCAAGGGAAATGTTATGCTTACCAAGAGGAACATCGTGAACACTTCAAGCCAAATATCAATCCCAATAACCTTTCTTACAAGTCCTAAAATTACCTTACTCCACCGGGATTCCCACCCCAACCACCCACCCAACTTCAACAAAATCCTCCTCAAGTGTTACAAAGGAATCAAGGTCAAAGACCACATTACCAAGGGAATAACTATAGACCACCAAATACCTTTAACAATCAAGGAAATGCCTTTCAAGGTAACAATCAAGGGTTTTACAATCAACCTCCACCTTTCCAACCCCAAGGTTTTCAAGGAAATGTGCCACAAGATTATAACACAATTGAGATTCTTCACAAAATGAATCAAGAGAATGAAAGGAGGTTCCAAGCTAATGAGAAAAGAATAAGAGAAATTCATGAAGCTAATGAGAAAAGAATGAGAGAAATGCATGAAGAAACAAATAAGAAGTTTATGATGCTTTATAATCAAAGACCACAAGGGGCTTTACCTTCTAACATACAAACAAATCCAAGGGTAAATGTTAATGCTATTACAACAAGAAGTGGAAAGACAACAAAGGATCCTTCACCTCCTAGAACTCCTATTGTTCCACCCACTTTTGTTCCTACATGTGACAAGCCTTCTACATCTAGTTCACCAACTTCAAGTTCTCCCATTTCTCCCACTTCCACACCTACTCATGAAGAACTCAATAAGGAAAATCCTTCATCAACCACTCAACCACAACCAAAACCAAGTCTTCCTTATCCATCAAGGCTGAGAAAAGAAAAGCTTAAGAACAAGGATGACATCCAAGTTTCAAACTTTTTGAGGATGTTTAAGCAACTTAACATCAATATCTCATTTGCGGAAGCTTTAGCTAATATGCCTAAGTTTGTTAAGATGATTAAGGACTTACTTTCTAACAAGGAGAGATTGGTGGATTTGCCTAATGCTTCCTTGAATGAAAATTGCTCCGCGATTTTGCTTAAGAAGTTGCCTACTAAGCTTGGAGATCCGGGGAGGTTTTTGATTCCGTGCAATTTCCCGGGGGTGGAAAATTGTATGGCTTTAGCGGATTTAGGAGCGAGCATAAATCTTATGCCATTATCGGTTTGGAAGAGACTTTCACTTCCCGAGCTCACTCCTACTAAGATGACTCTTGAGTTGGCCAACCGCACTATAGCTTATCCGGTGGGAATTGCGGAAGATGTTTTTGTTAGGGTTGATAGATTTACCTTTCCCGCGGATTTTGTGGTAGTAGATTATGATATGGATCCTAGAGTACCTTTGATTGTTGGTAGGCAATTTTTGAGAATGGGTCGAACTCTAATAGATGTGGCGGAAGGTGAACTTACAATGCGGGTAGGATATGAGAGAGTTGTGTTTAACACGGAGAAGTTGTCTAAGAAGTCTAATGAGCCCGAGGCGGTAAAACATATTGATGTTGTGAATGAGGAGGAAACTCATGATGATATCCTTGATGAAGTTTGTGATGAATATTTTTATGAAGCTTGCTCAAGTGGAGATTATGATTTACCTCATGTTGAGACCATTGCTTCCATTACTTCATCATTAGATTTTAATGAATCTCAAGAGCTTAACTTTGGTGATTTTGTGATCCATTCCAATCCTCTCTTTGAAACCTCCTATGACAATCCACTTTTCCACAATGATGAAGATATTCATGGGGACTTTAGTGATGCAAAATCTCTTCTTTGTGAATCACCAACATATTATGACTATAGTGATGATGAGCTTTCTACTTGTGACTCTCCATTTGTTGATGATCACACTTCCTTGGGTTTTGAAGAATCACCAATTTTTGATAGACCAATTTATGATGTTTATGGTGATGAGGCGGATTCTATAATGGATGAGAGTGATGAGTTTTTAGCGGAGGATATATCTTTTGAGTACACTCTTGGTTATCTTGATGAGGAGGGGGACATACTATATTTAGAATCTCTTTTGCATGACGATCCTTTACCTATTTCCTTGTCCACTTCAACCCTTTCACGTGATAAAGGAAAACAAGTCATGATGGTTCCTTCCGAGAGCTTGTTGTTACCCATGCCTCCACACTTTTTCTCTCACCATGTGACTTACAAGGGAGAGTCTTCTAAGGCAATCATCTCTTGTTGTTTTCCCATCAAGGAACGGATTTTTGATCCTGGCATAGAGCTTGCTAGACTATCTCAGTATCCACCTGATGCAACAAAAGGAAAACTTGTGAAAGATTTGAGAGTATCACCTTATTACCTTTTGACGAACATATGGGCCACCATTTTGGAGAACAACACCTCACTCTTTTCACCATTGCTTGGGAAGTTAGTTGTGGATTTGTGTTATAAGTGGGATGGTAATTATGTATTTGATCCTGGGGGATATTTATGGAGTTTTGATAATTGAAAACTTGTTTTACCTCATCATGGAGATTTTTCTTAAAAAGGGCAAAATTTTTCTTCTCCATGATAGGTTTTAGACACTTTTAAGTGTGGGATGAGTCGAGCTAGAGACTCATTAACTCAAGCATCGTATAACTAGGTTTAGAGTGTTGTAGGTTAGCAATAAGGGTATAGAATTGGAGATAAGTGTAAAGGGAGACCTTCTTTTGTATTCATGTTGTTTGTAGGGTTGCTCACTCATTTCATGATTTGGAGCTTATGGAGGAGACCCTTGTATCCAGTTCACTTCGTTACTATTGTGATCTTTCATTGACACCTTGTGCTTAAACATGAATTCACCAATAGTTGACCTTTCCTTAACTTGGGTTAAGCAAAGTCTATTCATTGTAATAAGTGTAGGGGAAGTTTTTATACTTTCATGCTCTTAAACATTAAGGACAATGTTTAGCTTAAGTGTAGGGGGGTCTTCTATCGAAGTGACCTTACCTAGAAGTTGTCACTGTCCTTCATGATTACTTGGAAAATCAATTTTTCAAATTTTTGATCTACTTTGGCCACCAAAAATATGCATTCATAATTTTTGCATTAATCATTTTTCATTTGCATAACACATTTGCATTGTATATATCTTTTCTTTTATCTTTCATCAAAATATATAAAAAGAAAAATATAATAAGGACATGGTTTAACGAGTTTAGACTTCTTTGACATATTAGGACCGCCATGGATATTTTGACTCAACCCGAGTTTGCTTATCAAAGCATTCTCTAGCTAGTATCCTTAACCATGTAGTCCTTCATTGGTCTATTAGGCTAAGCATCCACCAATCTCATTATTTGAGATTTTAAATTTGTGGAGAATGGGAAATGATAGAGTTGAAGCAAGTATAAAAGGGCTAGATAAACTTCATGATAATTACTTGTGGCTAAACCCTTCTCTTCTTAACCTCTATTTTCTTCACATGTATATATGTTAATAAATAATCAAGAACGGTTTTAATTGGTTTGTAATCTCTTATGCATTTTTGACTAATCATTCACGGTTGATATAAGTACGTCTTAAGATTCTAAGTTAGAACGTTTTATGTGTACTAGACTTATCTCATGCTTAATATTTAGCGGGTGTTTTTCCTTTTATTCTTTTAAACTTTCTTAGTGAGGAATAAAGAAAAATAAGAGCGGCTTATGAAAAAAATGAGTGGCTAGAAAAAAAAAGAAAAAGAAAAGAAAAGAAAAAAAATATATATATACAAGACTCCCAAGAGGGGCAGTGTGATGTTAATTATAGTGACTATTGAGTTCCAATATTACCTTGACGGGTTGCGGGGATTCAATAGATTGCTCCAATCCAATATTACCTTGACGGGTTGCGGGGTTGAAGATCCAAAGTCTCAAAAAGATGGCGGATGTAAATTATTGCGTGAGTTTTATTTTTCTTTCCTTAGCGAGTGTGTAGCTACTTATGAAGGCATGACATGAGGATTTTACACATAAGGCGAATGACTTATTATTCTTGAAACGGACTTATATTAATTGTGAGCGGTTTTTCAAGTAATGGATGAGAGGATTACTTAGGATTAAAACCGTGCTTCCTTATTTTTGGATTTTGCATTTCTTATACTTCACACTTGAAATAAATAACAAATTTGCCCACAAGCAATTTGCTCAAATAATAACCGGTTCCACATTTAATTGTCATGAATAAGTTGATGCACTTTTTACTTGTGAATACAATGATCCCATTTTTAAGCTTGGTATGGGGAAAGTGAAACTTGAGGGTGATAAATGTCCATGGTACCCAAGCCCTAATCAAAGTCATTGAATTCTATATGAGTTATTTCCATCAAAACCATTTCAAGAAAAACCAAAAAGATATAGATAGAATTGTATTTTGTTCATTGCATTGCTAAAAATCAAAATCATGCATCATATAGTGTAGAGTAGTGTAGATGCATTCCATAATGGCCAAGGTGGATTAATTATGAGGAAAATGTAAATTTGTGCTTTAAAAATATAGCATTGCATGAGGACATGACAATGTTCAAGTGTAGGGGATTTGATATGAGCAAAAACTCATATCAATTTATAAACAAATCACCCTAAAACACAAGAAAAATACCTAAACTCTGTACTATAAAGCGGAATTATGTGGTATGTTTTGTGTTTGTGTACAAATAGGTAAGAAGGATGCATTTTCAAGCAAACAAAGGAAAAATCAAGTTAATTGGATGAAAAAGACAAAGAAGGATCAAAAGTGACAAGACTTTGAAGACAAAGGACCTATCTTGACAATCTGCCAAAGATGAAGGACCAAAAGTGTAAATATGACAAAGTCAAGATCAAAGTCAAATCTGGTCAACTCTCAATCAACTAAGTCAAAGGGATCAATTGTGTTCAAGAATGAAGTTTAAAGGACCATTTATGCCAAAGAAATGAAGAATATAGCTCAAAAGTTCAATCTGCCAAGTTAAGGGTTTCTGCCATTTTTAGAAAGTCAAGTTGTGCTTGATCCGTGTGAAATGCCTTCAACCAATGGGAAGCAAGGAATAAATAAACTTGGATTGCCAACTCATCGCCACCTGGCCACTAGCGCCGCCAGCATTAAATACCAAATCTAAACAGTGCAATCCACTACTTCAATTCTCCTCCAATAGAAACATGCCATGCAATAATCAATTTTATCCAAATTGGATAACAATCCGTGTGAGCTTTTGAAGACCAATAACAATGTGCCACGTGTTCATCTTCTTCAACAAATTTACCAGGATCAGGTTTGAGCTAGGATGCGTTTCAGAGGATGATATAAACATCAAAAGTGATCGTTTTTTAGAGACGAATACAATGGACACAATCAATTAACATGAAACCATCTCAATCAAAAAACCCCAAAATTGTTCTTCACCTGCAAAATTCAGTTATGCAGAATTGACCACGTGGAAGCTTTTGATTGGTTCTAACACGTCACCAACCCCAACCACTTTACATTTCTAGTCTATAAATACCCTAGATTAGCTCTCATTTCTTGTAATGTAGAAAAGTGTGAAAACACACACACTTTTAGTTTTTCTCTCATCTCAGTTAGTTTTTAGCTTAACAACTCAAGAGTCTAACAAACTCTTGAGTCTGTTAGTAGTTGTAACAAATTTACCAGCCTTGTAACTACTTTTCCAATCCAATCAATAAAAATTCACTTTATCTTCTTCATCTACTGTTCATTCACTGAATCTTGTTACTATGTTGCTATTCTAGTTAGTTATGATCACCATTTGATCATGATTAGCTATGTTTTGGAGATATGTGTAGCTGTTGAAGTGTTCAGTTCATTCCAGTCCAGTTCTAGTTGATTTTGAAGATTTCAAGTTCAACAATGGTGATTTAGTTGATTGTAGCTGATGATTAGTAGATGTTTGGTTGTTTCTAGTGCTAAGGTGGTGGTTAGCACTAGCTTAGAAAGCTCAACGCTTCTCTACTCCCCAATTGAGGCCTAAGCTAAAAGGTTTCACATTCTGAGTTTTAGTTCCACTGAATTGTTGGTTGCCTGCTTAATTCCTAGTTAATCTTTGATTGTATGCATGATAAAAGGTGTTTAGCTTGTCTTTGATCTGATTTCAGTGTTTTAGTAGCTTAAGTATAGCTTAATATTTGCTTATTAGTCTTTCACTTGTCCTGTTTTTCAGCATTAATCAGTCATAATAGCTTAACAAGTCATTTGGAGTCTTAGCCTTTTAAACTGTTTGAAACTAGTTCAATTACACTTCATTATAGCTAATAAACTTAGTCTGATATTGCTTTTTACTCAGTTGAACCAATTGCTTAAAAACCTTTCATAAAAGTTTGATATTGATCAGAAAAGTAGTGTTTGGGATTAATCTACAAGTTGTTGTTAAGTGTTAGTTTTTGGTAAATTTTGGTTCATTTCAAGTCATCTAGTCATAACTAAACAAGTTCAGTCATTTTCTAGTCAAGAAATTAGTCAAACAGGCAATTGGTACACAAAAAGGTTTGGGTCAGTTTTTGTTAAGAAAGTTTTCAGAAAGTAGTGATTTTCATTTGCTTAGCAATTCTTTGTTTCTTGATGAAACTCTTTCAAACCACCTTTTAATCATCACTCAATATATGAAGTTTTAGTGTGTAGAAGGAAATTATACAGTATCAAGTTTTGAGTGAGTAATAAGCACTTTATTAAGAACTTGAGCAATTGCATTTCCCTGTGATAAAAACATGGACTTATTTCTCATATCTCATTTTCCACTTCATAAAACTGCTTATTTTCTTTCACATTTGGCTTTAGAAAGTGTTGTTGAGTAAGTTTTCAAAATTTCAGCTTTTTGGTTTTTGGTCAACAAAAGTCAACATAAGCCACTACCAGCTTATTTTCGTTTTTAGTGCTTATTTCTTGATCATTTTCTTTGAAACAAGACTTCCCCTTCCTTTTGTTAGCTGATTAACAGGATTTTGCAATAAAAATAGGTTGTGCATGTCTAGCTTAATTGGTAGCTTATTTTGAGCTTATTTGATTTTGCTTATCAGAGTTCTAGGCAGTTTTAGCTTAATTCCTTTGACAGGTCTAGCTTAATTTCAATTTTAAGTCGTTTGAAAGTGGTTTGAGCTTAATTGGTTAAGAAACGAGCTCAAACGAGCTTATTATTGTCCTTAACCCGTTTTTGGTTAAATAGTTTTAAAAATTGCACTTTGGTCCTTTTGGAATTAAACAGTTTCTAATACAAGCTAATCTTCCAACTTTTTAGGTTTTGCAAAAGTCTAGTCCTTGTATTTTCAAGTTTGTTTCAAAAGTGGTTAGGCAGTTTCAAATTAGTTAAGATTAGTTACTTTGTTTGGATAATTTTCATTTTGAGTCCATATAGTTTACTGATTTTGCACATTTAGTCCTTTGATTTTTTTGAATTTACATTTTTAGCATTTAAATTTTCGTTGAATTTACATTTTTAGTCCTTATAGTTTGTAGAATTTACATTTTAGCATTTTAATTGAATAAAAATTTAGTTTGTGCACTTTGTTTTACGTATAAGTAGACTTTATATTTTTTCATTTTAGCAAGGTTTTGTTTGAATTAGCTATAGAATATCCAAATACTTTACCAACCAAAAACAATTAAAAACTCGATCTTGTTAGGACTTTCAATTTGTTAAGAACTGAGAAAAACGAACTTCAACTATACACATATTAGTAATGTTATCAGAATTATATTTATCATCAAAGCTATATATTAAAGGGAAAGATATACATAATCTTTTTAATCAAATAGGGAAAGCTAAATTTCTTAAACATTATATATTTGGTTTTTAAATACAAATCATGACTTCTGGCTTGGTCTAGCGGTTGTGTCTGTTGTCTTTGTATCCTCTAACCCAGGTTCGAATCAAGTTATGGAAATTTTTTTAAACATTTTATAAAATAACAATTTTCAAAAGGCCCAAACTTGAACCGGACCGGTCCAGACCTTCAAACGCGAATAAGAAAACGCAGTTTTCAAAAAAGCATTTCCAAAACGCGATTTTCACAAAACTACGATTTCAATCAAAAATTTGGTGAAATTTGGAGATTTTCTAGGAAATTCTGAAATACTATTGGCTAAAAGATGTGACTGGGATATGACTGGGATTAAAACTGTGGTTTCAAATCATACTTATACCTATATAATATATATATATATATATATATATATATATATATATATATATATATATATATATATATATATATATATATATATATATATATATATATATATATATATATATATATAAGCGGTAATTACACGTCATACCCGCTCATCGGGCGGGTTTTACCACTAGTATATATATATATATATATATATATATATATATATATATATATATATATATATATATATATATATATATATATATATATATATATATATATATATATATATATATATATTATATATAGGTATAATTATGATTTGATACCACACCCTTAATCCCAGTCATATGTGGCATGGCAGAACTTAGCCAATAGTATTTCAGAAATCTTTAAAATATCTCCATTTTCTAGGTTTTTCATGATCTGAAACCGTAGTTTTTTGACAATCGCGTTTTGAAAACGTAGTTTTGAAAATCACGTTTTGAAAATTCCAAACAGGTTATTTAAGTCTGGGCCGAGTCTGAAAATTTGTGTATATTTAAAAAAAATTGACTTTTTATGGATTCGAACTTATGACCTCTGACTAATATCTATCTACCTTTACCAACTATGCTAAACCACCATTTGTGTTTCTCTTTTCAAAACCAAGTTAATAGGCAGACCCTAAAATCATTTATATTAATCCACAAGTTAAGGAATTTTAAATATCGATCAAATTATACAATAAATCACGTAATGATAACCACGCCGGCTTTTTCTTTCTCAAACCCTAACTGTGTTTTTTCCAGGTTTTTAACATAAAAGCCGTTGGAAGGTATTTCTTCTTCTTGATTATACTTACTGTTTTCTGCTAATGCGTTTTTTCTTAATTGATTATACAAACGTAGCCAATGGACCCAAGGTATGCTTTTGATATAATTTTTTCTTAATTGATGGTAGAGATTTTGATTGAGAATCATTTGGAGGTTACCAAGCCTCTCATAGATACATCGAGGTATGGGTATCTTGCCACCATCTCAGCATCAAGTTATTCTTTCGTATCATTATTGAAACATTTTGTACCAATCATGAATCCAAGTATGATTCTCATCTCAAAGTTCATCTATGTTTATGGCCTGGCGGTTAAGTAATAGACGGTTACGTAACAGGAAAGGAAACTATAGATTTTTGTACTGATCAAACTTGGTTGGATGTGGTTCAGCCAAAACACTTTTCACCCAAAACACTTTTTTTAATAGGTACGGATATATGGTTTTAATAGTTCACATAATAAGTGTATCAAATACAAATACATTCATTATAATAATATTATTATGATCAAAATAATGCAGTATGTTTATGTCTAAGGACATACTACTAATGGAGTTGAATAACCACCGGGACAAGCACTCCCCACTCTAGCGCCTCCCACACCTTCATTCCCGAGATACAATGAAAACAGAATGATGCATAATTTAGCTGCCCAAGATGGAATCGATAGTAAACAACACAATCTCGTGGATACAAATGAATGAATTTTATTTAAGGGGGTTCCTCAGATTTTGCATATGGGTGATTCGTAGAGACCGCAGATCCACAATTCACATTTATTTAAGCATGAACTATTTTAATCCAACAAAAAATATGTATGCTGAGGCAAACCAGTTGGTTGGTTCTTCTCTTGATGGGCTAATATCTTCTACTCTGATATCCCCGAAGCTTTGACCCCTGACAACATGTAAGCTGTTGTTAGCAGCATTTTTGGTAACAAATTTGACTCATGGCTTCTGTTACCGAGTGGTCCTCCTCCAACTCACCATACATACTTGAGTTAACACATGAGTTCATCTTCACATAGCAGTATATTGCTTTCTGCGTCTACGCTTCAAAGAGAACTGACAACGCACCGGTGCCACTTGTCTCAGGTATTTTTAGTAACTTGATGCAAAATGCCCTGATGTCCATATACATTGTATATTCATGTGAAAAGGGTAAGTATAGTTCCTAACTTCCACATCCAATCTGCCATAGTTCTGTGCATGTATCTCTGCGCATGGTTCACTTGTCAATACTCATAGGCAGTGTTGGTATTGTTTTCTTTAGTCCACATCTAAGCATCTAACCGACCATATGCTAATGCATTAACTTGGCTAAAGTTAGCATTATGACTTTATAATCTCCAGTAGCTCTAAGTGCTACGTATGTGTATACCCTTTATGATCTTCAGGAGTTATATGAAATTATGTGTTACCGTCTTGTCGAAATCCACATGCGGTGACATGCCATAAAGACCAATATAAATGTAAACACTAATTTCCAGGAATGATTTCTTCGATAGATATGCTCCCTCTCACCCATCCAAACACATTTATTCTGGAGCATGAGTGTTTGGCTGCTGGTGCAGCGATAAAAAAATACCCTTTTTTTGTAGCAGAAAGTGCTTTTACTAGAGAGGGGGATATTCACATCTATGCACATAATGAATTTTAATTACTGATTGTCTAATTTAACAATTTCGTTTGGTTTTGATCATGTAAGTTGCTGATTTGTTGAACAGATTGATGAACATACACACGCTCTGAAAGGAGGTAAACAATTTCTTATCCACGGTATTCTTTTGGGTTTTGACCTACTGATATGGACCTTTGCCTGTATATCAACAATATTATTGTCTTCTCTCTGTATGTGTTCGTCAGTTTCTACTCACTATGTGACAGTAACAGTAATTCCAGTTAATAAAAGATAACTTTCGATAATTTCATTTTCTGAAATGCTCACTATGTCTAACCATTGCTTTTGGTTGAATTGGAGTTTGGACTGAGATTTATATCTACATGCCTCCAACTATGCATGCATATTATTTCAGTCTCTTCCATAAAAATAATGAACCATATTTATGCTCTTTGTGAGCTTATACATAATTAAAAGAAATTAGTACGGATCAGAACCCATAACTCCTTTGGATCAATGCTAGCCTCGCTATACGGATCAGAAAATAATAATAAAGAAGATTCAGCAAAACTAACACCATTAGGACTTTCAAGCACATGCGATAGACATACTCACATACATGAAGATAAACTTACCTAAAAGGAGATCAAGAGATGTAATCTTACCCAACCCCGTCAAAATATGCAACACAAGAAGGCTTCTACAGTTTTTAGCTTGTGAGTTCAGGCCTCACAAACATAGGTGTGGTTGATCACTATTAAAAGGGGTCAAACATTTAGCTTTATAAGTTTCTGTTGGTGATCCATCGACTTTAAGTTTCCCCAACACATATGTGAAACCCGGAACTGTAATTGAGTTTTGCTCAATTGGGCGTCATGAGATAATTCCTAATATCCATAACAATCTTGTGAATGCAGAGGAAGGCACTGTGGTCACTAAAAGTGACGAGATTTCTGCCTCATGTGTACAGGGATCCGTAGGTGACGCTGGTGTACAGGATGAATAAGTTAAGGTTCTTGCATATAACTTACCCATTAGAATTTCAAAATACGATGATGAAAGTTACGCGAAATAGTTCAAAAGCACGAAGTTGTTAGTTGAGGAGACGACACGCGAAAGAGATGCAATCCGAACTGTGATCCAAGGCAAAAGGGTGAGAAATTCTGTAATCGCTGATTTTATACTTTTATCATTAATTTCCGTGTTTGATTAATGTAATTTTCTTCGTCTTTCCTTTTCTAGGCAGAGTTAAGATCCCAAAACGATAAATATCATGCAGCAAGATCATAGGAGAATGAAGTGAGGAAGTTAATTAAATTAAAGCAGCAGGAAATAGAGGATCTCCAAGGTGAATTCACCAAACTGAAGAATGCAATGTCTTTTGAAGATATTGACTCCCGGGTATGATTCATACCTTTCTCTTCTAAACACCAAACTTGTCCTGTTTAGATGATACCTTGCTAGAGATTGTGGTATAGAAATAACAGGAACAAAAAGACAGTTTCATTATATTGTGTTCAGTCACTACACTCTTATGAGCATTAACGTTACCATGTGGAACGTGTCTATTGATATCCTAGCAACACTACTTGATATGGTCATGTACATGTAATCATGATTTACCCTCAGCCAGCAAACACTACTCAAGGAGCCTATTTGCTAATTCTCTGGTTCATGACCTTCTGGCTATTTATTGAGTTTGGGGTTAGTAGACCTGTTTGATAAATGAAACATATCAAACGAAATTCAAACATCTAATATTCTCGATTGTGTTTAAATTATGCTTCTTAGAGATTTCTATAGCTGTAGCTGTTATGAATGTCTTGATGTAGCCATACAGTTAAAAGCTTATTAGATTATTTGGCTAATTCTGCAACTGCTTATGTATCCTAGCAACACTACTTGATATGGTCATGTACATGTAATCATGATTTACCCTCAGCCAGCAAACACTACTCAAGGAGCCTATTTGCTAATTCTCTGGTTCATGACCTTCTGGCTATTTATTGAGTTTGGGGTTAGTAGACCTGTTTGATAAATGAAACATATCAAACGAAATTCAAACATCTAATATTCTCGATTGTGTTTAAATTATGCTTCTTAGAGATTTCTATAGCTGTAGCTGTTATGAATGTTTACCCCATCTTTTCTCTTGGCTAATTCTGCAAGTGCTTATTATTTCACTCTGTAAATCCATTATCGCTGGATACTTGCTTCTGGTCTACTAATTGATTGCCAATACTTATCGAATGCAGCAACCAAAAATCAATATCACTAACTATGAGTATCATTTATTTATTAGATACAAGAAGACGTGGAATATAAATCATTATTCTTATCTGTTGTTATAACCAGTTACAATAGGTTATTATGTTTGTTTCCATTTCTGGTTGATTTTAATCCAAATAAGGAATGCATACTTTCTGCAACTGTTTGTTTTGATTTTGACTGGGATGGAAAACATTCTAATTTTGGAAAGAAATTCTTCATTCCAATTGTGCTTTAGGTTCTGGATTTCGTTGTTGGATCAACTCTTAATTTTTCTTTTCTTTTTAACAGCTTTTGTTGATTGGGATTGCTGAAAATGCAACTCGATCTGCACAAAAGGCTAGATCGAAATTAATCACCAATCAGGTATGTTGGTTATTCAATTGCAGTTAAGTTGATTTTTATTATATTTATTTAGGGTTCTTTTTTACTCAAATTGGGGATCCTTTAAAACTTTATAATTCATTTAAGATAAAAAAGAGTACAATAGTTATTAATGATCATCATTTGATTTTACCAGGTTGTGGGAGTAATTGTGTTTCAGCAACACATATTGCTGCTGAAAGGGAAACGACTATTGCTGTGGCTGCATTGCTTGAGCAAAAAAAGGATAATGCGGCTGCCAGTTTCCACAAAATAAGGTAGAGACTAGCAGGAAATATTTCTTTTGTTCACAATAATAGCGAGGGCAGGGGTATCTAAATCAACAAGCTGTTATGAAGCAGAAAGCTGATTATTCAAGGGAGTTTATGAGTTCTCTGATCTAAATTGATATGTCAGGCATCTTGATCCTGTGAGAGAAGGTCATGAACTATTGTGTAAAGGTCTTTTAAGTGAATCTATTCTTGCTTTATTGGCAAAAGATTTGAAGAACCCGTATAATGCCGAAGGTTGGAGGTTACTTGGTGTAGCACATGCCGAGAATGATGACGACAAGAGGTCTGGCTTATATCACTAATTGAACATAATGAAAACTAATAGGTATTGTTATTTTAAGAACATAAAACAGATTATCAAGTCTCATATGTTTTGCAACAAAGAAACATATTTTCTATTTTAAAAACATGATCTGCAATTCATTTATTAGTTTACTTTCTTTGGTATATAACATATACATTTAGTTTGTTCTTCTGAGTAATAGCAGCCAAAATGCCTTGTGGATTGGATTAAATTGCGAAATAGCAGCCAAGTAATTCACTTTCCAAATAGGTATGGAGTTCAGGTGTTAAAAAACAATTCAACTATTTGAGGTCAGTGTGAAACTCTACTTGGTTTATGCAGTGGGGATTTGATAAACGCCATGATGTGAATTTTCTTCAAAAGGAGCTGGCAAACAGGAATGTAGATGTCTACTGGGATGATCCACCGTCAACAAAAGAGTATGAGTAGTTATAGTAACCACCTCTGTTTGCACAACTACCCAGTGAAATCACCTACCTTGGCTCAAGCATCTGACCCATTTGAGAAAATTTAGCTGTAGAAATTAACAGTAAGGTATCTTTTTCTTTATGACACTACCATGTATCTTTTTTAGATAAAGATTTGTAGAAATCAAAAGCTCAAATATTTTTTATATGTGCGATTGTGGGGAAACTAACTTTTGATTCATGATAATTTACTCTGTTCACGGAATGTTAGGCCACGTATTTCAAACAATTTTGGAGGAAGAGGTCGTGATGAAGAAGGTCGCTTTTTGGCATGATTCACTGCTCTACAATAGTTTATTGTCAGTGTTTAGTCTTTTCCTTTTACCGTGGTTACAGATTCGCAGCATGTTGGTCCTTCACCCTAAAACGATCTTGTGTAGACATTCAGACAGTATCACTGGCTTGCGTAGTGGTTACTGAAACCAATGCACGGACTGTTCCGAAAAGGATTAGAGGTAGGTCTGCCAGTGCTTCCATTAGCCGTGTAGCCAGAGTCACACGTACGAGTGGGGAAGGGTGTAGTTCTACTCATACTCTAGGTAAACACGCTACCCCTGTCTTTCCATTGTTCTACACATGTTTATATTAAAACGGTACATACTATAATATATTTGTGGGCCTCAATAATGAAGATCGTTATAAGATAAGTTACAATTACTAAATGACTAAAATTGTAAGCATGACCAAAGGTATATTTCAAATGAAACTGAATCAGATCGAAACGAGTCATTGTTTTTAGTATATGTAGAACATGTTGGGTTGGATCGGGTTAACCTGGTATGTCAATATGATTGCTTTCTTGGAATTACCTTTGTTCTTGCACTTATTTTTGTTTTACCCAAATTTTGTGCAGCTAAGTTGTTGTAAATAAAGGCCATCTAGAGATGGTAATGCTTCTTCTGAAAGGAGCAAATGCAAGCAAGGTTAATGGCATAGGCAGGACTCCAAAATCTCTCGCTAAAAAGGAAGCAAATAAATGCATCTCTGACCTGGTATTAAGTCATGTAAATAGAAGAAACGAAGGTTTCTATTTATATATCAGTTACATTAAAAGTTTTATTTTCTATTCATGTTTGATAATACTTCCATTTTTATTTTTATTTATTAGCAACCACGAAAGCCGCGCTCCTCTTACTGAGATTCTGTATTTCTACCGGTTCAAATAAATTCTACGCATCGTATGTTGTCAAAGTATCAAGCAACATCCATTCTGATGAATGAGGCATGGTGAACAAGGAACCAACAACAATGGCTTGATTGGCTTCTCAACCACTGGAATTATTCGATACTCCTAATGTGGACATTGATGTCCAAACTGGGATAAGATAACATATTAACAAGTATATTTTGTCTCATGGGAACAAAGTAACACTACACAGGAGAAGTTATAGGTACTCTAAGAGGTGCAAGAAAGATATGAAGAGGAGAGAGCTATCTTTTAAAACTTTATGATACAAAGTTTGAGTAAAGGTCACAAGGAGAGCCAAAAGCTTTCTCTGAGTTCCGTGTCTTTAATTTCTTAGGCATGTTGATTACTGTATGCACCGAGTGAATTTTTTCCGGCATTAAGGCGTGAAACTTATTTTAGTCTTTGATCGAGGTCATTTACTAATGAAGAACGAGCAGGATATTAAGTGTGCAAGGTATGGACTGCATAACTACTTAACTTCTTTATTTCTGGTTTTTATCATCTGTTATATAATTTATTATGGTCATCATGTGTATGTTTTTATGGACAGATCAAGGAAGGAAAATCTAGCTCGCGCCATTGAGCATGAATCTTGGGAAAAACCATCAGCGGCTCATGAATGAATCTAGGAACCGAGTCAGGTAATGTGACTTGCTGATTCCAGACAACAGTTTTAAGCGTATATTGGATCTTTTTAAGGGGTGTTTGGATCTCATGTTAGTTATAAGGTAAAGTTTCATTCATTTGTATTGACTATTTTTTGCGAATAAGATGTTAGATTCTCACATGTATGAACCGAAAAATGTCTTTTGAAATTCCTAATCAATCGAAAGAAATTGATTTGACCAGTTTTTGTTTGTTAAAATAATGCTATGTGAAACGTAGGATAAATGTGGTCAAACTGAAAGGAAGGAACATTTAAGGACAGTAACAAAAAGTAGATAAATGTATCATTCGAGTGTAAATAGGGGGTCAAACACTTTTCTTTGTTTTCTATGGCACACAGTAAAAGGGTGGTCAAATATATCAAAATTTTAATTTAATTTTTAAATTGGATGGGTACTATGTTTGCTTCTTTAACTTGGATCTCAGTTATCTATTTACCTAACTGAATCATATTAAGAATTTTGTTAATATTGTGAAATTGTTATTTCTTTTGGTCTCGCTTAAAAAAGGACGGTGCTAAACAATGACAACAAATTTAGCACAGATCAGTTTTAGTTTTGCGACTTGGGCTGCCTCGCTGTAAGTATCTGAGATGAGGTAATAGTGTGTTGCATGTTCACTTAGTTATGTTTGGGGACTTCATCGATCTTAAAGGAAGGACAGGACCTCAAGGTTCCTTCTAGCTCTGTAAGACTTTTGAATATGGCTCCTTCCATTTGGATGGGTTGAACTCGTTGTCCCAAAAGCATGAATAAAATAATCTTCCATTGAAACATGCACATCAGATGCATTCTTATTAGGAAAATTCAATTACATACCAGTACCCCTTCATATTAAATTCCTGATAAATTGCATATACGATCCAAAAGTATATGAGATAAAAAAATGTTGTTCGGTGCTTTACATCCATTAAGCAACTCATCTAGAAGACATTCATGGTAAGAGACAAATAATTATAATTTTCAACTGATCTGTAGAGTATATGCTTACAACACATTTTTCATAAAATGTCAAAACCTTAATTTGGCATCAAGTTTGCTTTTGTTTTTTTTGGTTATGTGACTTGTTCTTGTCTGGCCGCGCTAAAAAGGTGATTTACACTACAAGCATAAGCATAGAATATAGAATGAAAAAGTGTATGAACTTTGATGTCAATTTAGAATAATTGTGAAAAGAATTCATCAGTTAAACAATAAATCTGAATACATGCAGCATTGGCGTAAAAAGTTTATCAAAACACTTGCAGTATCAATTCTAATTGCAAAGCATAGCAATGTCATATAATTGAGGATGCTTAAATACAAGAAACTATCAAACGTTTTATCTGCAACATTGATCTTTATTGAACCCACCTTTAATAAACATTAAAAAAAATAGTAGATGAAGCAACGGTAAGGAGCGATGTTTTGAAAACCAATTTTTTTAATCGACCCAGTCGATTCATTGGGTCACCCTTTCAACTCGGGTCCACCCGTTGAAAGAAACAACCTATGGTTTTCAAAGTTTTGACCTTCTGGTTAACAAAGAAACAACCTCAAATGTGGAGGACTCACCGTTAACAAACTGCAATTTTATGAAAAATCATTGACCAGATGCAAATATAAGTAATTTCAATATTACATAATATCCCTCCTTTTCACGCACATTTTCATTGTTAATAGTATTAAAGAATTCAAAATTTTATTCGAACTACAGACCAAGTCTAAAAAAATCTTTTTGTTAGATATTGTTTTAAAAATATACGTGCAGGTGATTATTTAGTAACGCATATTAAACTTTAGATGCGGCCAGTCTCAAGGTTGGTATTATAAGGTGTGGGGACATCAGCACCGGCGATCCTCTCCACTGGGGCAGCAAGATAACCAAAGCTATCTTCAAAAACCGATACGCTACATAAAAGAAACACATTAAACTTATGTACAGTTTCTCGAATTACTTAAAATCATCTATCTGCTAACTTAGGGCCAGAAAGGACAACATCGACACACTTGGTTGAGTTTTGTCATGTATACACCTATACACATCCCAAATCTTCAAATTCCAAAATTTACAAAAGTTATCCTACAAAAGTTTACTGGTTACTGGGCTCTGTTTTCATCTGTACTATAAAGGGCGTGTGACCATTTGCTCAGACCCACCCATCTTGCAGCACCTGATAACTCATACCAGCACAGATTTCATGCAACAATAGAAAAAATATGGGAAACGAAAAGTGGCTAATACCAGATTTCAGCACCGATGGCATGTTGAGGTAACCCTTCCTCGACAGTGACTAGACTGTTAGTTTTCTCACGGAAGCGTTGATTGAAGCTCTATCTATGGGTCTGATGGAGCGCAGGTTGATAATCTTTAAAAAGAGTTTTCGATATTAGATACACATAGTATATTTTCTTTAATAAATATAAGTTTTGGCCCTTGGTAGTATATAGCTTACCTCTTACCTCTGCACTTATTCTGTCCTATTCAAGTATTTCAACAGCCTAAAATTCCACCAGACCATAACATCAGATTCGCAGAAGAAATATTGTTCTTATTATTAAAGAAAATCTAAATCAGTCAAACTGCTCCATATGCAGGTCAAATTTTTGAGGATACTCAAGTACCTAAGTCTATGCATTTTTGTTATCAGAATGAAGGTTTGGATATGATGTTGCCTTTCTTTATGCACTCTTTGTGGCACTGAGCAAGAGGTACGTGTTTACATTGTTTTCTTGGTCTTCGTGCAGGAAAGAACATTGCTTAAAAAATTGTCTTTTCACTTTTCATCATTGTGTTTTAACGCTCATATAAGATGTGTTTGAAGAACAATGATGCCACGGTCTATTCAAAAAAATTATGATGTTTTAATCCATAATTAAAACTTGTAGAAGGTCCATGAAAAATATATGAAATAAAAAAAATTCCAAAAGTTGCAGCAGCGCCGGCGGCTGCGAACCCACATAATAAAAAACAAGTCCATGCCGACGGCTGAAAATCCATGACGGTCGGCTCTTTCTGGCGAAGCCATTCAATAAGTCCATCAATAATTAGTCGTGGCAAGGTTGTACGTGTCATATTGGTTAGGTATGTTATTAGATTTACTGTTTTATGTATGAAGAAGCCTCACCATATTTGTTTGTTGTTGAGTTAACCCAAGGTCTACTTCTTGAGGTGGTAAGTAGATATTTTATTGGTATTATGATCTTGGTATGCCTCAAATTTCTTGAAATCGATATGATTATATACTTGGATTGCGGTCTTTGTTAAATTCTAATATTTTTTCTTGAATAAATAGATGTAGATATCAAAGTGAAAGCAATGATAAAGCTGATTTAAGAAGGCGCATATTCATTTATGATTTAAAAAGGCCAGTGTATGCAAGGGGTTGCATAAATTCTAATATTCATTTTATCATGCAAATTAAAGGGCCACTTTCTTACATTACTTGGAACCTCTCTCATGTGGCATCGTCAGCAAGTATCTAATGGCTGCTATTTTGCTGCAGTAATGAGAACTTGGTCAGAGATACATACTTGCGCCTACTGATGGATAAACAAGTTGGGTCTTTGTCAGCTTAATAGCAACCTTTAAAAAGGTTACCACTTAAGAATAATTATTTTCATTTATCATCTTATGTGTGTATTTTTTTAGTATTGTTGTCCATCTACAGCATTTAAACTGAAAGAGACATTGTATGCATCTCAAACTTCTTTGATCTTACATTTTTAGGTGATGGTTCGGATTGCTTATTTCTAGGTGTTTGCCTGCTTAGGTGGTATATTCCCTTGACACATTTTTTTGTGAACCAAACACAAAATTAAGAATTGAAATCTTCAGCATTAATAATTCCTAGCAATTTTAATTTACCATCATTTTAAATTCTTGAACAAAATGCCCCTAAGAGATTTTTAATTGTTTCTTCTTCTAAAAATGAAGGTGGATTATCCAGACAAAATTGCATTTGGAGGTCATTATTATGGGGCATTCATGACTGTAAATCTGCTGGCACATTCCCATCATCTATTCTGTTGTGGAATTGCTCGCTCAGGAGCTTATAATAGAACAGTAACTGTTTGGATAACCAATAGAACAGTAACTGTTTGGATTTCTGTTAAGTAACAATGTTCTTTCACCTCTAAAAAGCACCACCACCACCTCCATAACCATTATACATTTTAAAACAAACTTTGAGTTGAGGTAAATTACATTACTAACCGATAGATGAGAAAAAGCGTGTTATACTTGTGCACATAAATTAGCTAGTTAAAAAAGGGCATATAGTGTACCTTCTTTTTTATGGAAGTGATAGTTTTTCTTCGTCCATCATGAGGTAATGTTTTCAACAAAGATGACAAGTCACTAAAGTTCATTTCCACATTGGAAGAGGAACGACATCACAAACTCAATATTATGCAACTGAACTTACTGTTGAAGTACACTACGATATTTCAAGATGATTTCAAATTACACGCCAACAGATAAATATATGACATCAACAAATAATTCCAAATATATCGTTCTTATCTTTTGGGCATTGCATAGTTGTCAGATTCATTTGCGTCAACACCCCATTTTAACAGTTTCTTGAAAAAAAGATCGTCTCAACAAAGCTTACGTAATAATTTGAATTAGAAATCGATTGAGATTAGCATAGTTATACAACTTAAATTGAATAAAGATGTGATTAACCATATACATGTTAAACAAACTAAATATGTAAATTAAAGAAAAATTACCATTGATCTTTGAATTAGTAAAAAAAAGGATCAAATTCAGATTCATAACAACAACCTCATCCTTAGATCGGCTGTCTTAAATCCCGAAGCTTCTCTGCTACTTATACAGCCAATTCCTTAAGACCTTAAACATGATATATGAAGAATAAACATAACCCTAATTTTATTTATAATTTTAATTAATACACAATGAACAAATGAAATATGTTTGTGGTATATATGTTTTTGAATTCAAATGAACAAATTATTTGATGATGGAGAGTTATTTGATCCAAGGACGTGGGCTCGAAAATCATGGAGTGGTTATTTGGATGAAGATCGCTAGTGTTGATTTGATAAATAAATCATAATGAATGAGGGTTAGCAGGATTTGGGAAAAGCAGATAGGATTTTGGAGATGTGACGGTTGCTTAGGGTTTTGTGTGTGTTTTTACCCGGGTTGTGGCCACACGAATGAGAAAAACCGACTTTAGAAGTATATATATACCTATGTTTGGAAAACGCCGCTTTTTCTAAACTGCGTTTTTAAGTAGCGATTTTCGAATTTTTTTGAGATTTTTTAGGCAAAAAACATATGCTATTAGTCTAGAGGTGCCATGTCACATATGACATGGATTAGAGGTGTGGTATCAAGTCATAGTTATACCTATATATAATATAAAGATATGTATATATATATATATATATATATATATATATATATATATATATATATATATATATATATATATATATATATATATATATATATATATATATATAGTGTAACTTTATTTACAGAACCCATCTTAGTGACAGAACTTACAGAACTCTTGTTTATGAAGGCAAACATGTATGTTTGAAGGAGTACATGTATGTTTTTAGAGAATATATGTATTCACGAAGCATATTTGAAGTTATTTTTGTCAAAATTAAATAAAATTAAAAAAAGATATCCAAAAACATACATGTTTGAGGGCGTGCATGCATGTATGTGCACGCATTCAAAAACATACATTTTTGAAAGCGCGCATGCATGTATGTGCACCGATATAAAAACATACATGTTCGCTTTCATAAACATACATGTAAGCCTTCAAACATACATGTTTGTCTTCAAAAACAAGAGTTCTGCAAGTTCTGTCACTAAGATGGGTTCTGTAAATAAAGTCCCCCTATATATATATATATATATATATATATATATATATATATATATATATATATATATAGGGGAGAGTTAAAATAAAAAGACTTTTTTTGTGAGAAGGATAAGAAAGATTTTTTTGATTTAAAATCAATGGATGAGATCAATATATATTTCTAACTAACTAACTAACTAACCATCTAAACATGATTTTAGAAAAGTTCTCGAAAAATTTTGAAAAAATTCCATAATATCGGATATGTTGGTGCATTAAAAAGTTGTGAAGAAATTTTTCTTAATTTTAAGTTTTTTTTACGTTTTTTAATGCACAAAAAACGAAATTTGATGCACTAAAAGGTGAAATTTTGTGTATAAAATTTTTTCATGCACAAAATTTTCAATTTGTTTTAGTTTGATGTGGCATCAAATTTTAATGCAAAAAGTCAAAAGAAGTTGGGTATAAAAATGAATTCTTGATGCACAAAAAACATAAAAAACCTAAAAATTATCGTTTTTGTGCATTAAAAAAACGTAAAAATCTTCGAATTAAAAAAACTTTTTTCATAAAAGTTTTTTGCACCAACAAACCCGATCTACTGGAATTTTTTCAGAATTTTTGAAAAACTTTTTAAAAAATATATTTAAATGCTTAGTTAGTTAGTTAGGATTGTGGTTTAATCTTATCCATTGATTTTAAATCAATGACTGGAAATCTTTCTTATCCTTCTCTAAAAAAAGTCTTTTTATGTCCCCTATATATATATATATATATATATATATATATATATATATATATATATATATATATATATATATATATATATATATATATATATATATATATATATATATATATATATATATATATATATATATATATATATATATATATATATATATATATATATATATATATATATATATATATATATATATATATATATATATATATATATATATATATATATATATATATATATATATATATATATATATATATATATATATATATATATATATATATATATATATATATATATATATATATATATATATATATATATGTATGGGACTAAGTTTGACATAGGAAAATAAAAGCCGCCACCTCATATCCTACGTGTGGTTTTCTCATTGACTAATAATAACTTCTAATAATACCAACAATCGATATATATTCCTTCCTATTATAATTGGCGGTATATATAAAATTGAATACTATATTTTTTACCAAATATAAATATATTCTGTCCGAAACCCTAATAACATTCCTTCGTTCCTTCATTCGATTTTAGATGCTATGCAATACGTATCTTGAAAATTCTATAAAATCAATTCTTCTAACTAACAATATCTTCCATAATTATAAAAATCAAATTATACCAATCTCGGCGTAATACAATCTCCTAAAAACATACGATTTATTTATTTTATATCAAAACCCTAATTATCTTAAAAGCATCTTCTGACAACCTAAAACCTCATCTCCATCTAAACGACCCTACAAAGAACACTAATCTCTTTCATCATTATACAATAGATCGTGTAGGTATATCCCTAAACTTTCTCTTGATAAGCTGTTTTTAGGTTATATTGTCTAATTATATGTGTTTTTAGGTTATTGTCTAATTATATAAAGAATGTTAGTTATTAATATGATGTTAGTTATTAAATGGTTCACTTTTAAAAACAATATAGATTAGCAAAAGTGTCTACCAGAACAATATCTGGTCAGTAGCTATATCTCAAAACCTTGGGTAAGTTATGATGTCATTTGTTATTTGGTGATTGTAAACCCATGAATCTTTTCTCATACGTTTATTCTTTTCTCATATTTATTGTATTTGTAGCAGGTTGTGTGTTTTTTGCTGGACAAGGTAAATATGTTTTTGATCTTATCATTATTGTTTGTTCCAAATTTGAGATTTTATATCTATTATTGTTCATTCTGCATATTTTATATATGTTATTGTTCATTCATTCTACATTTTTTTACCAAATATGAGATTTTATTTTATTAATAGATGAAGTGGTGTCGTGCTTCAGGCTACAAAATGGTTGAGGTAATCATATTACATTTTCTTATTGTTTATATAATAAGAATTTTTTTTATCTTTGTTAGTTGTAGTAAAAAATTGAAGTGTTGACGATTCATGCTTTGGGTTCTTAGCGCTTAACTTTGTTAGCAGGTATCTTATGAGACCTACTCGAAGTTCTATTTTACATGTTCTATAGGAATCTATCTGTCCTATTTAACCCCTTTATCAAGGTAAACATTTTGTTTTTGCAGATCTTACTTTAGCGGCTCTAACCCTGTAACTAATTGTTGCACAATGTCACGATCAAGTCATTCGAACATAACAACAAAAGGTCAATGGAACATGCTTAGAGGCATTGATACAGACCTTGTTGCTGGCAGGAGACATCCAACTGATGTCAAATCAATTGAATCAGCAAAAATGATAAGTTCATAAGATGCTAAATGGATGGTAAGACTACTCAACTGCTTTAATTTGATTTATTTTCTTGGTCTCGGTGTGGGTGATACGTTGGTTGGCTTAGCCACATTTGATTTGCAGTATGGATTGGCTACATGCCTACACTTTATAAGTAAGCATCTAGCATCTATTCTGTATACTTGGTGTACCCAAAATTTAGATTAATAACTTTTTGACATGGATTTGATTATTCACTGTTAGTGTTGGCTCTATTGGCCCTAAAGAACATGTCTTTGGTTGTGGTTAATGATTAGGTGATCCATCAGCAGTTTGTGTAGTCGCTTGGTTCTATTCGAACATCATTGTTCAAGACAAATTAGAACACCTCAAGCTATCTAGATCCACATTCTGTGGCGAACACCAGTCAATAGCCATATTCTCATGGTTGTATCAGCATATATACCACCAGCATTAAAAACTTTCTCCATGATGCCCAAAGGTTACTCGGTTGAGCCCATTCCCCTAGCATGGTTAATATCACAATTATGTGGCAAATGGAGAGTATCTATACCCCAGTCCCCACATCAACCAAACAAAGCTAATCCCTTGAAACTAAGAAGTTGAAGTATATGATACAGAACAAGTAAAAAAGGACGATTTTATAGAATTCGAGGAAGAAGCAGTCCTGGAGTACTACTTTAGCTGATATGAATTTGATGTTGCAGGTTACAAGCGTGGTAAATAAGCAACCTACGACAACCCCTTTAAAGTTATAATTTTCTGTATAAATTTATCTTTGATTATTTATCTGACAAGCAACTAAGTATGCTTTGAGTTGGGTTGCCGACGAGTTATGTGCTTCTAGAGTACTTAATTATATGTTAATCTAATGGACCATTATTATTTCAGGTGTTGGTTTGTACAAGTATGTTAGCTTGGGGAGTAGATATTCCGACACATTGGAAGTTTTTAACTATTATTAGCCCGAGGTATATATCTTTTTTAAATTAGTTATGTGTTATTGTTGCTCAACCCAATATACTTGATTAAATCGAAATTATCACTCAAAATTATACTTGAGGGTGTTTGGATAAAGTGTAAGCGTTTTTCGGAGTATGATAATAGGATTAAAAACAAATTGGCTTTAGTGTACTGGTTTTCACCATTATTTGCCAATAACTGACGAGGGCTTTTAAAATGAATTATAGAATGAACATTTCAAATCTACAGTTAACGACAAATGACTCAACCATCTCGGGGTACAACTACTGTGTTATTCCACAACCAGTGAACTTTGATGTTCCTGAATCAAGCTCTGTGTCCAATCAAGGTAAATTCCTTTCTTAAGCTGTTTGTTTGTTGGATTTTTTATTTTTAGTGTAAAAGTTAGAATAACATATGAGTCTACTCCGACCAACATAAGCAAGCAACAAAAAATACTTTGCAACCCTTATCGACAACAATTATAAGAAACTACCGATAAAACCTATGGTTTCAGAGTAGGTGTGTGGAAAATGACTCGGCTCATTGCGCCATTGATACTGGCCAATTCAGCTCCAGGTGCAACGAAGGTTGGTACTTTTCATATATTGGGTACTTTCTGAAACTTTCACATTCACTCACAAGAATCTAACACAAAAATCCATTTATAGTTACTGATAATGTGAAATGGGGTCTGAGAAACAGTATGCTGGTCTACTTGGCTATTTGATGAATTTCAATGGCTAAAATCTCACTCAATTCATACACAAACTACCAATAACCAACTCTTACTCCTAAACAGAACCTAAGTCTAACAGATTACCAACTTTTGGATTCTGAAAGCACTAAATCAAAGCAAATTTTAAAGCCTATTGATTATCTAGGTGGTTTATACAAAAACTTTATCATGCAACTTCTAACAAATCCTTACCAAACTAAAAAACAAAATACTGAATAAAGCTATAACAACCTAATAAACTGTTTTAGACTGATTTTAAGACAAGAACATGTCAAACCCTAAGCCTAATAAAAAGATCCAAACACCCCTTAACCTAACTGTCTACGGTTTTTAACAAAACAATCAACACAAACTAACACCAATTGATGCTTAATCCTAGTGGATCTTATCTCAAACATAAAAATAAACTTGTGAGCTAAAAACTTCACACTTACAAACAAGTCCAAGCCAAATTCACAATTTCCAAAACATAGCAGTCACAATAACTAGGGAGTTCAAGTATCTTACCAAAACTAGACCTTGTAGGCAAGGAGTGGCTCAACTGATGTCACCAGCCGGCTATATGGAAGCTATAGGAGCTTGTGAAAAAGCTTATGAACCCTTGCTGTTGGTTATTCAGCAACCAATCAAGCAAGTGAAGGCTTGAAATGGTCACTCTCCTTTGTACATGCTAAGAAAACTAAACAAACCCAAGTAACTCAAGCTCCTATAAGCTCTCGTTGTTAGAGAGGGCTTATAGCAGCTTATGCTATAGTGAAATATAAAAAAAACAATAACGTGATTTTTAAAAATAAACTGTTAAACAACAAATGAGAAGACTTCTTGGAAAATAGTTCTTGCAAACAGAAAGTAACAAATTTCAAATCTTTGCTATGAAAATGTTTTGTCAGGACTCTTTCACACCAAAAATATTCAAAACTTGGGTCCAAAATATTCAAAAAATAAAAATCAGTTTTGTTGAAGAATATTTTGTATAACTAAAAATCTTAAAAAAGTTTTAAACTAGAATTAAATTTAAATAACTTTTACACTACTGGAGCTCAGCTTAATCTTTGCAAAGATTTAGACAAGAATACTCTAACTATTAATTCATTGAAAAAATGTACTTTTACAAAGAAAAAACTTGAACAAAGAAATGAGCTGTATTTACAAGACTATTTATACAGCTCATTGGAAGATACTAGAATTGAAGCTAAACAAGAAACCCTAACAAGCTAATTTCCTAAATTGCCCTTTGACTGAAATTTTAAATATTGGTCAAGTTGATCTTCACGTGATTCTTGTACTTGGAGAGTGATGTGCCAGCATTTTGAGAAACTTTGGGACCAAGGAATGAGCTTACAGTTGTTGAGAAGTGGAAGGATTTAATCTTTGCCTTTTTTGTTCAAACAGGGGAGCAGGGGTGGTTCGTGTGGGGTTCAAGAGGTCACGGGGTGAGTGTTTATAAGGTGGGAAGGAATTAGTGAATGGTAGATTAATGATCTGGAAAGAATCAATTCATAACCCTTTGGTTTGTTTGAGTTTGTGGAATAGGGTTTATGTTGATAAGAACAGGAAAAAGGGTGTTTTGATTTTGGTTTACGTTTAAAAAGGTGTTTACCACCAATTATAGAGTTTAAAAAAGATTTAATAAATAATATGTTTTAACAAAATCTGGTGGAATAAGGACGTGGATGGATGGGAGATTTTGATTGGTTGGGGAGTGACGTATGAGTGTGTGATTGGGTGGGGTAAGTTTAGTTGTCTCCCAACAATGGCCGCCTATCTTTCTTTCTCTTGTCACTTATCTTTAAACAGCCAAAAAGTTAATATTCTTTGTAATGAAAGTTTCATTCTTTCCATTTTGGCCACAATAATTTTCCACAACTTGTACAAAGCGCTTTTTATGCAATATTTGCATTCTTCAAGGGCCATTAATGCACAATCTTGTCATTTTAGGGACCTTTTATGTAATTTTGAGTTTTACAAGGGTTTAAAAGGACAAGTCTTCAAAAGTAGAGGGACCACTCTTGCCAATTCTTCTAACTTTAAGGACTTCAAAGGAAATTCATGATTTGGGTCCGGTTCTTTGTGCCGCTTCGTTTCCCGTGTTCGTTTTTGCTTTATTCTTGTGATCTTTTGTTGATTTCACGATATCCATAGTTAAAATACACAATGAACAAACACAAGCACATATTTGGGTATTTTGTTGATATTGTAAGCGTTTTAAGCCCGATATGGACAATGAGACTATGTATAATTGCAGTCTCATCAGTCTCCTTTCGGTTTTTTCATTTACGTGCACGTCTTGCTTGATTACGAGTAAGCATAAACGTCACTTACAACGTGGGGATGAGCAAAGATGATTATTTTTGGTGTTTTTAATTTTTCTAATTTTTTTCTGGTTTTTTTATTGTTTTTAATTTTTTTGGATTTTGTGAATGTATTAAGTAGACAAAAATCTAAAAATCTCTCCTCAAATCAAATCTCTTGATTAATGGAGCCTCAAGGAATGAAAACGATCACGTGAAGTGAACGCCTTCGATGACTTTAGAACGTTGCTGGAACACCAAAACGTTCAATAGGGTTTAATCATTTGAAACCAAGAAAATATATATGATATGTAGATAATACTTTGGTTGGCAAACCCTCGATTAGCCCTTTTTATCTAAACACGCACAAGAAAGCGGGGAAATGAGGCGACGCGAAGCACTTAAGAGCCTTTTCCTTAGGGTATATTTTATAATACTCGCCTTATACCCACCTTATAGTTTGTGTTTGTCAAAATTAAGCTTCACGAAAATAATTATCTATTTTGCCTTTTTTCTTTGATTGAGATTCGAATACAATGACCGAGTGATGAAATCCCGAATTAAGGTTGTGTTTTCACACTATTGGAGTACTTGTGCATTTATTATTCTACGTAAACAATATAGTAATATTCACACAAAAAACAAAAACCAATAATACGTATTAGTAGAGTTCTACTAATACAATTATATTTATGAATAATATAGAAACAACAATTGTTCAAATCAAAACACAACACGCCTCCCCGGCAGCGGCGCAAAAATGATGGTTGTAAAATCACACTAGTTTAGGAAAACGAGGTAATTAGGGTAAGTATTAAACAAGTGATTTAGGAAAACCACAAGTAAATGACCCAAAGTAGTGGGGAGTTCGTTCTCAAGGATGTAGAATAATGATAATCTTAGATCTAATCAAGAGGGTTTTTATTTTCTAGAGAAAGAAACTAGAGAGAGAAAGAAAGAAAACTTGTATTAATGAAAAATAATAAGTAAACAACCAACACCCCTTTCCATGGTGGAAAGGGGTTTATATACCAAGTCCCTTAATGGACTTGGGCTTCCGGCCCATGAACATGCTCATGGGTCGGGCTAATGTAAATAATAATAAAACATATACTACGAGCCTATAACTATATTGTTGGAATGATCGAGACTTTCTTAATACGAAAAACGTATTTCCAACAATCTCCCCGAAAGGGAGGTCACTCCAAATTTACAAAGTCCTAATATAGCATGTTAGATCTTCGTTCTTGAGCTCGTAGTCCACTTTCTCTTTTCTTCTGTAACTTTTTTCTTTTTGTGAATATGTGTTGAATAACATCAAGCTTTTGCTTGGAACATGTTCTTTTGTCCTTTCACGTGAAATCTTTGTCTTCTTGTGATATTTGCCTCTTCGTGACTTCATGTCCCATATACCTATCCTTTGTTGAATTCTTGAAAGTTTCAGAGTCGATACAGCGGAAGACTTTTAGGTCAGACTTTCTTGAATTTGCTGAGATATTTGATACAAAAGGAATAAGTATGTGAGGACGACTTCAACTGGTACACCGCAACGCCACCGTCTTCAAATGCATCAACATAATAAGACACAAATAAAATGGCTTTGACATTTTATTCTGATTCGGTAGCATTTTACCTCCGGTCGGTGAAGACCGTTAGATGATAATAAATATCGTACTTGTGACAGGTAGCTCTAATTAAAGATCTCCTTGACAAGATTTCGCGGGTAAACCCGTTTTCTTTATTCGACCGTCCAAAGCTGACTGCGAACATAAAGAGTGAATCATTTGGATTAAAAATCCGTATGATTGAAGCCGTCAATTCATGAAACCTGGAACAAGTGAATTTCAATTAAGATTTTCACCATCGTTGCTTTCCAGTTATCACGAGCTTGATTAAAATAGAATCTTGCTTGTCACCTACCGCAGTGTTGTTTGATGTTGACACTAGAAGGATTTCCACTCTTCACTGTGAACACTAAAGAGTGCCACTCTGAGTGTTCTGGCAAGATCACTTGGATAATGCGTAGAGGCCCTGGAACAAGTTTAATCTCAATTAAGAGTTAAAACATCGTTTCTTTCCAGTTATCACAAGATTAGTTCTTAAAGAACCGCACGTGTCACCTACCATGAGCTTGTTTGATGTTGGATCAAGCGGGATTTCCATCTTCATTGTAATACTTTCGTATTACTCAGATGTTCTGACAATATTACGAGAATATTGCGAAGGACTCATAAAAATCTTTCTTATTTTAAAATTTGTGTCCTAAAGAGACTTTTGATGATCTCATGGCTTTAGACTCAATAGTGCATTTTTGTTTTGGTGAGCGGAGGCTGGAGAGGAATGCCACCTTTTCAATATCAATTTATTCGGAGTGAATAAACAGATAGAAAACGTGTTGAACTCTGTGACATTAAAACAAATATCTTTTGAGAGATATTTGAGTTGGCTGGGAGGGGTTGTGCATCGCATCACTGGGTCCATGATACTTTGTCTTCAAAATGAGTTGACCCGGTTTCTGCCTAAGTTGTAAGGAGGGCTTCTTTCTTTACACCCTTTATCTTTACATTTCTTTTTCATTCTTCAACCCCTTCAATGCTTACCAATACATCATCACTAGCACCTTGTTGTGATTGTTCCAATGCTAGCATCAGTACTTGGTCGACATTCAGCTACGTTCATAGTCCATTCTTCATCTTTCCTAAGGACTTCTATTTTCTAACTATGTAATTGTCCTTGGGAAGATTCCTCCGGTTCTGGAAGAATCATTAGACTAGCACCTAATCCTACCACCCTTTTGTCACCACATCCGTCGTGAATTAAGTGTGTTTTGGGTAAGTACTTGTCACCATGAAAAATCCTTGAAAACTCACTTAAGATACTTGTGATATAAATATCAAAGTTTTGTATCTTTAAGTATTTTTGTTCATCAAAAAATGCTCCCCCTTAACATGTGCAACACACATATTAAGTTGATTTATACTTGAAGTCTTTTTCATGTTTTGCCAAATATATCATCAAGTCTCCTTAATCCCATTTTATCCCCTTATCCAAAATGTTAACCATTAATATTTTGGATATAAATGGATTAACCGATCTTTGGGTAACAAAATGAAATCAGTTTCTGGCCAAAGAACATATTAATGCTCCCCCTCAAATTAATGAGGGTTAGTTGTAGTGCTTGAGTATGATAGATTTTGAAAGATTTAGAATCTCGTGAGAAATTCTTGAAACATTATCATACTTTCACACTATAGCAAGCCACAAAAGCACAATATTCACAATATTTACATATTCACAAGAGATATATGGAGTAAACCTGATATAGTACGACCCATTTTAAATGGATCGTTCCATGAACTTGTGGTGCGCTCCATATGGTCTTCCACCAACGAATCGTTCTAGACTTCTTATAAGACATCGTTCCCTCAGCTTTTCATCAATCTTCTTGATCGTATAGGTAGCACTCTGTTGAAAGACCGTGTGCCAATCTACAGTGACCTCTGGAAGAGTCTTATACTTGTTGAGATGCACCAACTGGTCCCGAATATGAGTGAGAGTCCCGTCACTGAATTTGTTGATCTCTGGAATTCTCATGAACTTCATTAGACCACGACCATTTAGGTAGAAAATGTCGGGCATCGGGTCAGTGGTGCTGGTGTAAGGAGATTTGTCTATATGCCTCTGGAAGACTTTAGTACATGGTTTTGAAAGATTGAGCTTCCTTTGATAACTTTCTACTCCAAGTTACAGATCTTTAACTCTTTTCTTGATGACAACTCGACGTGTGTACATTCGAAGAGCTGAATTCAGGGCAATTAGTTCTTTAGACGTCAAGTGTCTGAGGGCGTTGTGAGTTAGCAAAAGCAGCATGTCCTCAATGTCTTCGAGACGAAAAAGTGGAAAATCTCCTTCCAGGATAGTGTAGACTTTTTCATCTTCTCTAATGAGTCTGATCTCTGTTAAATGTTGATAGCCTGTTTTGGGTTCAATCCTAACTCCTTGGATGCTTTTGATTGGAATTAGAGAGAAGACTTGAGAAGCTGAGTTGTGCAGACAGCATAGTTGTAGGCACGTCGCACACGCTCATCCTAATGTGAAGCACCCAATTTGGCATATCGATCATATTCATGATATTTTTGTGGAACCCAGAGACGATTAACTTTTTCTTCTAACAAAGGTATCAAATCCCAAGTTGCAGCCTTTACCAATGTTAAGGAAGTTTCATACTTGTTTGCTCCCTTGACCAAGTATTCGAGATCCTCACTGACAAAGAATTCAAGTGCAATTTGATCATCATCTGCAGTTGTAGTAGGAGGAGGTTTTTCAGGTGCATGAAGACCGTCCCTTTGAGTAGTTCTCAATGCTTTCAGTTTCTCATTTGCGTTGTACTCGTATTCCGTACTGCTGAGCTTGGATTTAACACGATGGTTGGGATTTTTGAGTCCTCTCACAACCATTGCTTGAGTTATGTTAGACGCATAGGTGTACTCCAAGAATCTTGAAAAATCTATTGGATTGCCTGGTAATTGGGAGAAGTCAGCTTCATCATCCTTTGTCAGTGGACGAAGTGCAGCAACGTTGGACACCCAAGGTTGTACGGGTGCATTTTCATCTTCCTCGAGTGTATCCACCCATGCTGGTTCACTTGACTCTGGAACATCAGGAACTGCAGTAGAGACAGGAACATCAACAACAGGTACTGCTACTGCTTCAGTGTCTGGTATGTCTTGGACTGGATCAGAGACTGGGATATCTGGTACAGGTTGATCGGGTTCCGTCAGTTGTTGTTGCACTAAAGGTGTAGTAACTGAAGCAACTGGGGCAGATGTGACAGGAACAGATGTGGTTGCAAGAGCGGTTGTGGCTGGAGTATGTGATGAGGCTGCATTAGCATCTACATCATGAAACTTCTTGGTGCGTCTGCCATGACGAGGTGGAGGTTTTTGAGTTGATTTACCCTTGGTAACATCATCTTTAGGATATTTGTCACCTTTGGACTTGTCTTTATCAGACTTGTCTTGCTTATCTCCATCCTTTTTCCCTGTATCATTGTCCCCTTCTTCTTAATCATCACCATTTTTTCCATCACCATCACCATTATCATCCTCATCACTGTGTTTATCACTTCCTTCTTAGTCATTACTACCTTCTTCGTTATCACTACCTCGTTCTTCATCACTCCCTCCTTCATCATCACTACCTTTGTCTTCATCACTTCCTCCTTCGTCATCACTACCTTTGTCGTCATCACCCTTGTCATTGTCATCATTGTCATCATCAGCATCATCGTCATCATTGTCGGATTCGTCTTCCTCTTCATCTAGGATATTATAGGGAACTACATTACCATGTTTCTCGAATATCTTAGTATCTTCATCCATAGCCGTTTTAAGAGCTTTATGAAGGTTCTTTTGAGCTTTGGTTTTGTTGTAGGACCCGACTTGAATCTTCCGAGCATGTAAGAGTTTCTTCAACTCATAATCCGTGAACCTTTGAGCAATGAGAAAATTTGACTTTTTAGTGTCAGAAGACTTGATCATGACTTTGCTTGCAGCAATTTGTTTCAGCTCGTCTCGTAGAGTGTCAATAGATGCCTTAACCTTTTCATCAAGTGATTCAACAATTGAATCGTTAGCTTTGTCAAGAACCTCTTTCTCATCTCGGTACCTTCTTTTAAGGTCATGAAGACGAATCAACTTTGCTTCATTTTTGGCGGATTCATTTGCTTTGACTTGAGCTAGTTCTTCTGCATGTAGTTTGCGAGATAGTTCTAACTCTTCTTGGAATCTAGCAATTGCGTCTTCTTGAGCTTTTCTTGTGGATTCTTCACTTTGCTGTCTACGAGCTAACTCCTCTATAATTCGACCCATCTCTTCTTGTTGAGCTGTCATGAGTTGTTCCATTTGAATGATGAACATTGTTGATAATGATGGAATCAATGATATCGGTGCTGCTGGGGTTTGTTGTGTAGGAACAATGGTCATGGCAGTACTTGAAACTGAAGCGGAGAGAGGTTGACTTGGTAGGGTTTAAGGAAGTTGAATTGACGTAGGTGGGGTCACAGTAATAACTAGTGGGGGAACTGTTGAAACTGGTGGAGGCACTGTTGAAACTGGTGGAGGCACTGTTGAAACTGGTGGAGGCACTGTAGAAACTGGTGGAGGCATTTTAGTAACTGGTAGAGACACTGTAGTACTTATGGCTTTGGTAGTCTCAACATTTGTAACTATATGTTCAGTGTTAACAAATACTGTCGTATCAGTAGACCCGGTAATGTCCATGTCCTTCAATCCGTCATGAGGTTGTTGTTCATCATCAAGATCGTCAGCAGTTTGGGCAGATTTGTCACGACGAGGTATGTAATCATCAGGTTTCCCAAATTCAGCAATATCAGAAGGTAGTATGGTTTCCTTTGCTTTCATACTAGAACCACTACCCCAGTGTCTTTCTTACTTTGCATGATAGCTTTCTTTACATTTCGTCTTTCAGTTTTGCGAAGCAGTTCTTCTTCATTAATATCTTCATCTTCATCCTCAAGCATTAACTCCTTTCCACTAGTCTTGGCGACACTTTTCTTCCTTTTGGGCTTAGGTAATGCCGTTTCTTCTGATTGTTCACTGTGTTTGCGTTTGTCTTTTAGTTTTGAAGAAAAATCTCAAGAAGCAACTCGTTCTTTTTGTGTTTCCACCTCTCGCAAAACTTTCTTGTAAGCATCACTTGTCTTGATAGCCTCATTCAACAGGTTATCAGGAACTGGAGAAGGAATTCATGAATAAGTATCCCTTTGTCCTTCTGTTTTCATGAATGTCAATAGATCATCGTCCTCTTCAGTATGGTAGAAGAACTTTCCACGTTTATTAATTTCATCATCTTCTTTCATGAAGTAATCAATGATCAGATTTATGAATCGAGGAAATGGAAAGTGGTCAGACTTCTTCTTTTTGTTGTCAAATAGTTTATAGGTGAACTCCTGCCACACATATTTGGCATAATCTATCTTTTGGTTCTGAAAGATTCCCTAAAAAATGCAAGCTTGAGGAAGTCTGAATGAGTCATGGCCACTATGTTTTACAGTAAGACACTGAATAAGGATATTGAATATCGCCTTCCATGGTTGTCCTAGTTGTGTTGTGGTAAATTGTGACAAGTTCTTTTAATTCTGTACCATATCTTAAAGCTTTAAGTGTATCTAAGAGATCGTCCTTGGTTGGATCAGCAACAAACTCTTCCCCTTCAGCTAAACGAGGTAATCCAAGAATCTAACGAAAGTGGGTAAGAGAGAATATCTTTTTACGTTTTTCGATTGTGAATGATATCTTTTTTTTAAGATAGTGACTTCTTAGAGACCCAAAATTCATGCATGTACACCTTTGGAACTGATGCCGTATACCGTAATGCATTTTTTATTGGTGAAAGATCAAGGATCTCCATGGCTACTTTGAAAGCATGCTGAGTTTGTACAAAACCTTCTTGTGTCTGATATTATTTGGTTTAAACTTAAGACATTTATCGATTGGAACGAGCCTGAGATCGGCTTGTCGTTGTTGATCCATAGTGAGTGACATGTTTCTGCTTAAGATAAAACAGGTTGATGCAGACAAAACAATATATCACTATGCATAACAATCCCTCAAGCATGGCAAGTCTATCATATGATAAACAAATACAGAATACAAGCAATTGATAGAACAGACAATACTAGTTTGCAATACCAAACACAACTACTTCACAATCCTAATCCATACTACTTCGCAAAGATCAATCCATGCTACTTCGTAAAGTGCAATTTATACTACTTTTCATTACTAATCATTATTACTTCGCAATGATCAAATGCTGCTACTTCGCAATAATAAACACAAATACTTCACAATGATCAATCAATGCTACTTCACAATCTTAGTTACTTCAGAAACAGGTATACTGAGCAAAAAGGAAGACTACTTCGCAATCAAACAGAATCATGTACTTCGCAATCTCAGACAATATCATTTACTTCGCAATCAAACAGAATCATGTACTTCGCAATGCCATTCAATAACATGTACTTCTCAATCACATACAATGTTATGTACTTCGCAATCACATAAAAAACATGTACTTTGCAACACATGATATCACGTACTTCGCAATCACATACAAACATGTACTTCGCAATCACATGATATCATGTACTTCGCAATGACACAAGAACATGTACTTCGCAATCACATACAAAAAACATGTACTTAGCAATCACATAATATCAAGTACTTCGCAATCGCACAAGAGCATGTACTTCGCAATCACATACAAAAACATGTAGTTCGCAACCACATAATATCAAGTACTTCGCAATCACACAAGAACATGTACTTCACAATCACATACAAAAACATGTACTTCGCAATCACATAATATCAAGTACTTCGCAATCACACAAGAACATGTACTTCGCAATCAGATAATATCAAGTACTTCGCAATCACACATGAACATGTACTTCGCAATCTCATACAAAAAATATGTACTTCGCAAACTGGAATGATCAAAAACTGTTTCAAGGTGATTGTGATCTAAGGCAATAACATACTGATTTTAAGGCAATCTAAGCATAAGTCTATGTTTGTATACCTATTCAAACCAAAAACCATCTATCAATTCAATCATTAGGTCACTTAATTGAAAACCTATTAATCAACCCTAATTTGAATTAATCAAAGGCATATGGTACTATTAGATGATAAGCACAATGAATAGACATAGATATTCATAATATGAAAATTACCTAGAGGATTTAATCAGCAGGGAAGCAAAATAAGCGAAGATGGAGGAAGTACAACAATGGCGACAAGTAGTTGGTGTGTGTTTGTGAAACAGTGAAACGAAAAAGATAGAAAAGAAATAGGGGGCGAGTATTTGTTTATTAACCTAGGTCAAACTTTTCAATTTTACACTTTGGTCCTCCGTTTTCTTTCTATGTTTCATTTAGTTAAACATCTATTAAGATAAACTTTAACATTCGTTATCACTTAAATGGTCTATTAACTATTTGTTCACACACAACCAAACAACGCACTTAAAATCCTGTGGCTAATTCCGAGTTACATGAATCATGAAAATCACGAAGCCCAACGAATATACACGAAGAAAAAATCACCATTAAGCATGTAACCAATTAATTCTCTGAAAGACTGTTGAAGACAAATTTGATGATGAAAATATTTTTGATATTTTCTCCCCCTTAAATACAGACCCTTTTTCTATTGAAATAGTTGTAGTCTTCGTATTAAGGAGTACTGATGAAATACTTTTTCCGTTTTAGCTTGATATAAGAACAATTCGTGGTGGCAATATGATTTCTCTTATTTTTACAAAATAAGTGCACTGAAACGTACACAAATTTGTGTTAGACCAAGTTATAAAGTAAACTTGATCCCTTGTCTAGTTTTAAAGTAAACCATACCCGAGAAAATTAATTCCCGTTGTGAGCCAACGTTTTCGTAAGAAATACGTGACTTTAATGCGAAAAGCGGGTTGCAGTCAGAAATAACTACAAGCCATATGGGCACGTTTTAAAATATGTACAACTTTTATACAGAATCTATTTATGGCGCAGTGTCAATTTTAATCGACATTTCTAAGGCCGTAAATATTACCGTACTAAAAGACATGCCCGATTTAAAAATGAAAAATATTTTTGGATTTTCTTGATTTTATATTTTTTATGGTTTTTGTATGTTTTATATTTTTGTATTTTGCTTTTGGTGGTTTATATATACGATAATATACAAAAGCACGATAAAAGGATACTCTAGAATAGTTTACCACCACTATTCTGCAGATTCTTCTGCCAACTCCTTAAGTGTCGCTGGTGAGAATGATTTCATGCCTAGTTTTTCGATCAAAAACTCGATACGCCCTCGATCTAAGACCTTTGTGAATATATCCGCCAGCTGATACTCAGTGTTGACAAAATACAGTTCGATCACTCCATTTTCCACTTGCTCTTTGATGAAGAGGTAGCGTATTTCAATGTGCTTCACCCGGGAATGTTGAACGTAGTTGCAGCAAAGGGCAATTGCACATTTTTTTATCACAGTACATCAGGATTTTGTTGAATCCAAGACCGTAGTCAGTTAATTGTGATCTCATCCAAAAAACATGAGCATAACAACCGAACATAGCAATGTATTCAGCCTCTGTACTTGATATCGCAGCGCTTTTCTGCCTTTTGGATGCCTAACTAACCAGTCTATCTCCAAGAAGTTTCACACTGCCAGAAGTGCTACGTCTAGTATCTTGACACCCAGCATAATCCGCATCTACATATGATATTAGTGCAATAGAGGAATCCTTCGGATACCACAGACCATGATGAAGTGTTCCTTTAAGATACCGAAAGATCATTTTCACAACATGTAAGTACTTTTCGGTAGGCCGAGCCTGATACCGGGCACACATGCATATAGCAAATTGCAAATCAGGCATGCTAGCAGTTAGATAGAGAAGGGTGCCGATCATTCCATGGTAAAGTTTAGGATCGACAGCTATCCCTTCCCTATCCTCTTCTAACTTGGATCTCTCCACCATTGGAGTATCCACGGGGTCACAATTTTCAAAATGATACTTCTTTAATGATTCAAGAGCAAATTTGGATTGATTAATGAAGATGCCTCTAGGATTTTGAGAAATTTGCAACCCTAAGAAAATTGAAATTTTTCCCATCATCGACATCTTAAAACGTACGGACATGATTTTCTCAAAATGGTCAGACAGTCTTTGATTAGTGGCAGCAAATATTATATCATCAACATAAATTTGTACCAGTATCATGTCGTTGTCCTCCTTGAGAATAAATAATGTTGGGTCCACTTTGCCTTTGGAGAAACCTTTCGAGATGAGATAAGACGATAGGAGAGCGTACCACGCGCGTGGAGCTTGTTTCAACCCATAAAGAGCCTTCTTGAGCTTGTACACGTGATTAGGATACTCCGAGTTGACGAATCCATTTGGCTGGATTACGTAGACATCTTCCCTCAATTCACCATTAAGAAATGCCGGCTTAACATCCATTTGGTAGACGATCATGTTCATGTGAGCAGCATAGGCAAGGAATAGTCTAATCGCCTCCAATCATGCAACAGGAGAAAAGGATTCTTCAAAGTCAATACCCAAAGCTTGTTTGTAACCTCTAGCAACCAATCTAGCTTTGTTCTTTAACACTCCACCTAACTTATCGAGTTTAACCTTATATACCCACAACAATGTAAGGATTTCAACGTTGTTGGGTAACGGAACTAATTCCCATACTTTAAGACGTTGAAATTCATTAAGTTTCTCTTGCATGGCTTCAATCCAAGATGATTGTGTCGTGGCTTGTTGCCAATTTTTAGGTTCAATATCGGAAAGGAATGCATCAAAGTAGCAATATAATGCATGTTCTTGGAGTTGGTGGCGTGTTAAGACTGGTCGATCGATGTCACCAATAATATTGCGGATTGGGTGATCCTTTGTCGATTTGGTGTTGTGATTTTCAATTTGTGATGGTCGGGAGTGAACGGTTGCAGGAGCTTCCTCTGAGGTAGACGCACCGTTAGGGTTTTCGGGTATTTGTGAACCAAAGAATGGAAGCTCATGTAAGTGAGCAATTTCCAAATCGTGATCATAGTAATCATCTTCAACATCATTAGGAACGAGTGGGGGTGTTGATTCGGGTGTAGTTTGAGAATTGGCGGGGGATGGTACATCTGGTTCAATAGTAACAATAGATGCCTCGGACTGATTTCCATTATCTTGAACAACAACTTCGGGAATTGGAGCTACTGTTGTAGGTGCTGGAGAATCATCACTAGGTGGATCAAAGAATTCATCAAACATAGGTTGAAATAACTCATCCCACTCAGGCCTTGTAGGTGGTATAAATGATGGAGAAGTAGGATTGTTGGGAGTTAATCCAGAACTAATCTTACCGGTTCCCATCTCATGAAGTGCGTGTTCAGAGCTGTGTTGCTTAGAAGCCATCGCTGTCAGCTCATCAAAATCGGCATCCAAAGTTTCTACTATCTTGCCAAGACGACGGTTATAAATTCGGTAAGATTTCTTTGCGGGTGAGTAACCAATAAAAATTCCAATATCAGCCTTCGGTTGAAGTTTGCCCAAATTCTCACTATTAGTATTTTGATAACACAGTGCACCAAACACATGAAGAAATGAAATATCAGGTTTATGTCCATGAAGTAGCTCATATGGAGTTTTTCCATGGCGTTTACGAATGATGGAGCGGTTTTGGATATAACATGCGGTTGTCATTGCTTCAGCCCATAAGAATAAAGGAGCATTCGCATAAATCAACATAGTTCTAGCAGCTTCCATTAGTGTACTGTTACGTCTTTCCACGACACCGTTTTGTTATGGAGTGCGAGCAACAGAAGTTTCATGTGAAATACCGACCTTTTCATAATAGTCTTGTAGAGTTTGATTAACGAACTCAGTTCCATTATCAGTGCGAATGCGGCGAACAGTAGCATTAAGACATACTTGGATCATCTTTACGAAAGTAATGATATAATTTGGTGCTTGATCCTTGGTTGCTAAAAACTTTACCCATGTAAACCTTGAGAAATCATCCACCATGACGAGGATGTATTTTCTACCACTCACACTAGCCGTACGCATTGGCCCGCAAAGATCCATGTGCAAAAGATATAGTGGTTCTTGGTTGGTGTCTTTAGCTTTAGGTTTGTATGATTTCTTGGTGCTTTTCCCCAAAGAACACGCGGAACATAAATGATCCTTGTCGAACTTAAGTTTTGGAAGACCACGAACAAGTTTGTTTTTAGCCAAATAGTTAATAGCATCAAAGGTAAGATGAGATAACCGGCGATGCCACAACCATGACTTGGTCTTAGATGCTTTGGAGAGAAGGCATACAGGAGAGTCGACCATCATGTTTTGAATGGACAGTGTGTAGATATTATCTCATCGAGAACCTTTGAACAAATCATTTCCTGCAAAATTGCGAATAAAGCAAGTATGTTGTCAAAAAGCCACCTCAAAGTTTGAATCGTAAAATTGTCCCACTGAAAATAAATTATGACCAAGTCCCTCCATATAATATACCCTTGAAATCGTAACATTCCCAATTTGATATTCACCATAACCCATGATCTTCGCAATACGGTCGTTGCCGAATTTCACCGTTCCTAGAAACTTGCTGACGAAATTTCTGAGCATCGAGCGGTATCCGGTAATATGCTTTGAGCATCCAGAGTCCAAGTAACAGAGGATGATTTGGACCACCTGAAAATACCAACAGACAAAGACGATGTATCAGAATCTAGAAGTTCCTATGTGTTAGCAGGTACATATATAGTTATCTTAGATTTGCTATCAGAAGAGTTCTTAGGCTTCCAAATTTGCTTCCTAGATGCTGGCTTAGATTCTAGTTGTCTAATATCCTGAGGTACTTCTTCACTGGTAGGCACAATAGTGGGGGCAGACCTAGTTAAAGGGTGCTTTTTCTATTTTTAGTGCTAGTGTTCCTATTTAAAGGACGCTGAGACCTAACTTCCGTGGATGTGATCCTAGTTAAAGGGCACGTAGTTCCATTAGCAGTGAAGGTCCTACCAGTGGGTTTCCATTGCCAACCAACTTGGGTGAATTTCTTCCCCGTTGGAATCCATTCAAGATTGTTACTAATTGCATACATTTCATTCACGTGATCAACAAGGCATAAATCATGACGCTGAGAAAACATGCATTCATTACAATTCCAACATCGCAAATTAGAATTCACATTTTGCTTAGGCTGCTGCACGCAGGGCCTTTAGTCTTAGTTACATGATTCTTTTTATTAAAATTTGAAATAACATTCCCAGGGTGAACTTCTACTTTCTTCTTCGCATTCCTACTAGTGGAAGGCTTGATCCTATTCTTCTTGTCTTGCGATCCTTTAGCCTTAGTAGATACAATTACTCCTGTAGAAGCCAAGGGAACATTAGTGACAGATTTTGATTTAGCCTTGATAGGTGTGTTTAATATAGGCTTAGATCCTGGATTCTTATTGAATGGAGTCATGGCAATGGTGGGGGTTTGTTGTTTAAGTGGTGCAGAACCCGGTTGTTCTATGTACTTCAAGTGCTCTAAGCATTGTTGTACCCTCTCAATGTAAGCATGAGCATGGTAATAGTGACTATTCCTAGGTCAAGTTCATAGAGATCATCTACCACATCCCTAGCAAGATCCGCGTGCTTAACTGCATGCTCCATATATAACTTATATGATAGTAGATTGTTCTTATTGTACGGGTTCTTAGTGATCACCACCTTGTTGGTTTTTGGAGCACTAGAAGTCGGGGCAGAGATTGTAGCTGGATTATCAAAACCTTCTTTTCCTTTGAGTTGAAGTGTCTCCTTTAATTCAGCCAAAACCATGTTTTTGTCTATGAGTTGAATATTTAAGTCAGAGATTTCCTCACACTTATGGTTCTATTGGTCAACAAGTGACTTTTGCTTTGCCGCATTAATAGCGAAGCGTTCTTCTAACGAACCATAAATTTGTGAAAAACCCTGCTTTACTTTATCAAACTCCCCTAGCATAGAAGTAATTCTATCTTCTAGGGCATGATTTTTAATCTTTGCAGCCTCTAGTTCCAATTTCTCTGCTACGGATTCTCTCTTAAGTCTCATAATTTCTTCCTCTAATGCCTGAACCACCTGAATCATCTTGTCACTAGTCTCAACGGAGTTTTCACAATCATTTGTTTTTGAAAGAGTTTCATTTTTAGATTGATTTTCAATTTCAAGAGATATACAATGTTGTTGAAGCTCATCAAAACATTTTGAAAGTGAGTTATAAGAATCTTGAAGCTTTAAAAATTCAGTGTTAAATTCGTGACAAGAATGATTATCTACATTATTCACAGGTTCAACAATAGATATACCATGCACATCATCACATTTATTCATAGCAGATGTCATCAAAAAAGCAAATTCAATAGTAACAACTTGCATCACTTTGAGAGACACTATATGTTCCAAGAATCGGTCATATTCGGACAAAATCTTTTCTTTCTCAATTAGATGTTGCTCATAAGCATCATCCATTTCATAAAAAACTGTTCAAACTTCACCCATTTAGAAATTAAGATTATCCCCGAGATCTAAAAATCCCTCTTTAATATTGTCTACACACGGAACGATCTCTTTCTCAAACACCGTTTTCATGTGTTCGAAAGCCCATTCTCCAGCGGTTTGAGCCGTTGAAGTCGTACATTCCTTGATGACCTTGTCAAATCCGGTTAGGTACCGCTGAATCTCTTCCAAGCTTAGCAATACCGTACTTACCGGTGAAAGATTCTTAGGAATTTCCTTAGGTTGGTCCGAATTAACAATTGTAGGAAGTATACTAAGGCCTTGTCTAGTAGGCATGTAAGCTGGTGTATGGATAAATTCCTTTTGCATACTAAAGCGAATTCTAAGATCTGTTTTTGCATACTCTGCATTAAGCTGTGCATAATCATACTCAGGATATGTAAAAATTACTTTTGACCGATTCTCTTCATGTAGTGACATACTCTCAGATTCATTTGAAAACACAATCGGATCTAAGACTAATCCTAACTTGGTAGCATCATAAAGTCGTGGGTTGTGATTAAATGCTTGTTTTGCATACCCTGGGTTAGGTGGTAGGTCTATTAGACACGATAGAGTGAATTCCTTAAAAGAAGAATGAAACTAGTGTACTAAATGTGAAGTGGAGTATTGTTTTAAAAGCAAAACTTCAGTCTTTTTAACTTTCTCAGACACCTTAATTTCCGTTTCAACCCTTTTAGACTCGAGATTTTTGAAATCCGTTTGTAGTTTTTGAAAATTATTAACGACTGACTCTTTTTCTTTAAGTTCTTTCGAAATATTTTCTCTTAAACTCTCAATTTCTAGAAAATTATCCATTTGGACTTTCCTAAACCTATCAAATTCAGGATTGGTTAAGGTAGTGGTCACTGGAGTTAATTCCAAGGTTTTAACCTTTTCCTTATACAAAGAAAGCTCGGCAAATAATGTCTGATTAACACTGAGGGTTTCAAGTACCGCATTATTCATTTGGCCAAGCATAGATGCTGACACCATAACCAAATCTTGTTGAGCAAACGAATTTGTAGACGTAATAGCTTCCGGTTGTGTTTCACTCAAAGTCTGGGGACTTGCATTGATATTGCTATTATTGTTTGTCTCCTCGTTTGAGTTACTAACCACCGGAGGTTGTTCCGGATACTCAGACACTTGCTCAACTTGATAACGTACAATACTAGTATCATTGGTAGTATTTGGTACCTCAGAAATTGTGTCAGCTCCATAAAGTATAAGATTTGCCATGAGAGCTGCCTTGGCGGCATTGAGATCATCACAGTCAGAGTCGTATGCATCAAGGTCATCACATTGATATGCGGCATTGTTTGTGATGGCTGCTGTGAGACCGTCAGTGTCCGCAACTCCTGGATCTTCGAGAAATGCTAACTCTTCTTCATCGAGCTCTCGTCCTTGGGCTTGAGCATTAACCAAGTAGATCTTCTCCTGAAACAATGTGCTATCCCTTTTCCTCTTGGGCTGCTTACACTCTCGAGCTATGTGCCCTTCCCCTTTGCAGTTATAACATATGATCATCTTCATTTTGCCAGTGTTATTACCCCTTGTAGCAGCAGTGTTAGATGGACGTGCACCAATATTAGATGAGCTTGGTCTCCCCTGAAGCGGTTGCACAGTTACTCTGCCATCTTGGATTGTAGCATGTTGACGAGAGTTAGAAGAGTTCCTCAATTGATTGTTTGTTGGAGATGGACCTCTGTAACCCCGTTTGTTCAACGCTTGAGTGATGTAAGCAGACATTTGAGCAAGTATATCAGTAGGATTATCCCCTTGTCTAAACTCAGGGACTGGAATCTCATCATCACAATAGAATACTGGTGCAGGTTGAGCTAAAAACTGATGTGAAGGAGCACTAACATGTTTTGAGTAATGGGGTTAAGGAGCCTCATGTTGTTGATAGGGGATGGCAGGGTTTGGTGGAGGTTGATAAGGTGAATATGATTGTGAAGCATAAGGTAAATGATGTGAATCTCCTTGTGGTGATGTTGCTTGTTGCTTGTATTGTTGCTGATAAGATGTAGGTGGTTGTGGCAAGATCAAATACTGTGGAAAGCTTGGAGTTTGATACAATGGTTGATAGGAAGATTGGTGTCCCAAAGCAAACGGAGAGTTATGATATGACAAAGTTGGATGGTTTGCCATTAATGCCAATGGTTCTTGATAAGATCCCTAAGAGATGCATTTTTGGATCACATACTTCTCGTGTTGCTGCAAGAAAGCATAGAGTTGATCTAAATTTGACTTGTGCAAATCCCGAATCATTTTAACATCGGTGACATATTGGCTCCACTCTTGGGGAAACGTGTTCAAGAACTTGGTGTTTAGTTGAAACTGAGTAATCCTTAGATTATACACGTTTAAATCATTCATCAAAGTAGTGAAACGCCAGTAGTAGTCATGAAGTGTTTCCCCTGGAATGTATGTGAACCTATCAAACAAGTCATACAATTGACACTCTCGTTCCTGCTTAGTTAGTGAAGTCCCTTGTAACAAAATAGTTAAGCGATCCCAAAGATCCTTTGCCACTGTGTGTTCACTTACCATTCGATAGATATCGGGTGGAAGAGCTTGAAGTATTTTCGGAACGGCCCTTTCATCTACATCGGCGATGAGTTTGTTAGCATCCGTTAACTCATGAAACAATCTTGGCCGCGTCACATTGTCGATAGTAACTTCTCCCCAATCGAGTGGACCTTTTTCAATGGATTCAACCATAAGTCTCCCATTAGGTTTACCCATGATGTAAGTTCTCATGCGACCTTTCCATGCTTCAAATAAGTCTTTGAGGAGCAACGGTGGGCGAGTATCGGTACCCGAGATGATCGAAATATCGGTAAGCGATGTCATTGTAGGCATAAATGAATGAGGATTCATTTTTTTTGAACACTTGATAGAAAAAGATTTCTTTTGATCGAGCAATGAAATAAGGTTGTGAAACTGTGTTGTAGTTGATGCTTGGTTTGTGTGTTGGTGAAGAAATCGTCAAAATCCCAAATAACTTGTAAGGTAAATTTCAAAGAAATTAAAAAAAATTAACTTCTGAATAAATTACCAATCAACTTCTAAATAATTCTGAAAACTACTTATGAATCCCTGAACTTGAGAACTTCAGAATGTCTTTCTGAGATCACTTCGGAACGTAAAGAATGTGTACTTCGGAATAACCCTCTATGTTCACTTCGGAATAAGACTCTGAATCCACTTCGGAATAAAACTCTAAGTTCACGTCGGAAGAAATCTTCTAATTCACTTCGGAATAAAGAAAAAATGACGTACTTCGGAATGAATCTACTTCGGAATGAAACTCTGAGTTTACTTCGGAATATGGAAAAAAATGGCGCACTTCGGAATGAATCTACTTCGGAATGATGGTCTGAGTTTACTTCGGTATATGAAAACAATAATGAAGACTTCGGAATTATAAAGTATGTCACATCGGAATCATGGTTGTTTCTTCAGAATAGTTGCTATAAGACGAACTTTGGAATGTTGATCTTTAATACTTCAGGAAAATCAGAAACCCTCGTGATAACTTCAGAATAATCAAAAACCCTCTTTGGTACTTCGCAAAACAGACTCAGTATCCAAAAATTGTGATATCCGATATCACTGTTATGCTAAAAAACACCCCGAAAATCACCAAATAACCAAGAAATTTTGCGATTTTATCCAAATCAAATAAACCAAATCACTACCACAACTATGTAGATGATTTGTTTACCAACTTTTACCATAAAAACGCGAAAAAATTTCAAGATTTGAGATTTATTATCCTTAGAACACCAAACCCAATAAAAACTAAAGAATAACACAAATCAAAACCTTAAATCATCCCATGGCTCTTGATACCAATTGTAGAATAATGATAATCTTAGATCTAATCAAGAGGGTTGTTGTTTTCTTGAGAGAGAAACTAGAGAGAGAAAGAAAGAAAACTTGTATTAATGAAAAATAATAAGTAAACAACCAACACCCTTTTCCATGGTGGAAAGAGGTTTATATACCAAGTCCCTTAATGGACTTGGACTTCCGGCCCATGAACATGCTCATGGGTCGGGCTAATGTAAATAATAATAAAACATATACTACGAGCCTTTAACTATATTGTTGGAGTGACCGAGACTTTCTTAGTACGAAAAACGTATTTCCAACAAAGGAGGCTAGTGTGTTGTGTATGAAATGATTAAGTGTTTGAGATTATGATTATCAAGAAAAGAAAATAGAAAAGAAAGTAGAAAAGGATGACGATTACGATTATGAATTAAACTAAAACGAAAAGTTGTGCACGTAAAACCGTAAAATATGACGAAATTTAAAAATTACCCTAAAAATTCCTAGAAAATTGCAATAAATCCTAAAAAATGTGATTAGAGTTTACAAAAAATCAAAAATCACTCAAACCTTTTATTTAATTAAATAATAATTTTTTAATGCTAATTAAAGCCCAAAAAATCAATTTAATTAAATAAAAGCCCAAAATGAGATTTTTCACTTTGTAAACCTTTCAAATGACTTAACTATATTAAAAACTATTTTTGAAAAATTTAAAATTAATTAAAACTATTTTAAAATGATTAAAAACTATAAAATCTTAAAATAATTCTAACAATTAATTAAATGACAACAAAATTAATCTAAAAATTTTAAAATTCATAACTTAATGTTTTTAAACTAGGAAAAATGAAAAAGTTGCAAAAATCTGAAATTTAATTTTTAATAATAAAATAATAAAAAAATAATATTAAAAATCCAAAATTTATAAAAAATTCTAAAAAGTTGCAAACTAGTTTATTTTAACCTAACTAAACAGAAAATGAACTTGAAATTACAAAAATACCCCCTATTGGGCCTTCAAATGGGCCGAAATGAAAAACAGTCCACTAAATTGGGCTTTTTGGCCCAATAAGCAAAAAGTAGTCGAAATAAGCCCAAAATCGGCTATCTGACTCAAAATTTGATTTTAAGAACAATACTCTAAAGGCCCAAAAGCTAAAAGTGAGCTTATCACAGCTTAATTGTCAACAGCTTATTCTTAATAGGCTTTTTGGCCCATTAAGCCATAAGCTAATGCCATAAGCTCTAATTTGACACACAAGCTTCTTTTGGGATAATAAAGAGATACGTGAAAAGAAATTTTGAAAAATCCCAAGAAATAAGCCTGAAATAAGGAAAAGCTCTATATAGAAAACGACAGAATAGTCGTTTTTGAGTTCTAGGCCACCTCAAGTGCTGATTCAACTTGCAAAAGGTTTGAAATGACTTAATTAAGCAAAATCAACAAAACGTTTTCAAATAAGCACAAAGAATAAGCTGGAATAAGAAAATAAGCACTTATGAAAAAGTCAAGTCAATTGGTTTCCTAGTCAAACCTAAAAGTCAAACCCTAATATGCTCCAGATTAGTTCAATGGGTCAAATAAGGAAGATTTGTAACACCCCCAAATATTCATACTTTAGTTCAGCGGAAGAGTCATTGGTGTTACGGGATAGCACATTATTCAAATCATAGACAACGCTTAAAAGTCGCGTCGTTGAATAATAAAGCATTTTCCATTCATAAATATCAAATTACATAGGTCCCAAGTCATAGTATTTCATACAATTTTACAAAACATTTGAATGTAAATTGTTATTTAAGTGCGGGCCATAAATTCTTGTCGTCTTCCCGAGAATTACCTTCAAGTACCTGAGATAAAACATGTTAAAAGGTTAGCGAAAACGCCGAGTTAATTCATAGAGTTTAATAAAAACCATTAATATATCAGCGGTATATAATTATTACCGAAAATCATTTTGTAAAAATGTTTGTAATAGGCCATAAAATAGGCCAAACACATTTTATAATTATTACCGAAAATCATTTTGTAAATACAAAGAGTAAATTTCTTCATCGAGAATCTATCATTAACGGGAATGATATTAGCAGATTTGGTCAGTCTGTCGACGATGACCCAAATCGAATCAAATTCAGATGATGACCTTTGCAATAGTTAGACGTTTACTAATGTATGAGGCGATGTCTGCCTTCATAATTTTCCATCAGTACAACTTCTTCAGATAATATACATTTAATCAGAAATAGCATGAATAGAATACTTAAACTTATGAGATTCCAACATGACTAAATCTCTAAATGCTCCATACTTAGGCAACCACAAGAGGCCTTTAAAATATTTAACGCCATCGGCTCTCATTTCTAATGGTTTTCATTAGCCGCGAAACTTTTTATTATCTATATTATCCTTTTTTACAATCATCGGCTATTTTTAAATTTCTCGGTAATTTATTATGTATGGTCAATACTAAGGAACACATCTTAAGTTGGTTCTCTATTCTTTCTACATAATGTGTCAGTATCTACATTCACCTTCCCTGATGAAATAAATATTATGACCGTATTCATTCAAACATTCTTTCTTCATATTTTCTAAGTTTTAGTTTCGTCTCAACTATTATCTTTATTAGTTTTGCTCAATCCGACGTTTAAAGCGTCGATAAATATTACTAGTAATTAAATAATAAATATTTAATTTTATGAAACGTAAACGTAAAAAGTTTTAAATTTTCTCAGTTCGTCCAGTTATAGAAAAATGTTCAAAACTAAATTTGAATTTAGTTAACACAATTTTTCTTTATTTATCGAAAGTAATTAATAAGATCCGAAATTGTTCGAAAAATATTCGTTTATACTTTGGTCAAAATTTTCTTAGTTGAAAAGCAAAAATTGTCGTTTCCAATTCCAAGTCATGGTTTGAATGGTTTCCTCAATTCCTCCTAGGTTGTCTTGAGGTATACACAAACATTTACTCCTAAGGGAGTTTAGTTAAATGATCTGGTTATTAGGGAATCATTCCTTAAAAATCCTTTGATAAATATTGTCAAAACATTTTTGCACTTTCTTTGTGGTATAACCCAAAGCCTTAAATGGCTCTAATCTTTGAAGAGTCAATATAGATTCCATTATTTATTAATCACACGGTCAAATAATGTAAAGGATTAAGCCTTTAATCATATGTTAAATACTCAAGGTACATGTTTTCATTGCTGGGCCAACTCAGGGCAGTCTATAAATGATTATTAACTCCTTCTTATTCTAAGAAACAAACAAATGGTCCTTAATGATCACAAGCATGAATTTATCAAATTACAGCCTACACAGGTGATTCACCCAATTTATGGATGTTACATGGGCATTGGTCAATCCAAACAACATAACATGAAACTCATAATGTTCATTACAAGTTCTGTATGTAGTGATTGGAATATATAATCTTTTTCGTGGACGCGAAGTTGATGATAAACATGTCGTGGATCAAATCTTTAGAACATACGCTAGAACCTTGTAAATGATCAAACAAATCTTCCATCTTGATTAATGGATATAAATTTTGATCGTCAATTTATTCAGTTCAAAGTAATCAATATATATATAAGGAATGATACCACCATAGCTCTTCATAATGACGAGCTCGGTAGAATAAAAGCTTTTTCCGACAACTCTCTCAGTTGTACGGTAATTCCTTTAATTCAGATGGTGCTGACGTACAGTGCACATGCCACAGGTGCAGCACCAGAAATATAATCAATACCAAATTCAACTTGCCTTAGTGGCGAAAGTCTAGGTAATTTACCAACAAATACCTCCTAAAATTTCAGATAACAGAAACATATTTTAATAAATCCACCTTAGGTTCTTTCTAAATTACATGGTCTATGGCTAGTTCATAACCATTCATGGTAAAATTTCAAGTCTAAAAGCAGGATATGGTCATCCATCAAGAATTATTTAGATCACTTTTGATAATCAACATCTTATCTTTTAGGGGAATTCTACACGGGTTCCCATCAATTAAGACAATGACATTATGTCATAATCAATCAATTCCACTGTCACTACCAACTTTCCAGTTTTATTACCGTTGATAAGATGTGAACTTCTCAAAAGAGTACTAATAACCCATAATCCTGTACAAATCAAGGATATCTGGAGACATAACTAATATTAAAATAGGGTAAGGTCAACGCATGATTTACACGAGAGAATTTCAAGTCAGGTAAAGACAAAAAAACATTAACAAACATGAATATATCCCATGTTTTCATGAATTCAGTACGCATTCGAAAGCTCCTCGGATCCTTACCCAGGTAATTCAAAATGAAATCTAATCAAAATAAATGATAGGAACGTCGATACACCCAGTCGGATATCAACACTAGATAATTAGATACTTTTCCAAAGAATCTCACCATGAGAGAATTGGACAAGGAGGGGAGGTCAATTGTCAAATAAGACAATTTCCACAGATGATTAAATCCGGTTCAGAAAAATAAGTGGTACGGGCACATATGTAGGTGTTTCTAAAAATATGTCCCTATTTTTGCACTTCTTGCAGATCTTATAAATATTCAATCTTTCACAATTTACAAAAAGAATGTAATGTTTATTAACAATTTCATGGTGACTACTAATCAGCCTTGCATGGTCCCTTCCAAATTGTACGTAGGCGCGCAACTATATACAATTTTAGGATTAACGATGCAATACTCAGTTCGTCAAAACTTTGTCATCATGTTTAAAATATATATATTCATGCTTAATCATGAAATAAAATCAAATGAATTTACAAAGATGTTCTTTGTTATGAAAACAATTATGTTTTCCAAGGTGTTTCATAAACAACTTTATTTCAATAACGATTACTTATAAATCTCACTTTAAATAATCTATATGGTGATGAAAATTCAATTTTTCTCAAGGGATACTGTTTTACTTATAAAAACAATGAGTGATCTGCAAAAGAGTGATGAAAAGTTGTTCACCAAAAACTAACTACATTACGATAGGAAATGAGCTTAGCCAAATAATCATGAGGTTCATGACCTTGATGGCGCTAAAAAAGAATAACCCACAACGTAACTCAAGTCGAGATGAGTACTTGTTCAATGGTTGCATCACTAATGCGAACATTAGGATGAAGCAATAAAAGATAGGTAACATCGATACATGTAAGATTTAGCAATCAAAGGTAGTCTTTTCATTAATCACAAACAAGTCAAAATTGTACCGTAACACATTACGTGTCGCCATGTCATAGAATTCCAAGAACTCATCCTACCAACTGATGTCTCAGTTAAGTTAGGGATTTTTAAAAGATACCACAATGAATACTAATCTACAATAGTCATTAGGTGTTCCACCTGTCCCGGAAGATCCATCGGTCCCTATTCAGAAGAAAATTTCTTCAATTTATTTCTTGGATGGCATCCTCGCCATTGGACAATGGCCTAGGAACAACTCTAAACATGAACCAACAATCAATTAAAACCTTATAATTCAATCACGAAACTTAACGAGTTCCTCTAAACAATCTCATATTCGATACGAGTTAAATTTTACTTCATTCAAGTTTCAACCAAAGCATACTCAATGCGAAATCCTACCTCATTCTCCAATACTTTCAACCTTATTCTTAGACCTTGAAAGGGCAATAAAAGTTCGATATGAACAACACTTAATTTCAAATCCTATAGCTCTTACAACGATAGTTATCAAATGATTCACTAGTATGAAATGACTCACACATTCAATTAGACTTCTCAGAAAGGTACCAGTGGCATGAGGCATTTGGGTAAAGGCTCCAATGACAGCCTCAAGTGTAACATTCACCCTTTCGATTTCAAATTTAAGAATTGGGTGACAGCGAATCAGATGACACCTTTCTAGGTGGTAAGGTTTTGTCAAACTCCACTCTATAAGGAAAGATCGACATGACATCGATATCAGATTTAATCTCGCCAATTCTTCTTCAAGATCATAATCAACTACTATCAACATTTCTACGAATATCAACCATTTTGTTGGGATCCTAAATATCCACAACTTGGTTTAGATCTAGAATAGCTAGAATTCCAACGGGAATAGCTTCGATTGATTTGCTAGGGGAGTTAGGGTTTCTTGTGACAATATATGTCGTATAAATACCTCGTATAAGTATTAAAATAGTCATCAAATAATCACGTAATCAAATTACATCATATATATATATATATATATATATATATATATATATATATATATATATATATATATATATATATATATATATATATAATCCAAGTTATATATATATATATATATATATATATATATATATATATATATATATATATATATATATATATATATATATATGTATATATATATAAATATATATATATATATATATATATATATATATATATATATATATATATATATATATATATATATATATATATATATATATATATATATATATATATATATATATATATATATATATATATATATATATATATATATATATATATATATATATATATATATATATATATATATATATATATATATATATATATATATATATATATATATATATATATATATATATATATATATATATATATATATATATATATATATATATATATATATATATATATATATATATATTAAAATAACACTTCTCAGTCTGGCCTTGTCGGTAACTCGAGAATTCTTCGGCACCGTTATAGTCAAAAGATTTTAGACATTTTGTGAAAAATGTTTATAGTTAAAAGATTTCTAAATGTTTTATTCAAAACCTTGGTTTTTAAAAATATTTCGTTCTCTATAACAAGAGCTCTGATACCAAACTGTAACACCCCCAAATATTCATACTTTAGTTCAGCGGAAGATTCGTTGGTGTTACGGGATAACACATTACTCAAATCATACACAACGCTTAAACATCGCGTCGTTGAATAATAAAGCATTTTCAATTTATAAATATCAAATTAAATAGGTCCCAAGTCATAGTATTTCATACAATTTTACAAAACATTTGAATGGAAATTGTTATTTAAGTGCTGGCCATAAATTCTTGTCGTCTTCCCAAGAATTACCTTCAAGTACCTGAGATAAAACATGTTAAAAGGTCAGCGAAAACGCCGAGTGAATTCATAGAGTTTAATAAAAACTATTAATATATCATCGGTATATAATTATTACCGAAAATCATTTTGTACAAATATTTATAATAGGCCATAAAATAGGCCAAAGACATTTTATAAAACTCTTAGTCATAAATCATAATATAGGCTTCTGCCTTCAAAACCATTATACGAACCCTTGCCGTAAAAACATCATACAATACGTTTTATAACGTTATATAAAGTTTAATAAAAACCGTTATATGATAAGGGTTGTTTAAAACTAAAACACGAACATAATATCAATAATAAGACCCCGTATTGCTAGTCAAGCAATATATTATAATTCAATACGTACATCAGTAGTTTCAATATTGGATTATTATAAGCCGCATGACATTGCTACCTTACTAAACAAACAACGGGTAGCTAACCCGAAATTCATTTGCCCATCTAAAACAGCGTGTCGTCACAATAATCACGCTTATATAAATCTTCTCATACATAAATTCGCTTACCAATCAATGTGGCACAACGGGGATCAACCGTCAAGGCGTGAACTGGGGTGATCTTCCCCAAATAGTACTATTGTATGCATATGCGTCTACCAAATCCCGGTAGTTCACAATTCATGCTAATGGGACTTTTAGTGACGTAACCTAGCTAATAATAATCCATTTCATTTCATTCATCGGGTCATATAATCATTCGGGTCCATATCAATAAGCATACAATCGAGACAACTGGTGTCCTATTTTTATTAAAACTAACATGTTATCTCCCTCGTGGGTTTATAAAACATTTCATAAAACATTTAAAAGAGTGCGATGGTATGAACTCACGTTGATTAGGAAAGGCGGGTTATCGGCGATTTGGATGTACGGTACGTGCTTCAATCACGGAAACCTAGACAAATAATACTCGTCTTAGACTCTTGTCCAATGACTTTATAAAAACAATGGCTATGTATATATGATCACTTTATAAGTATGATGATGATCATGTGGGATTTTATCTCTTCATACACATTATAGTGTTATGTGTTAGTCACATTTTAGTCTAGTTACACTAGTTTCAACTTATTAATATATATTAAGGCCCAATAAGCCCATTAAAAGCCCAATACATTTTATTAGTCCAATTATACTTTTAATACCAGACCTATACTCATATGTTGGGCCCAAGTGGGTTAGGCCCATGAGTGAGTACATTAGTGTTTAGCCAAAGTAGTTGGGTCAATAGTCCAATAAGGCTACTTTGGCCCGTTAATGTCCATAAGATATAAAGCTCGGTTTTTATCGGTTTTTACTTGTCAAATGTACTTACATATCAGTAGATGAGTTATAAAAAGTTTACATTAGACGGTTCCGATCGTCTAAGTTTTATTTGGCGAAAACGTTAATATTTCGGTTTTAGCCGAAAAGACGTAAGACTTATATATAGTTTTATAACTTTAGAAAATATTTGAGTTTGTATTTTTTGTAAAAATGTCATACTTATTTATCAAAGTATATAACTTATTTTATAAATATTATCATAAGTTAGTGGGTTTTACATATGTATTTTATAATAATATTACTTGAGTGCTATTTTATATTATATACTTTTATTTCCAAATCTGATTATCTAATCACTTTTACCATTTTTGCCATATCTTGAGTTCTACAAGGAGACAGAAGCTCAAATTTGGGCAGCACAAACTACATAATATGTGCTACAAATAACTCCCGTTTAGCTACTGCTCAATCATCCTCTAAGTATCCCTAATAATTCGTCCAAAACAGACTATACAGATTTGAACCTTAATATTATTTTGATCATATCTTGCTCATTTTATTGATTCCATTGAGTGGCCAACTCACCACATATGTAAAAAACATATATCTTACTGTATATTCAATAATCCAAGTCATTTTACCGGGTTATCATATGGTTACTATCTGTTTTATACAGCCTATAAATTTACCCATGATTTTAATATCTTTACATGTAGATTTTAGTCTTTTTAACCAAATCTACACCAAATCACAACATAATACTTTGATCATCATTCATCATAATATACATATACATTTATAAAGAAAATACATGATTACTTTTACAAAATAACAAGATGATAGGAAGGAAACAATTTCTATACCACTCAATAAGATGAAAGATTGAGATTTTTGGATGAATAAGACTTGGTTTTGGGTAACCAATCTTATGAAATATCAAGACCACTTCTAGGATCACCAAGAATATGTAGACTCCTTGAGAAATCAGCCCTTGATCTTCATGAAATCTTCTTTCTAGTTGTTAAAATCACCTCCAATCTTCATAACTTCAATAGGTTATCATCTTATGTAAGTTATACATAAGATTTGAGGCTATATTTTTAATGTATGGTGATGATGGATTGTGATATGGGCGGCCAAATGAGGAAGAGAAGAGAGGAATTGAGAAATTTTTTAGCTAAGCTTTGCATGTTGTGTGTGTGAGAGAGAGAAGCTTTAGTGGTTTTAGTAGATGGTTTTGGAAAGGTAAAGAGATAAGTGTCTCAAGTCATGTATAAACTTGACACACAAGGGTGGTGGTTGGACAAGTGTCCCACTTGTCTCACCACCACTAATTTATGGGTACTCCTCGATTCTAGTTTCCTCGATTTGCGTGCCCTCGAGTCGTTTTACGAAAAACGTTTTTATAAATTATGAATCAACGGCACAAAACGAATCTAATAAAAACTGTCTCATAAAAAAACGGAGTTCAAAAGCGTAAATACGTAAACCTAGGGTTCACGGTTTAATCGTAAAAGACGCTAAATTATTCACGTAAGTCCTAATTTCTTCTCGTAAATTTGTGAGTTTATGAACCAACACAAATTAAAATTCCAAAATAATATTCGAGAATAAATTTATTTCCTGAAATGTCGGACTGTCACCAAAAACGGTGTATGTAAACGTAAGCACGTAACGTAGAGTTCTCCGGTTTAGACGTAGTCGATACTACTTTAAGACGTAAACCCAAATTTCTTCCCAAAAATGAGTGAGTTCATAATATAATATTAAAATAATAATTTTAAATAATACTTGAGAATAAAATATCGACCATAAATTGACGGATAGTCACAAGATTGATCACAAAAAATAAGTTGTTGCAAGTCTGAATAAGCTAAAATGGCTTATGAATAAGCTGATTAAGAATTAACACTAGCAGTGGCTAGTTTTGGGTGTCCAGCAGTGGGAAAAGTTTCCACTGCTTGACTTCTTTGACTTTTTGTCTTATGTGAATTTTTGTTGGATTCAAGGCACAAAAAGGCACCCTTATAACCAGTGAGTTATAATTATTGAATATCAATCACAAAAACACAAATCCTAACAGCCAATTGATACAGTTAATTCAAAAGATCACGAGACATTGCACAGACATGAACTTAAGCAGTTTTCAAACAAATAAGTAGTTTTAGCAAGAATAAGCCAACCAAATTGAACCAAATGCACACAACAACTTAGATTAATTCAAATGAACATAAATTAACTGGTTTCATGCAATGATTCAAAGTTTAGAACAAGATTCAAGCTTAAAAAAGTTACTGATGAATAAAATGAAGCACACAAATGAGGTTGTTGATATACTTGACCACATATCCATTTTCAAACACTCAAATCTCTTTAATAGGGTATACAAACTTGATTTAAACACTTGTTCGCCCTAAGCATGCATACAATCTATGTGTTTCCAAAAGCTTAGGTCCAAAATTGCAAAATCAAGTGAGATATAGCACAATCTTAGATTTGATATTTTAAAGAGAAAAGTTGGCAATTATCAGAACACAAGCACTTGTATAACACGTATCAACTCAAACAAACAATAAACTCCTACTCAAACTAGCATACAAAGCAAACACTTGTAACATGCAGTAATCCCAAACACCCCTTTCACTTTTTAAATCCAAATTTAACAAAGTAAATGGGTGATTCTGTTTTACCCAAGCCTAATCTAGAATAATAACAACAATATCATGCAGTATCAAGAAAATTCAAGCCACAACAACACCACTTATAACAGCAGAACACCAAATCACAAAATATCACTTTTTTAACTATTTTTGGGAAAAGAGACTCAAACCTCATGAATGTACATCCACACTCATGAATTTTTGAGCTGATGTGTCTAGCTAAACAAGACACAAGCTTCGAATAACACCTGCTAAGATTCAACAAGGTTAAAGGCACAATTCATATAAAACAAAAAAATGAAAAATGAAAGCTTGATTAATGCAACCTTGTTCCCACTCCTTTATTATCCCCAAACCACAAGCTCGCAACACCTTGATAATCTTCTTATCAGGGTGCTATGATCACTTGCAATCCAAAAATTCCAAGGGCTTAAACCAAGAATTTAGCAAAATAACAAGTTTTGGAAAATTATGCAATTTCTTGCACAATGTTTAAAAACAGGTTTTAGAACTTAACAATCATAAACATGAAACAATAAAAAGCATAAATTAAGATTGGCACTTGGATTTCTTCAAATATTCAAACACGTTTTCATTAAACTTGAAAAAGGGTTTATAAAATTTTGAACAAGGAAAAACCAAGAGCAAATGTAAATGTTGGACCTAATACCCTTTATATACAGGGTGTACAATGACCTAATAAGCTGAAAATGTAAAAAACATAGTGCTTGATCTTCCAAATATGCCCTTACAAAATTTGAAAACCTTGGACTCATGTGATGTTATCTTGGACGTTTGTGGAGGTATTAGCTGTTTAAATTTGATATAAGGGCTCCAAGGGATGCTTAGGAACAACGCAGAATGTGGGGCGTTGGATTCACTTGCTATTTTGGCTTCTTCCCAAGAAACGTATGCATGGAAGATATCATGTGAACTTGTGTGTGATGTGGCATGCAAAGTGAGAGTTGGGTTGTGATTAGGGATAGGTTAATCATAAATCTAGAGGGAATTAGGGTCTAATTCATAGTAGTTAAGAAATTCCCAAATCTGATTATGAACACTAAGAACATGGTTTTGATCTTGTTTTGTGTTTAAAAAGTTGTTAACCGCCACTTTTAAACTTAATTAATTAAGTTTGTTAGATCCGGTTAAGTGGAAGGTGACTTGGCAAGATAGTGGCTTCTAATTGGGTGAAATGAGTTAGTAGGACACGTGGTGTGTTATGGTTGGTCTAGGTTACTTTCATGTCTTGGCAGAATACTCCTCTTTTCTTCCATTCTCTTTTCATTTCAGTTTTATATAAGCAAAACTGGTTTTCCTTTGTTAACCAAGTTTGGTTTTTCACACTTTTGCCCCAAAAGGTTTTGTAAAAGTATTTCAATGGTATTTCTTGCCAATTCATGATATTTGAAGGGGTGTTTTGGTATTTTCTTCATTCTTCAAGGTGTTGACTTGTATTTTTGACTTCTTAGAGGACTAATATTGACAAGTCTTCATAAATGAGGGACCATTCTTGCCAATTCTTCAAAGTGGATGGTCCTTTTTGTAATTTGACAAACTTTAAGGACCAAACTTGTAATTATAATACACAAGGGTTTAAAGTGTCAATTCTTCAATATTAGAGGACCCTTCTTGTACAATCTTCAATTCTTCAAGGGTTATTCTTAGAAAATCCACATTAGGGCTTGGTTCATTGTGCGAATTCGTTTCCCGTGTTCGTTTTTTATTGTTTCTTGTGATATTTTGTCATTTTCCCAATATCCGTACCTAAAATACACATGTAACAAACACAAGCATATATTTGGCATATTTAATGATATTTTATGCATTTTAAGTCCGCTTTGGACGATGAGACTATGTATAAAAGCAGTCTCATCACTCCTCGACTTCTTTCTTCATTCCCATGATATCCTTTTCAAAATTATCTGTGATAGTCTGACATTTTCAGGTAGTAAATTTATTCTCGTATATTATTTTTATATTTTATTTTTGTGTTGGTTCATGAACTCACATAATTACGGGAAGAAATTAGGGCTTACATGTATAATTTAACGTCTTTTACGTTTAAAATGGAAACCCTAGGTTTACGTATTTACGCTTTTGTGCTCCGTTTTTGATGAGACAATTTTTATTAGAATCGTTTTGTGCCGTAGTTTCATATTTTGCAAAAACGTTTTTCGTACATCGACCCAAGGGCAAGTAAATAGAGGAAACTAGAATCGAGGAGTACCCGTAAAATATTAGGGATGAGACAAGTATAACACTTGTCCCATCCCTAATAGGGGCAGATTCATCAAGGGGAAACCCCCCTTTGGTGTCAATTTTCTAGCTAATGCTTGAGACACTTGTCTCATGGATGGTTTATAGTACTTAAACCTCAAAACATCACACATACACTCATAACTTGCATGTGTAAATAGAAAAAATTATCAATCTCTCCCTCTCTCCCTATTATAGACGTCCATAATCACCACCATAACACCATTTTCACAAAATTTCAACCTACAACTTAAACTATATTCAACTTATGATGAAAACCACATAAAAGGAGGATGATTTAAGATGATTTCAACTTTTGAAAGAAAGTTTCTATGGAGTTTTTGGGCTGATTTCTCAAGAGAAGTTCATATATTTGAAGGTCACAAAAAGTTGTTTTGAAAAGTTAATGATCTGGGTACAAAGATCAAGCTTGTACATCAAAATCACATCATTTTCTATCATTTGGTTGATATAAAGATTGTTTCTTTCTATCATCCTATCATTTTTGTAAATGTACTTGTCTATTTACTTCCAAATGTATATGTATGATAGTTATGAATGATGATCAAAGTGTTGCATGAGGATTTTGTGTTATTAGAATAAGTTAATAAGGCTAAATCTACAAGTAAAAGATGATAAAATCTTAACTAGATAAGTAGGCTGTGAAAAATAGTAAGTTTCAACACTTTTAGTTGATTAGACAGATTAGATTATTTGATATAATTATAGATAAATGATTTTTACACAAGTGGTTAATTGGCCACACAATGGAATGTTAAAAATGAGCAAGATATGGCCAAAATACTTTTGATGTACTAATCTGACTGATCTGTTTTGGACGAATTAAAATGTATATTTAGAAGCTGTTTGAGAATGAGCCATAGAAGAGTAAATTGTAGATCATATTATGTAGTTTCTACAGCAAAAATTTGGGGTTCTAACTCATTATAGAACTCAAGATATGCTAAAAATGGTGAACATGACTTTTTACATCAGATTTCATTATAAGATATTTAATATTAAAAGACAACATAAGGTAAAATGATATATAAATAAATATGTAAAAGTGAATAATTGATAATAACTACTATAAAAATATGTTTATATACAATAATAAATAAATATCACATTTTATAAAAATAAAACTCAACTAGTTTTCTAACTACAAATTATATATATGACTTTTACGTCTTTTTGGCTAAAACCAAAAGGATGGCGTTTTCGCTAAATAAAACTTAGATTTTCAGACCCATCTAATGTTACATCTTTATAGAACATGTACTGATATATAAACACATTTAACAAGCAAAAACCGACAAACCCGAGCTTTGTAACTTATGGACCCGTAATGGACCAAATTGGCCTTGTTGGACCACTAGGCCCAACTAGTTTGGTTTAGCACTATTGGACTTGCTTATGGGCTCAACCCACTTGGGCCCAACATATGAGTAGAGGCCTGGTACTAAATAGATAAATGGACTAATAATACATATTGGACTCTTAATGGGCCTATTGGGCCTTAACATATAAATGGATTAAAGTAGTGTAATTGGACTAAGTTAACTAGATGCTTAACAACTAATAATATTGTGTAAAGTGATAAAATCCCACTTGATCATCATGTTTATGACTTGATTACATATACGTAGCAACTTTTCATAAATATTATTCGACATAGTCTAAGATCGAGTATTATTTGTTTATGTTTCCTGTGATCGAGTATTATTTTTTAGTCTTTCTCATACTCTCTAAAAACAACTCTATAGTAATATTTACAGCTGCTTTCTTTCTTCACATATCTTGCAGCCACAAACCTACCTCCTCAAACCACATGCAACAATCAAAGACAAATGATAACCGACATGAAACATTTATTTGATTCTTTTTGTAAAGCCAAACTACAGTTTGTCTTCAAGATTAGTTTTGGAGACTCGAAGGATACTTCAACAGCACTTGTAGCGAGAACGACTATTGTTTCTTCCCATGTCTCACAAGAAACGACGACGTCAGTTGTAGATAACGTTTATCATCAAAATGATCAAATACCACTTCCTCGTTTCATATTATGAAATTTCCCAATCATGTCGATGCTAAACAATTATGGAAAACATGTGAATTGTATGGGTGAATCATTGATGCCTTTATCCCAATGAAATTCACCAAATCTCGTAAGTGATTTGGGTTTGTACGTTTTCAAGGGATATCTAATGCGACACTGCTCTTAGCTTTAAAAGCCGCTATCGTTCCGTTCGGATAAGTCAAGTCCCTTCGGTCAGTTCGCTCAGGCGATCCTCTGAAGATATGGCACATAAACTCTCTACTATGTGGATTGGTAGCTTTCGTCTGTTTGTAGCGGTGTCCAGCTTTCGGAGATCCAATAACCCTATATCAGACCAAAAGAAATCACAAACTTATATACCTCCAAAAAAGAATCTAATTACCACCCTTTAAACACCAAAGAAGCCAAACCGATCTCCATAAAAGAAACACGTTCTTATGCTTTTGTAGTGAATGCTCCGTACGTATTAGGTTCGCAACTCTTCTAAATCTAATGACCATCCGTCTATCATTATTGAAGACCATATTCATGTAGAGAACATATCCACTATATTATTGGTTAAAGTTAGGGAAGTGGGAACCAGGAAACCATTTACAATTTAGGCAGAAGTGAAGGTTTTTTGAACCTTCAAATCCACCTTGTGCGTGGATTATGGATTTAGATTCAATTTACGGATGATGTATCGTGTACTGCCTTTAAGAACAATACCATGAAAAATGCATTCACGTCCTTAAGAACTCTTTCCCCTAACTTTATCATTGATGAACGACTCGTATGGATAGAGATTAATGGTCTCCTGCTGTTAAAACATGATAAACAAAGTGATAACACAGATCTTTCACCCAACCAACCACCCCTTGGTGAATATTATTAAGAGACAAAGTACAAAACAGATTAGTCCTCAAATGAGTGCTAATCGAACGATTACAAAATAAATAGTTTGAGATCATCCCAACTAGGTTGATCCGATCTCCCTCACAACATTAATCACTCAACAACTAATGTTTGTTACAAGATGGAAGACCTCCCATATGATAAGCCACAAATGACTATCAAAGATAAGAGAGAAGAAAAAGCAATATCACACAAAGTGTGTGTGAATAATAAGATTGCTAACCCTAACTCTTTGAGAGCTAGGGTAATATAACACTTAACAACAAACGGTAGGAAAGCCCATAAGCCTAGTCCATGAAAGGTAAGTCTAACAAGACCCCTAGAGTGAAAGAATAAAAAGATGGTAGAAAGAGTCCCCCATTCTTCAACCTATTATCAAAAGAGACACAAGAGAAAACAACAAATGTAATATAGGAGCAAGTGTTGGTCAGTTTGAATTTCAACACCCTTCCTCAAACTGAACACCCATAACCAGAATTACTTTCCAAACATGTTCACCAGCCTTAGCTGGCTACAAAGTTTCAAGTGCTGAGAGATCCCATGGGCTTTGGTAAAGATATCAGTTGATTGATCAGCTAAGGCAACTTTGATGGTGTTAATGACACCATCCTAAACCTTTTCCTGTCTAAGAGAACATCTACTTCAAAATGTTTTGTTCTTTCATGGAACACAAGATTTGCAACAATCTGAATAGCAGAGCTACTATCACTATATAAAATCACAGGAAGTAGGTTCTTGTTTTTCAGATCACTCGGAAGATTGGTTATCCATATCACCTCACATGTGGCACTAGCCATGCACCTATACTCAGCCTTAACAGAGGACCTGGATACCATAGGTTGATTCTTGCTCTTCCAAGAGACAAGAGACCTTCCTAGAAAAACACAATATCCAGATGCAGACGTTCTATCCTTAAGGTAGTTAGCCCAGTCAACATCAATGAAACAAGATAATCTCAAAGAGGTATCCTTATAAAACTGAATACCAGTTCTAGGTGAATTCTTAAGATACCTAATAACTCTCAAAGCAATTTTAAGATGAGACTGTAAGGGAGCATGCATATGTTGACGAAGGCAATGAACATCATACGAAATATCAGGCCTGGTGTGAGTGAGATTGATAAGTCTTCCTAAAAGTATTTGATATTCAAAGATATTTTTAAGGTACTTATTAGTCTCACTCTCATGAATAGAAAGCACATAATTCTCAGGTTTTGGAGTAGCTGCTAGTTTAGCAGTAAGCAAACCAAACTCATGACTAACTTCAATATAATATTTCCTTTGTGTCATACAAATACAATTAGTATTTTCAAGAATTTCAATGCCCATAAATTATTTTATCACACCAAGATCTTTTATCATAAATCTGGTTTTAGGAAAACTCTTAAACCTCTTAATTTCCTCAAGACAATTTCCAGTGATGATGAAGTCATCAACATAAACAAGAAGAGAAACAAAAATGTTCCTAGAGTGTTTGGTATACAAAGAGTAGTGAAATTTGCTTTGGACAAAATGCTCAACCGAGACAGTGGTTTACTTGGCATTCTGATGTCTTGGGACTTGCTTAAGTCCATGGAGGGCCTTATTAAGCTTACAAACCTTGTTCTTATCATGGAAGTTAAAACCCAAAGTTAAGGTCATATAAATCTCTTCATCAAGATCACCATATAGAAAAGCATTATTAACATCAAGTTGGAATAAAGACCAATCATTGGAAAAAGCTATGCTAACAAGGCATCTAACAGTCACCATTTTAACAACAGGACTAAAAGTTTCATCAAAATCAATTCCTTCCTTTTGAGTATAACCCTTAGTAATAACTCTAGCTTTAAATGTATCAACTTGACCAGAAGATTTATATTTAATTTTGTAAACCCACTTGTTGTTACTAGCTTTCCTCCCCATAGGTAACTCACATAAGGTCCAAGTGTTGTTTCTTAAGAGGGCCTCAATTTAATTTTTCATGGCCTCTACCCACCTACTATCTTTGACAGTATTATAGTAGGTGCCAGGCTCAACAGACTAGTTAAGAATAGTAGCAAAACAAAAATTAATGGTATTAAGTTTAGAGTAATTACAATGCTTTTCAATACCATATTTAAGCTTACTTTCTAGGATAAAATCATTAAGCTTAGCAGGCAGTTTAGTAGGTCTGGTAGACTTCCTAATGCTAGTCTGCCCTTCTTCTTCTTCATTACTAACCCCACTATGCTCAAGAAAAGTAACAAAAGGATGGATATCATCAAGATTTCCCTCAGATTGTTGGTTATCACCTATATGGGTTGCTGAGTCCTCCATATGAGGTTGCACATATGCATCCTCAATAGTATTATGAACTCTACCATCCACACAAGGTGTAGCTCTCTCATAATCATATGCACTAAAGAGTTTTAGTTATCAAAAAAGTTTAAAATTTCGGCATCACTTGTAGGAACTACATCTGCCAAATCATTTTCTTTAGTGTTTTTCATCTTTAAAGGAAAAACAGTTTCATAGAACCTCATATCTCTAGAAAACAATACTCTTCTATTATCTAGACTAAAAAGTTTGTAAGCATTTTAACAGATGACTAACCAATCAACACACACTTTGCAGACCAAGATATTAGTTTATCCCTGTTATTTAGACAAACTGAAAAACATAGACACCCAAAACACTTAATGTGAGAGAGGTTTGGTTTTTTCTTATAGAGAATTTCATGGGGGACCTACCTTTTAAGATAGAAGAAGGGAGCCTGTTAATCAAATAGACAGCAGTTAGAATACATTCAGACCAAAACTTAATAGGAATACCTCCCTGAAACATAAGACTACTGGCTACATTGAGCAGGTGTCTATGTTTCCTTTCAACAATACCATTTTGCTGGGGAGTATGAGGGAAAGAGGTCTGATGGATGATACCCAGATCAGAGAACAAAGAGTAAACGTGTTTGTTAACAAATTTAGTCCCATTGTCAGATCTAATAACCTTAATTTTAGTATTAAAGTGATTTTGAATAAGATTAATGAAATGAACCAACCATTCATAAACTTCATCTTTGGTTTTTAAAAGATATGTGCAAATTGCTCTGGAGTAGTCATTCACAATGATGAGAAAATACTTATACCCTTCCTTGCTTTGAACCTTGTATGGGCCCCACAAATTAAGATGAACAAGGTCATCTATCTGGTTAGATTTATGGTCACTCAAGGGAAAGGTTTCCCTTATTTGTTTGGCTATATGACAAGTTTCACAAACAGGGATATTAGCATTTCTTGAAATATTGAGTTCAGTCTTGAGAGCACTGATAACTTGGTCAACAGGGTGACCAAGTCTACAATGCCAAAGGTATTTGGAGGTATTAAAGGTCATGCAGAGTTCACATTACCTAAGCTCTTAGTCTTAAGGTCACCAAACAGGTAAAGACCCCCAGATTCACTACTAGTCCCTAGAGTGGTCCCCTTGTCCAAGTCATGAATATAACACTTATCTTCATCAAATCCCACAAATAGTTTACTATCTTTAATAAGTTTGTTCACAGACAGTAAGCTAACACAGTATCCAGGCACAACCAAAACTTCATGAAGAATAACATTATTAGAGATTCTTAGGTCACCAATGTGACTAATAGTGGCAATAGTGCCATTGGGGTGACCAACATAAATATTGAGATTAGAGATATCAACAACATTCATCATACCAACATTGGATGTGGTGAGATATTGGTTAGCCCTAGAGTCTATAATCTAACCCAGAGTGATAGTTTTGATGGAAAACTTGTTGCCACACAAACTTTAGAGAAATGAATATTAAATCAGACATTACAATTAAAAAAAGAAATTCTACCTGCCATATTGGACTGAGTGTTTCCAGAAGTATCATTTATCAAACTGAGGAGTTTCTGCATTTCCTCATTAGTAAAAGAAGTCAGGGATTTACATGTAGAAACCTGCTTATCCCTAAATTTGTAGAATCTTGATAATCTTATGAATCAATGAAGTGGATTGAAGATTTCTAGAGAGAGAAACTAGTGAGAGAAAGTGAGAGAGAAATATGTGTTTTTCATTAAAGTGGTAAAATGGAAAATCAACAACCAACCCCTTTCCATGGTGGAAAGGGGTATTTATATCGAAGCCACTAATGGGCTTGGTCCGACCCATGACAAGCCCATGGGTGGGTTTCTTACTTAACTTAATAAGCACACATTAACTACGAGCTATACAACATTAATAATATTGTGGAGTGACCGATACTTCTAATATACGTTAAAAACGTATTTCTAACAATCTCCACCTAAGGGAGGTCACTCCACGTTACATAGTTCTAAACCTAGCATACTATACTAAGTCTTCGTTCTTCAGCTCGTAGTCTTTTCTTCTTTCTTTTTGTTGTGAATATGTTGATTTGATCTTTTAGGCTTTGGCTTGATAGCATTGTTCTTTTGACCAATCACGTGCGATCTTTGCCTTCTTGTGAATCTTGCCTCCTCGTGACTCCATGTTCCACACACTTATGTCTTTTGTTGAATTCTCGAAAGCTTTAGAGTTTGGTACAGCGGAAGACTTCATTTTGTACTTTCTTGAATTTTTGCTGAACTTTGATGCAGAAAAACATAAGCATGTGGGAACGACTTCAGTTGGTACACCGCAACGCCACCGTCTTCGCAGCAACATGATAATACACAAATGAAATGGCTTAGAACATTTCATTCTAAATCGGTAGCGTTTTACCTCCGGTCGGTGAAGACCGTTGGACGATATTAGATATCATACCTGTGACGGATAGTTTCAGTTAAGTAAATTCCTGACAGGATTTTGCGGGTAAACCCGTTCTCTTTATTCGACGATCACTAAGCTTGACTGCGAACATAAAGAGTGAATCACTTGGATAAATTATCCTTGTGATTGAAGCCGTCAATTCATGAAACCTGGAACAAGTGAATTTCAGTTAAGATTTTCACCATCGTTGCTTTCCAGTTATCACGAGCTTAATTCATAAAGAATCTTGCACGTCACCTACCAAGTGCTGTTTGATGTTAACACTAGAAGGATTTCCACCCGTCACTGTGAACACTAAAGAGTGTCACTCTGAGTGTTCTGGCAAGATTATATGATAATGCGTAGAGGCCTGGAACGAGTTTAAGTTCAATTAAGAATTAAACTACTGTTTCTTTCCAGTTTTTAACAAGATTGGTTCTTAAAGAACCGCACGTGTAACCTACCATGAGCTTGTTTGATGTTGGCTCAAGCAGGATTTCCATCTTCATTGTAATACTTGCGTATTACTCGGATGTTCTGGCAGTATTACAAGAATACTACGTAGGACTCATAAAAATCTCTTACTTTTCACAGTGTGTGAGAAAGCAAGGAATAAATGGAAAGTGTCCTAATGACACTTTTGATGATCTCGTGGCTCTAGACTCTATAGTGCGTTTTGATTTAGTGAGCGATGGCTGGAGAGGAGTGCCACCTTTTCAATATCAGTCTATTCAGAGTGAATAAACCAATAGATAACTTGTTGATCTCCGTGTGATTAAAACAAATATCTTTTGAGAGATATTTGAGTTAGCTGGGAAGGGTTGTGCATTGCATCACTGGGTCCATGATGTCTTTCTTCAATATCGAGAATCATTAACAAATGATCTCAATAGCATATGTATTGACCCTGTTTCTGCCTAAAGTTGTAAGGAGGGCTTCTTTCTTTACACCCTTTATCTTTACAATTCTTTTTCATTCTTCAACCCCTTCAATGCTTACCAATACGTCATAACTAGCACCTTGTTGTGATTGTTCCAGTGCTAGCTTAAGTACTTGGTCGGCATTCAGCTACGTTCACAATCTTTCTCCATCTTTCCTAGGACTTCTAATTCTATCTAGGGAATTGTCCTTGGGAAGATTCCATCGGCTCTGATGAATCATTGGACTACAACCTATTCCTACCACCCTTTTGTCACCACATCCGTCGTGAATAAAGCATGTTTTGGGAAAGTATAGTCACCATGAAAAAAATCCTTGAAAATCACTTAAGGTACTTGTGATATTGAAATCAAGAGTTTTGTACCTTAGGTGTTTTGTTCATCAAAAACGCTCCCCCTTAACACGTGCTTTACACATATTAAGTTGGATTATCGTTAAGTCTTTTTCATCTTTTAGCCAAGTATCATTTATGTCTCCTTAATCCCATTTTCTCCCCTTATCCAAAATGTTAACCATTAATATTTGGGATATTGAATGGATTAACCGGTCTTTGGGTAAAAATGAAATCGATGTTTGGCCATAGAACCTGTTAATGCTCCCCCTTAAATTAATAAGGGATAGTTGTAGTGCTTTAGTATGATATATTTTGAAAGATTTAGAATCTCGTGAGAAATTCTTGAAAAATTATCATACCTTAACACTACATCAAGCCATAGAAGCACAATATTCACAGAATTTACATATTCACAATTAAAAAACCAATATGAAGTGGACCTGAGATGTACGACCCATTAGATGGATCGTTGCAGTAACTTGTGGTGCACTAGATATGGTCTACCACCAACGAATCTTTCTAAGCTCCTCATCAATCTACATTCCCGGAGCTTTTGATCAATCTTCTTGATCACATATTTCGCCATTTGACGATAACTCGGATGCCAGTCCTCAGTCATCTCTGGTAAAAACCCACCAGAATTAAGATGCTCCAATTTTCCTCTGACGTATATGAGAGTCCCATCACTGTACTTATAAAGCTCACCTACCCTCATAAACTTCATTATCCCACGACTGTTCAAGTAGAAAATCCCGTAACTCGGAACAGTAATGCTGGTATAGGGACATCTTGTGACATGTTGAGGTAGAACTTGATTCATTGGACGGGTCAGGTTAAGCTTCCTTTGGTAGCTTTCAACTCCCAATTGAAGATCTTCAACTCGTTTCTTGATAACAACGCTTCGTGTGAACATACGAAGTGCTGTATTCAAGGCAATGATTTCTTCACGAGTAAGATGGGTGAGTTGATCACGGGTCATCATAAGCAACATGTCTTCGATATCTTCAAGGCGAATGATAGAAAAATCTCCCTGCTGTATTGTGTATTCTTTGTCATCCTCCCTTTTTAGACGAATCTCCGTCACATGATGATAGCCATTCTTGGCTTCAGTTTTCAGCCCTAAAATACTGGAGATGCGAATATCAGATCTAACGTTACTTCCTGAATTGGCTAAGCAGCAACCTCTGTACGCCCTTCGGACTCGCTCGTCCCAATGTGATGCACCTATAACAGCATACATATCATAATTACGATTTACCTTTGGGACCCAGAGTCGGTTTACCTTTTCCTCGATCCAGGGTATTGTCCCCCAGTTAGCAGCTTTCAGCAAGGTCAGGGAGGTTGCGTACTTGGATGATCCCTTAAGGAGATAATCAAGATCATAGATGACAAAGAAGTCGAGAGCAATTTGATTATCTTGAGAAGGATCAAGTGGAGGTGGAGCTCTTTCTGACTCATGAAGACCTGGCCTTTGAACGGTATTAAGAGCTTTCAGGACCTCATCAGCATAATACTCGTACTCCATGCGGCTTAACCTGGTTTTGGCGTGAATTCTCTTATCCTTTAGCGCTCTCTTTACCAAAGACGGAGTGACCAAAGATTTATACTCATGAGCCAGAAATGCACACAAGTCTATCGGACTACGGATACGGAGATATAGAACATCTCTGTCAGCGTCTGTGATTGGATCATATGTAGCAGCTGCCGTGATCCAAGCTTGTGGCGGTGCAGTTTCATCAATCTCCAATGTGTCCGCCCAGTCCCGTGTGCTTGACTCGGGAACAGTAGATTGTGGTTCTTGTTGCAGAGGAGTAGAGACATGAACACTTGCTGGTTCTAATTCAGGCATCTCGGCGGTGTCATGAACAGGCGAGTGTTGTGCAAATTCAGGTTCAGTTACTGATTCTGCAATCACAGGAGCAATAAAAGAACTAACAGGATTAGTGGTAACAGGTATAGAAACAGAAACAGATGTACCGGGAATCGATGACGCCGTAGTAGCATTCACATCATGACGCCACTTGGTTCGTCTTGATTCCGTAGAGGTGGATTTTTCCTTTTGCGCAGCATCTTTCTGAGACTTGGTACCAGACTTAGATGGTTTCTTTGTGCTGGCAACCTTTTCCCCCGTTTCAGGTTGATCATGTTTACCACCATCATCCTCATCGTCATCCCTGTTGCTTCCCTTATCACTCTCCTCATTTCGATCACCACCATCACCACCATCATCATCATCACCATCCTCATCATCATCACCATCATCGTCACCATCATCATCATCGTCACCATCATCATCATCTTCTTCTTCTTCTTCTTCTTCACCGTTACCCTCCTCTTGTTCACTATCTTCCTTTTCCTCCTCAGGCAGAATGTGGTAAGGTACCACACTTCCAAACATCTTAAACAACCGACATCCTCCATGATAGCTTCATTGAGTGCTTTGTAGAGTGTCCGCTGAACTTTAGACTTATCAAAAGATCCAACTTCCCTCATGCGAGCTTTGAGGATCTTCTTCAATTCAAAATCCGTTAAGTCATATGCCATTTTGTATGCGGATTCGGAAGGGTTGGACGACTTGATCATCAAGTTATCAGCCGCAAGTTTACTCATTTCTTCATGCAGCTTTGGCATAAGGGACTCAACAGATTCTTTCACCCTCTCTGAAATAGAAGCTTCAAGTGTTTCTTTCTGCTCCTTATATTTATCTTTAATAGTTCGAAGTCTCGTAAGTCGTGCTTCATACTTATCAGCTTCAGCCTGTTTGACCCGAGCAAGTTCTTCTGCATGAGCTTTACGTGTCAATTCCATCTCTGCAGTGAACTTAGCCATCATCTCTTCTTGGGCTTTCTTGGATGCCTCTTCACTTTGTACTCGTCGAAGTAGTTCTTCTCGAAGTTTATTCATCTCTTGTCTTTGACTGTCCGTGTGTTTATCCAACATTTCTGCCATTACGAATGCAGCCATTGAAGATGATGCAGAGCTACTCTGGGTTGGTTGAAGAGGCTCGGTTGTGATTACAGTACTGAGGATGGAAGTTATTGGAGGTGGAAGGAATGGTGTTGGCACCGGTCGGGTTGGTAAGGGCTGGATTGGTGGAGGTTAAGTTACGAGAGGCTGGGTAGGTACCATGATTTTAGTAGCACCGGACTCCTTTTCAACACTTGCTGAAACAGCAATGGATGTCTCCTTCGATGCTGAGTAATGTTCGGGTGATCCAATCTCATCAATATCTTCTGGCTCCTCGTACTCTTCTTCAACGTCCATTTGAGCACCCGAACCACTACCGCCCGTGTCTCTCCTACTCTTTTCAATAGCCATTTTCATTAATTTTTTCTTAGTCTTGTCAAGAGTAGGATCGTCATCAACATCTTCTTCGTCGTGGAGAACGAGCTCATCAGCCGTGCTCTTACCCTTCTCAGTCTTTTTCTTCTTGGTTTTGGGTTCAGATAAAGCAACTGGTTGCTTGCGTTTACCTTTACTCTTGATCGTAGTAGACGAGTCTTCTCCTATCTGAAGGCTTGCTTTTTGCTTCTTGATTTCTATTAGCAGTAGCTTGTAATCAGCAGAAGCTTTAATTTTATCCGTCAGAAGATAATCGGGAATAAGACCAGGATTAACAACAGTAGATGGTCCTTCATGTCTTAGGTCGACAATGTTATCAGCCTCTTCAGTGTGATGACGACTTGCTGCACACTTATCAATAGAGACATCATTCTTCATAAAATAATGAATTAGAAGCTTGATAAACCGAGGGTAAGGAAAGAAATTAGCCTTCAGCTTCTTGTTTTGGAAGAGTTGAAAGTTAAATTCTTCCCACAACAAGGATGCATAATCTGCATTTGAGCCTTTGTACATTCCATAGAAGATGTTCATAATTGGACCACGCACAGCATCATGCCCAGATGTTTTAGGTGTAAGACATCTACTGAGAATACCCAAGATTGCTCTCCAAGGTTGACCCACTTTAGCGGTGGTAAAATCGGACACAACTCGTATGTCAGGACATCCAAGAGCACCGAACATCTCCATGAGTTCGTCTTTGGTAGGATCCCTTGAAAATGACAAACCTTTGGATGTATCCCGAATTCCAAATATCTTGCGGAAGTCTGAAACGATAAGTGTCTGTTGCTTGTTGTCGAGAGAGAAGGTGATCTTGTTTGAAGTACTTTCCTTGGTAGCCCAGAATTCATACATGTAGTCATATGGCATCGAAGCAGTACTCCTTAACGCATTCTTGAAGTAAGATTGATCAAGGATTGTTATGGCGACTTTGAATCCATGGTGAGTAGATTTTGAAACTTGCTTCAGCCGGTAATTGTTTGGTATAAACTTGAGGGCTCTTGCTTCAGCAATTGCGGCTGCTCTAGCATCTTGGAGTTCTTGTACTGTTGGATTAGTCATCGTGTCTGCTTAAGATAAGACATAAAAAGTTGATGCACAAATATATATATATATATATATATATATATATATATATATATATATATATATATATATATATATATATATATATATATATATATATATATATATATATATATATATATATATATATATATCATTATGACTTCTAAGCATAACACATTTCAACAAGTAATTATAACAAGCAAACAACTATCAATCCAACAACCCTTCATTCGGAACTCTTCATCCGGAACTCCTTCATTCGGAACTCTTCATTCGGAAGTTCGTTCGGAACTCTTCATTCGGAAGTTCGTTCGGAACTCTTCATTCGGAAGTTCGTTCGGAACTCTTCATTCGGAAGTTCGTTCGGAACTCCTTCATTCGGAAGTTCGTTCGGAACTCCTTCATTCGGAAGTTCGTTCGGAACTCCTTCATTCGGAAGTTCGTTCGGAACTCCTTCATTCGGAAGTTCGTTCGGAACTCCTTCATTCGGAAGTTCGTTCGGAACTCCTTCATTCGGAAGTTCGTTCGGAACTCCTTCATTCGGAAGTTCGTTCGGAACTCCTTCATTCGGAAGTTCGTTCGGAACTCTTCATTCGGAAGTTCCTTCGGAACTCCTTCATTCGGAAGTTCGTTCGGAACTACTTCATTCGGAACTTCATTCATTCGGAACTTCGTTCGGAACTTCATTCGGAACTTCATTCGGAACTTCATTCCGAACTTCATTCGGAACTTCGTTCGGAACTTCGTTCGGAAGTTTGTTCGGAACTTCGTTCGGAAGTTCACTAGACTTGTTCATTCGGAAGATCTAATCGCACCCTATGATGGATTATTCTAAACGCGTGTGTGAGTTTTAAGGCATTCTAAGGCAACCATACACAATCTAATGTAAATCCGATCCAAACCCAGCTAAAACCCCTAATTAATTAACCATAAATTAGGCAAACGAACCCTAATTTGATTAACCTTAATTCAAACGAATTAATTAACAGGATTTAAATGATTAACCAATATTATGTACCTTAGAGATGAATGAGTTGGATTGACTGTTTAAGCGAGATTATGTTGAGGATGTTTTGTAAGATTTGTTTGTGTGTTAATGGCGGTGAAATAAAACCAGAGAGAAGGAGATAGAAACGAGAAAGAGAAAAACGGGGGAGAGGATTTGATTAGGTCAAATTTTTCCAAAAGATTCACCCCTTGTCACTTTAACCCCTACAGTTTTCACTTTTACTTTTTATTCCTTGTCTTTTCTAGTCTCCCTAACCATCGTTAAATTTAGCCGACTTAACCTATCTTAGCTAAACTATTCACAACAATCTCACAAACAAATACAGAACGAATGTTGAAGCAAATTCAGCCATTAACCATTGAGCTAATTAATTTTCCTCGAAAACGTTTGAAGACCTTTTTGATGACGAAGACGATTTAATATTTTCTCCCCCTTAAACGATGACCCGTTTTCTATTTAAAGAGCTGTATTCATTGTTTAAAGAGTCAAATATTGATGAAAAAATTTTGTCAATTAACGTCTTGAAAAGATTGATTCGTGGTGGCAATAAGATTTCTCTTATTTAGACAAATTAATGCACTGAGACGTACACTAACTCGTGTTAGACCAAGTTGTAAAGTAAACTTGATCCCTTTGCATGATTTGGCTTGTAAATCATGCCCGAGAAAATTAATTCCCGTTGTGAGCCAACGTTTTCCAAGGAAATACGTGACTTTAATATGAAAAACGGGTTGCAGTCTGAAATAACTACAAGCCATAATGGGCATGTTTTAAAAATGTACAACTTTTATACGGACTCTATTTATGGCGTCGTGTCAATATTGATCGACATTTCTAAAGCCGCAAATATTACCGTACTAAAAGACATGCCCCATTTTAAAAAAACGAAAAAAATATTTTTTGATTTTCTTGATTTTATATTTTTATGGTTTTTCTTGGTTTTATATTTTTTATGGTTTTTCTTGGTTTTATATTTTTGTATTTTTCTTTTTGTGGTTTATATATATACGATAATATACATGATCACAAACAAAGGATACGCATGAATAGTTTACCACCACTATTCAGCTGATTCTTCTGCCAATTCTTTGAGAGTCGCTGGAGAGAATGATTTCATGCCAAGCTTGTCGATCAAAAACTCGATTCGTCCTCGATCTAAGGCTTTGGTGAACATATCTGCCAGATGATACTCAGTGGTGACAAAATACAGCTCGATCACTCCGTTCTCCACCTGCTCTTTAATGAAATGGTAGCGAATGTCTATGTGCTTTGCCCGGGAGTGTTAAACGTAGTTGCAGCAAAGGGCAATGGCGCTCTTGTTGTCACAATACATCGGAATTTTGTTGAATCCTAAACCGTAGTCAGTTAGTTGTGATCTCATCCAAAGGACTTGAGCACAACAACCGGACATGGCGATGTATTCAGCCTCCGTGCTAGAAATTGCAGCGATTTTCTGCCTTTTTGAAGACCAACTAATCAATCTGTCTCCAAGGAGTTGCACAGACCCAAAAGTGCTACGCCTCGTGTCTTGACACCCAGCATGATCGACATCTGCGTATGATATTAAAGCAATAGAGGAATCTTTCGGGTACCATAGACCACGATGAAGTGTTCCTTTGAGATACCGAAAGATCCTTTTAACAACATGTAGGTGCTTTTCGGTAGGCCGAGCCTGATACCGGGCACACATGCATATGGCAAATTGCAAATCAGGCCTGCTAGCAGTCAGATAGAGAAGGGTGCTGATCATCCCACGGTAAAGTTTTGGATCGACAATAGTCCCATTCCTATCTTCATCCAACTTGGATTTCTCCACCATTGGAGTGTCCACGGGGTCACAATTTTCAAAGTTATATTTCTTTAAAGATTCTAGAGCATATTTGGATTGATTAATAAAGATGCCTCTGGGATTCTGAGAAATTTGTAATCCAAAGAAAAATGAAATTTTTCCCATCATTGACATCTGAAAGCGTGTGGACATTATCTTCTCAAAGCGTTTTGACAATTCTATGTTAGAGGCAGCAAATATTATATCATCAACATAAATTTGTACCAGTATCATGTCGTTGTCCTCCTTGAGAGTGAATAGAGTGGGGTCCACCTTGCCTTTGGAGAAGCCTTCCGAGATGAGATATGTTGAAAGGAGATCATACCACGCGCGTGGAGCTTGTTTCAACCCATAGAGAGCCTTCTTAAGCTTGTACACATGATTAGGAAACTCCGTGCTAACGAACCCATCCGGCTGACTAACATATACTTCTTCCCTTAGTTCACCATTCAAGAATGCCGTCTTGACATCCATTTGATAGACGATCATGTTCATATGAGCAGCATACGCAAGGAATAGTCTAATAGCCTCCAATCTTGCAACATGAGCAAAAGATTCTTCAAAGTCGATACCCAAGGCTTGTTTGTATCCTCTAGCAACCAATCTAGCCTTATTCTTCAAGACTGCACCCCATCAAGTTTAACCTTATAAACCCACAACAAAGTAAGGATGTAAATGTGGAAACCTTGGTTTCCGGATCTTTGAAGCTACTAGGAATGATCATTGTTCATATGATTAAACAATCAAAGCGGAATTAGAACAACAACCATTAACAAGGTGTTTAGGCACAAATAACATGAATTAAAACAATTGGGATGTTCATTATATTAATAACAAACATCCACTAGACGTGTATACATTGAATCCCACGTCTAGTGCACACACGCTTTAGGTTTACATTGTGAATATGAGTTGAATGAATAAAACCTATGACCCTTGGTTCCTTTTATAGTATAAGGATTAGGGTTTACAAGAGATAATGATGAATAAACAAGTAAATCTTCTATTTAAATAAACTTATGCAGAATATCTTTTGCATGTTTATCTAAATAGAAGCTTCCATAAGCTTATTTTGTCTACGTTTTGTCAATGCTTGAATTACATGTAACAATGCTTACATTGTACATGACAACTCTTGAGCTATCAACGCCTAAATTGTACATGTCAACGCTTGATTAACTCTTGACAATGCTTGGACAATTTCTTCATGTTTTCTTCGTTTTTGAGTTTCTGCCACATCAACTTTTTGACCCAACAATCTTCCCCTAGTTGATAGTGGCAAAACTTCTATGTGTATCTCTTGTAAGTTGTACATGATCTTCAAATTGCTTCCCCTCAAGTGTAGCATGTATTTCTTCCCCTTTTTGTCACATCAACAAGGAAGTAAACAATGTATGCAATGTTGAAGATTCTCCATATGTAGGCTCTGTGTAATGATCTTGAAGAAAAATAAATAAAGTATTCTTGATGTAGAAGTAGAATAACCCAACCTTGTATTCCATGTCTTGTACTATCCATGTGACTAAGAACTTATAGAGGAGGATATAAGTAGACCTCGATCCCTTGTCAATATTCTCATCCTTTGTGAGACACTGAGCACGATAATGTAACTCCTTCAAGTGTTTATGACAAGTCTTCGTCACCAAACATGTAAAGCATGAACAAGTTATCTTTAAAGTCTATGACTGGAAGTGCACGACTTTAAGATATGATAGAACACAAACTCGCGAAAATCTTCTTCAATCATCAAACTTACCATAAGAATTCTTCCCCTTAAGCTAACACCTCTTCATGACAAGTCAATATCTTCATATGTAAAAGCTGTCAACGGATAACTCTTTCACAAGGCTATCCCGATTACATAATCCAATAAAATTCTTCATGAATTGTTGCTAACTTACTTAAAAATCATTAATCCATTTCAAAAATATCCGAGCCATAAATATCATCATGATATTCTAAATTAAAACGGAGATTCCATGTACCTTCGTGTGTATAATCCTCCTTTTTGTGTGCTAAAAACGTACCAATTTTCTCAAATAGCAGCGATTCCTGTGTTGTCCAATATCCTTTTTCATCCAAGATCTAAGTCAGATGTATTGTCCAATATCGGACAATACCTATCAGCGTTGAAGTTCATATATCGGACGACACTATCAACTCTATCAGCGTTGACTTATTCTGTCAGCGTCAAAATTCTTCCTGTCAGCGTCTAACCATGCCTTGTCAGCGCTTCTTTCTGCTGATGTCAACTCCATGTCCTAATAATTATCACGTCACCCTTTCAATTTTTGGATAATCGTACCAAATAAATTCATCAAAAGAATCACGTTTTTGAATGGGTTTTGATCATGTGCCTGCAAGTCCACCATAACCGTGTGAACACCAACTTGAATAGCCAATCAAAAACCACTTCTTTTAAATATATCATGGACTGAAACGAATTAACCAATTATAATATGGTAACCGTGTGAACACATTGTTGTCCACCAATAGGAAGGATATAATCGTGTGAATAGAATATTTGTCAACCATGTGAACACATAACTTCCAAACGTGTGACTCTCTGGACCGTGTAAAAACTTTCCTCCAATGAGAATTAAGTAACCGTGTGAATACACAGTAACCATGCTATATTGAGAATCAACAAATATGGCAACCAATTTTGGTCGTGTGAACACAGGCTTCTTCAACCAATTAGAATCGAATGATTTAATCCTAGCTTTAACCTCATGTGAGTTTATCATACACGAGCATGTAGAGGAACCAATTTCCACCAATCATGATCTTCTAACCGTGTGAACAAAATTATTTGTCTCTAGCTGCCCTTGGACGTACAACATTCGTAGTAATAAACAATGCATATTTTGTCAATGTTATGCATATTATGTCAGCGTTCATGCATATGTTGTCAACGTCAGACAATAGAAAACCTTGATTCGAACAACAACCAAACTTGATTACTTTAATTCACGTGATGAATATACAGCAACCAAATTTAGGACCATTCAATAGCAGCTCACGTTCACAGATGTAAACTTTCTTCACGTCCCATCACGTTAACATCAGCAATAATTATTCTAGGGTTTATTCATAAAACCCTAAAATCGAATCTTAGATCTAGGGTTTTGGATGAAACCCTAATACTTTATCACCTCCAATTCGTCATAAAACATCAGATCTTCTGTTATATGCAATGATCTAGGGTTTTCAGAAACCCTAAATCATGATTTTATGTGAAACAGGAAATCTGAAAATCACTCATCAGCCAACTTCGACGCTTAATAACTTTTGCCTGGGGATAAAACTCGACAATCCCTCCGGTGGATGTTTAGATCTATGTATGTAGAACACACATATAAAATTTCGTGACGATCCAACGGTTCAATCAAAAGTTATGACCTTCTGAATACTGCTGCGCACACAAAAACGTTCAGAAAAACTCTATACGAATTTTTCTTCTTCTTCACAATATACGAACACCTTGTTGGTCCTAGCATCACGAGCCACGAGGCTCTGATACCAATTGTGGAAACCTTGGTTTCTGGATCTTTGAAGCTACTAGGAATGATCATTGTTCATATGATTAAACAATCAAAGCGGAATTAGAACAACAACCATTAACAAGGTGTTTAGGCACAAATAACATGAATTAAAACAATTGGGATGTTCATTATATTAATAACAAACATCCACTAGACGTGTATACATTGAATCCCACGTCTAGTTCACACACGCTTTAGGTTTACATTGTGAATATGAGTTGAATGAATAAAACCTATGACCCTTGGTTCCTTTTATAGTGTAAGGATTAGGGTTTACAAGAGATAATGATGAATAAACAAGTAAATCTTCTATTTAAATAAACTTATGCAGAATATCTTTTGCATGTTTATCTAAATAGAAGCTTCCATAAGCTTCTTTTGTCTACGTTTTGTCAATGCTTGAATTACATGTAACAATGCTTACATTGTACATGACAACTCTTGAGCTATCAACGCCTAAATTGTACATGTCAACGCTTGATTAACTCTTGACAACGCTTGGACAATTTCTTCATGTTTTCTTCGTTTTTGAGTTTCTGCCACATCAACTTTTTGACCCAACAGTTAACCTTGTCAGGGAGAGGAACTAATTCCCATACTTCAAGTCTTTGGAATTCATTTAGTTCCTCTTGTATGGCTTCAATCCAAGATGATTGAGTCATAGCATGTTGCCAGTTTTTAGGTTCAACTTCGGAGAGAAATGCATCAAAATAGCAATAGAGTGCACTCTCTTGTAATTGATGGCGTGTAGAGACTGGTCGATCTAGACCTCCAATAACATTCCTAATTGGGTGATCTTTTGTCCATTTGGTGCTGTGATTTTCAATCCGTGGTGGTCTGGAGTGAACAATTGACGGAGCTTCTTCTGAGGTAGACGAGGCTGAAGGGTTTTCAAGTATCGGTACACCAAAGAAAGGGAGCTCTTGTAGATGAGCATATTCCAAATCGTGATCAATCGAATCCTCTTCAACATCATTAGGCACAAGTAAGGGTGACGATTCCGGTGTAGTTTGAGAGTTACTTGGTAGAGGTGCATCCGGTTCAATGTTAATTGAATATGCATTTGATAAAGGTTCATTAGCTTGAGCAATAACTTCAGGGATTGGAGCTATCACTACAGGTGCTGGAACTTCATCATTTGGGGGATCAAAGAATTCATCAAACAACGGTTGAAATAGTTTATCCCACTCGGGCCTTGTAGGTGGTAAAAATGATGTAGAAGTAGGATTATTGGGAACTAATCCGGAACTAATAGCACCGGTTCCCATCTCATGAAGCGCGGGTTCAGAGCTGCGTTGCTCAGAATCCATCGCTGTCAGCTCATCAAAATTTGCGTCCATAGTTTCTACTATCTTACCAAGACGCCGGTTGTAAATTCGGTATGCTTTCTTGGAGGGTGAGTAACCAATGAAAATACCTATATCGGCTTTTGGTTGAAGTTTGCCCAAGTTCTCACTATTAATGTTTGGATAACAAAGAGCACCAAACACATGAAAGAATGAGACATCGGGTTTACGATCATGTAGAAGCTCGTAAGGTGTTTTTCCATGGTGTTTCCGAATGATAGAGCGGTTTTGGGTGAAACATACAGTAGATACAGCTTCTGCCCACAAGAACAATGGAGCGTTCGCATAAATCAGCATAGTCCTAGCAGCTTCCATAAGCGTACGATTCCGTCTTTCAATGACACCGTTTTGTTGTGGAGTACGTTCAGCGGATGTTTCATGTGAGATACCTGTTGGAAATACGTTTTCCCAAAGAAAGTCTCGGTCACATCATTATTAGCATAGATCACGAGCTATAGACTATTTAGGACATTGTAACTTGGAGTGACCTCCCTTAGGGGGAGATTGTTGGAAATACGTTTTTACGTATTTATGAAGGATCGGTCGCTCCAACGATATATTATTGTATTAGGCTCGTGATCCAGTTTGTAGTAAATATAGTCCATATAGCCCACATGTAGGGTGGGCTATATATACCCCTCCTAGCATGTTAGGAGGGGTGGTTCATTCATTTCACAACATTTCATTCAATCCAATTTCACTTTCTCTCTCTACTTTTCTTTTCTCTCCTTTCTCTCTCTACACCTCATCTCCATCTTCCCCATTTCCACCATCTAATTAAGAGATCATCCATCATTTACCAAATCCTTAGATTTCGTAGACCTTCAATTGGTATCAAGAGCCATGGTTAAATCTTAGGATTTGCATATCTTTTTATCTTTTGATTTGGTGGTAAAAATCTTTTCTTTTCTTATTGTCTATCTTTTTTTTTATCATCTTTTTATCTATCCATTTTATAAAGTTATTTATCAAGTTTATCAATTTTATAAAGTTTTTTCAATTTTATAAAGTTATTTTTGGATTGTGTTGCTTTTTTAGTTTTTGAATCAATTAGTGATCTTTAGAAAAAATCAATCTTGAATCTTGTTGTTTTTGGTGTTTTTGTTATTGGGATTGATTGATAAGGATTGGGTTTAGTTTTTTTTGGTAAAAATCATAAAACTTTTTGTGGTTTTTGATCAAAAAATCGGATTTAAAGCTGTTTTCTAAGTCTCGGACTGATATTTCCAGAACATTCCGAATAGGTATTCCGAATAGATATTCTGAATAGGAGAATTTTCAGAATAGTAGGATTTTTTTTTTCCGAATAGACTTTCCGAATAGAAGATTTTCCGAATAGCAGCATCTTTTTCCGAATAGGCTGTTTTTTCCGAATAGGCTGTTTTTTCCGAATAGGCTGTTTTTTCCGAATAGGCTGTTTTTTCCGAATAGGCTGTTTTCCCGAATAGGCTGTTTTATCCGAATAGGCTGTTTTTTCCGAATAGGCTGTTTTTTCCGAATAGGCTGTTTTTCCGAATAGGCTGTTTTTCCGAATAGGCTGTTTTTCCGAATAGGCTGTTTTTTCCGAATAGGCTGTTTTTTTTTTTATTTTTTTTTTTTTCGAATAGGCTGTTTTTTTTTTCCGAATAGGCTGTTTTTTTTCCGAATAGGCTGTTTTTAAGAGGGAAAATTGCATATATTGCAAGACGATACAAGAAGCAGCCACAAGAGAAAAGAATCAGGAGGAAAACGGGAACCAAGTAGCATGTCAGGTACAGATAATATTCTTCATATGTTGTCTGAAATGAATGCGCTAATTAACAATCCTGCTAATAGTTTTACGACTGCTTCATTAACCAATTCTGTGTCTAGGACTGAAGAGCTTGAAACCATTTTCGCTCAGCAATCCAAAGAGCTTGAGGATGCCAAAATTGAATTTTCAAAGAAAACGGAGAAATATGAAACATATTTTGAAAAACTTGAAAAGTCAAACGTTGTTCTTGAACGAAAATTGGATCAAATAGTTTTAGATTCTAAAGCTGAAAAGGATAATCTTTTGAAACAAATTAAGTTGCTTGAATCTAAGTTGGCATCCCAAGATGAATTGCTCAAAGAGAATGAGACCTTAAAAGCTCAAGTTCAGGAAAAGGTTTTTGCTATAGCTGCGTTGAAAAACGAGTTAAGGAAAACTAGAGGACCTAGTGTGGACACTAAGCTTGAAAAACCATCAATCTTGGGGAAACCGCCTACAAATCAGTTTGTCAGACAACCGATTGTCAGACAACCTACTGCATTTAGATCCGAGCGACCACTATCCTCGAGACCGCGGTTTGCCTCCCAAGTTGATTTGGGTCATATTTCTAGAACAGTCACTCCACCAACTAGGCCTAATGTGACTAAATCAGTTTTAGCAAGACCTCATCACATGATTGCCCCTAGTTTCTCTAAGAATAGTTCAATGAACACGTCTAGAACTAGTTCAACTGATGTGCGCCATGATTTTGGTCAAAGGGAAGCTATTCAAAAGACACATGTAAGAGATAGCTATGTCCAACCTAGTCAGATGCCTTCTAGATTACCCAACACTGCTAACCGTAGCATGTCACATCCTAGGAGCATCAATCAATCATCTAGGAATTCTAGATCTTACTCGGACATTAAATATGCTACTTGTAAAACATGTAGAAAATGTGTCTTTACGGCAAATCATGATTCTTGTATCAAGAAATTACTTAATGAGGTGAACTCCCGTGCTAGACTTAAATCTCAGTGGGTCGCTAAAATCAAACCCTTTGGTAAAGTTTGGCGCCCCACTGGTAGAACTTTCACTCTTGTAGGAAACGAGTGCCCTTTAACTAGGATAGTCTCCGATTCTACTAAGACTACTAGGGAGGAAATTGATAAAGATGATACTTCACTTAAGCCTAAACTCAAGGTTTTCTATAAAAGGAAACGTTTTCCAGCTAAGATAAGTGAATCATCTACTCAAGTCGCCTCTGACACAAGTAAAGCCAACTGTGAACCCCCACGTGCTTCTAAAATTGATATCGCTAACCCATGTCAAAGCAAGCAAATTCCTAATGAGAATGCAGGTACCAAAGTTGATGTTCCAAAAGAACGAAGCGGTCCAATCGTTGTTTACCGTTCAACTAAGGACACTCTTAGAGTTTGGTTGTTGAAGAAGCAGATATCAGAGAAACAAATGTCTCAGGGGATTCATGGTTAAGCTGAAAAAAGGACTTATAGTCACATTACAGACTATGACTCGATCTTCAAAGAAAGGAAAGTTTATCGCCGATGGTAAACTTATCCTAACAACGAGAAATTAATTTTTCTCGGGCATGAGCTTATATAAAAAACATTCCAAGTTTTTAAGCTCATGCATTATGGCTCATCGTTAAATGTCAGACGATGACCCGTTCTTCAAAGGCAGGAAAGTTTATCGCCAATGGTAAACTTATCCTCATTAACGAGAAATTAAATTTTCTCGGACACGAGCTTACGTTAAAACCATTCAAAGGTTTTAAGCTCATGTACATGACTTACAGTTAAATGTCAGACTGTAACTCGAACTTCAAATAAAGGAAAGTTTATCATTAATGATGAACTTATCCTCATAACGAGAAATTCAATTTTCTCGGTCATGAGCTTGTCTTAAAACATTCGAAGTTTTAAGCTCAGAAAGGAAAGTGTATCTTTTAAATAAGAGAACTTTTCCTCATAACGAGAAATTAACCTTTCTCGGTCATGAGCTTTCCGTTAAAACAGTCAAAGTTTTCAAGCTCATGAAAACGACTTCTAAGTAAATGTCAGCTTAGGACTCGTCCTTCAGATAAAAGGAAAGTTTATCGCCGATGGTAACTTATCCTTAACAACGGGAAGTTTACAACTTCTCGGACTTGAGCTCGCTTTTAAGATATTCAACATCTTAAGCTCAAGTAATTGGTTTTTCAAAACTTTGAACACAATTTTTCAAGAATTTCTCAAAAGGTTTTTCTAAATCTTTCAAAATTGCGTGTTCAAAAATGTTTTGATAAAAAGAGCATGTCTTCTGGAATCGATAATATTTACGAACCTAGAAATGTCATTCAATAATGACACGGGGTTGTAAATAAAGTTCGAGCAGAAGTTTCAAAGATTTAAAACATGCTCCATATGGTTTGCTATTATTTCCGATAGTAACCCGCTTTTCACTTTGAAGTCAAGCATTTCACCGGAAAGCTTTGACTTCAGAATCCGAAGTTATCAACTCCACAATCCAAAGTTCGTTGCAATTGATATCTACATACTCGACGATGCGACTACTCAAACGGTGACTACAGCTCTTTCAATAGAACACGGGTCAACAATTGAGGGGGAGCAATTGTCCCGCATTCAGAATCCTTGATGCCGAGAGTGCCAAGTTCACATATTGGTGTTAAGACAACGATATCAATCATACACATGGAGTCAAGAGATAACTTCAGAAGTTACGAGGAAGACCAACATTCGTGAACAAGAACCATGTGCTTCTTTCATATGATGTTCTTCATCATTCAGGTCCAACCTCGTAAATTGCTAATATTGTGAATTCGTTATCATATATGATCTTTGCACGTGATAAATACCTTACACTTGTGTTTAAAAAGTATTTAATTTATGTTTCAAGTACACCCTCATTAATTTTAGGGGGAGCTTGTGTAATTCATGAAGATAATTGGATTTGCATTTTTCTTCCCAAATTTTCTTAAAATGCTATTAAATCAATTGATATTAAAAACATCGATTGGGTTAATATTTTTAATATAGGGGAGAAAATGTGATTTAATATGAGATATGATCAATCATAAATGGTTTGACTTAACGTGCTAGCTCATCCCGACATGTGCGAAATGTTTTCGGATATCGTGGCATATGTTAAGGGGGAGCAAAATGGATTTGCACTTCAAAATGGATTTCATGGTGACATACACTTACCCAAAACATCTCTATTCACGACGGTGAAGATTGTGGTGACATAAGGATGGTAGGATAGGTTAAAGTCCAATGATTTCTCTAGAACCGGAGGAATCTTCCCAAGGACATTCTATAGCTAGAAATAGTAGTCCTTAGGAAAGATGGAGAAAGATTGTGAACGTAGCTGAATGCCGACCAAGTACTTAAGTTAGCACTGGAACAATCACAACAAGGTGCTAGTGATGACGTATTGGTAAGCATTGAAGGGGTTGAAGAATGAAAAAGAATTGTAAAGATAAAGGGTGTAAAGAAAGAAGCCCTCCTTACAACTTAGGCAGAAACCGGGTCAATTCATATGCTATTGAGATCATTTTTAATGATTCTTGATATTGAAGAAAGACATCATGGACCCAGTGATGCAAGGCACAACCCATCCCAGCTAACTCAGATATCTCTCAAAAGATATTTGTTTTAATCACACGGAGATAACACATTATCTATTGATTTATTCACTCCGAATAAATTGGTATTGAAAAGGTGGCACTCCTCTCCAGCCTCCGATCACTAAAATCCAAAATGCACGATCGAGTCTAGAGCCATTTGAGATCATCAAATATCTCATTAGGACACACTTTCATATTTACTTGCTTCTTCACACACTGTGAAAAGTAAGAAAGTTCTTAAGAGTCCTACGCAAAATCTTCATGATCTTGCCTGAACATCCGAGTAATACGAAAGTTTTTACAATGAAGATGGAAATCCTTCTTGAGCGAATATCAAAAAGCTCATGGTAGGTGACTTGTGCGATTCTTTATGAATCAAACTTGTGATAACTGGAAAGCAACAGTGGTTTAATTCTTAAATGAATTTAAACACGTTCCAGGCCTCTACGCAATATCTTAGTGATCTTGCCAGAACATTCAGAGTAATACTATTAAGTATTTACAATGACGAATGGAAATCCTTCTAGTGTTAACATCAAACAGCACTTGGTAGGTAACTTGCAAGATTCTATATGAATCAAGCTAGTGACAACTGGAAAGCAACGACGGTGCGGTTCTTAATTGAACTTCACTTGTTCCAGGAACATGAATTGACGGCTTCAAATCATGCGGATAATATTATCCAAATGATTCACTCTTTACGTTCGCAGTCAGCTTTGGACGGTCGAGTAAAGAGAACGGGTTTACCCGCGAAATCTTGTCAAGGAGGTTCTTAATTGAAACTACCTGCCACAAGTACGATATTTAATATCGTCCAACGGTCTTCACCGACCGGAGGTAAAATGCTACCGAATTAGAATGAAATGTTCAAGGCCATTTCATCCGTGTATATTGTTTGTTGCTAACTGTCTTATGCAGCGTAACAAGAAGGTGGCATTGCGGTGTACAATCCAGAAGAAGTCGTCACCACATGCTTATACTACATACACTTAGTACTTCAACAAATTCAAGAAACTCTGAAGGTCAAGTCTTCCGCTGTATCAAACTCTGAAGCTTTCAAGAATTTAAAGGTATAAGTATGTGGAACATGAAGTCACGAAGAGGCAAATTTCACAAGTGATGAATGCACAAGGTCAAGGCAAGGAAACATGCTCAAGACTAAAGTCAAAGATCACATCAAGCATATTCACAAGAACAAGATCGAAGACTCAAGCATAGATGCTAGGTTTAAGATTTTGTAAAATGGTGTGACCTCCCTTAGGGGGAGATTGTTGGAAATACGTTTTCCCAAAGAAAGTCTCGGTCACATCATTATTAGCATAGATCACGAGCTATAGACTACTTAGGACATTGTAACTTGGAGTGACCTCCCTTAGGGGGAGATTGTTGGAAATACGTTTTTACGTATTTATGAAGGATCGGTCGCTCCAACGATATATTATTGTATTAGGCTCGTGATCCAGTTTGTAGTAAATATAGTCCATATAGCCCACATGTAGGGTGGGCTATATATACCCCTCCTAGCATGTTAGGAGGGGTGGTTCATTCATTTCACAACATTTCATTCAATCTAATTTCACTTTCTCTCTCTACTTTTCTTTTCTCTCCTTTCTCTCTCTACACCTCATCTCCATCTTCCCCATTTCCACCATCTAATTAAGAGATCATCCATCATTTACCAAATCCTTAGATTTCGTAGACCTTCAATACCAACTTCTTCATAGTAATCACGAAGAGTTTGGTTGGCGAACTCTGTTCCATTATCTGTACGAATACGGCGGACAGTAGTATTTAAACGTACCTGAATGAATTTCAGAAAAGTGATGATAGCCTTCGGTGCTTCATCCTTTGTACGTAGAAATCTAACCCATGTAAACCTGGAGAAATCATCCACAATAACAAGGATGAATTTCTTACCGCTCACACTTTCGGTTCGCATTGGCCCACAAAGATCCATATGCAAAAGATGAAGTTTTTCTTGATTGGTGTCTTCAGCTTTGGGCTTGTATGATTTCTTGGTACTTTTCCCCCTTGAAAACGCGGAACATAAATGGTCCTTGTGAAATTTGAGCTTTGGAAGACCACGAACTAATTCGTTTTTAGCCAAATGATTAATAGCATCAAAGTTGAGATGAGATAGTCTGCGATGCCATAACCATGACTTGGTCTTAGATGCTTTAGAGAGAAGACATACTGGAGAGGCGGCCATCATGTCTTGTAAGGACAAAGTATAAAGATTTGCACCACGAGACCCCTTCAACAAGTCTTTTCCTTCCAAGTTGCGGATGAAACAAGTGTGTTGTCGAAAAGCAACCTCGAGGTTGGAATCACAGAACTGTCCTACTGAGAATAAATTACGACCAAGACCTTCTACATAGTATACCCTTGAAATCGTGACATTTCCAATCTGATATTCACCATACCCCATTATCTTTGCAATATGATCAATACCGAATTTTACCGTTCCAAGAAACTTGCTGACGAAATTTCGGAGCATCGAGCGATCTCCGGTCATATGCTTTGAACAACCGGAGTCCAAATACCAGAGGATGATTTGGACCACCTGAAAATATCACTAGATGAAGACAATGTATAGGTTTCGGAATCTGAGTGTTCCTTGTTATTAGCAGGTACAGATTTAATGATCTTAGATTTGCTAATTTTAGGTTTCTTAGATTTCCTAGCCTTCTTCCTAGTTGGTGGTGTATATTCAAGTTGGCTTAAATCCTGAGGTATTTCTTCACTGATAGGCACTATAGTGGGGGCTGACCTAATTAAAGGGCGCGGTTTCCATACTTTAGTGCTAGTGTGCCTAACTAAAGGACGCTGAGACCTAACCTCAATGGATGCATTCCTAGTTAAAAGGCACATTTTTCCAGCTAATGTAAAGGTCCTACCAGTGGGACGCCATTGCCATCCAACTTGGGTACGAGTTCTCCCAGTTGGTTTCCATTCAAGATCATTCCTAATAGCATTCATTTCATTCACATGATCAATAAGACACAAATCATGACGTTGGGAAAACATGCATTCATTACAATTCCAACATTTCAAATTAGAATTCACAAATGGCTTAGGCTTCTGCACAGGCGCAGAGCTTTTAGTCTTAACAAGATTCTTCTTATTTAAATCTAAACTGATATTCCTAGTATGAGCTTCTACTTTCTTCTTGATGGTACTACTAGTGGAGGGCTTGATCTTATCTTTCTTGAGTGGCGATCCTTTAGCCTTAGTAGACTCTTTTAATCCTGTAGAAGGCAAAGTGGGAACATTAGCAACAGATTTTAAAGGTGTCTTACTTGATGGTGCCAATGACGGTTTTGCTCCTGGGGTCTTATTGAATGGAGTTACAGCAATGGGTCGATTAGTGAGTAGTGTAGAAACCGGTTTTCCTATGTATTGCAAGTAGGCTAAGCAATATTGAACACGCTTAATATATTCATGTGTTGAATAATAGTAATTGCTTGAGGGATCTAACGCATACAAATCATCTAAAATATCCCTAACAAGATCTACATGCTTAATTGCATTCCTCATATAATCATCGTAGGTAACTGGGTTTTTCTTATGAAGCGGGTTCTTATAAAGCACTACTGAATTAGTTGTTGGAGCACTAGAGGACGGTGCAGAGTTGGTAGCTAAGTTATTAACAACTTCTTGTCGGGTGAGAAGAAGTGTCTCCTTTAACTCGGCCAAAACCATGTTTTTGTCAATGAGCTGGATGTTTAAGTCAGAGATTTCCTCACACTTTTGGTTCAGTTGTTCAACATAAGATTGTTGTTGTGCTGCATTAAAAGCTAAGCGTTCTTCTATTGAACCATAAAGAGCGGATAATCCCTGTCTTTCCCGATCCATCTCCCCTAGAATAGACGAAAGTCTAATTTCTTGATGACGTATAGTCCCCAGCCGGGTCATGAACCCGACCCATGGGTACTACCCGTATCCGATCCATCACAGATGGGTGGAATAATGTCATTCAGGCTTATGGGCTCGGATGAACAGTAACCGCACACATGTGTGCAGCCTACGGCCCGGTACGGCCGACGTAGGGTTAGACAGAATAATATTCTGTCTAGGAATACCTTTATCCCAATGGAGGAGGATATTCACTACCAGAATTAGAAGATAACAATCATTCTAAATTCTGGTAGTTATCTCTTCCTTGGGGCCGAAGCATCAGTGAAAGCCCATTAGGGTTTCACTGCCTATAAAAGGAACCTCTAAGGGTTCCACAAAGGTATTACGACTTGTACTCTAAACTCACATAAACCCTAAATCGATTACTTACTCTTACGCCGGAGTCTAATCGTGGGAAACATTCCCACGGTAAGCCTAACGCGTGCTGTTTAGTGTGCAGGATCCCAACCAAACGATTCACTTGGTGCAGGAGCCGGAGCCCAGCCAACCCGAATTAAGCCTAATTCGGGTCTAGCAAGGATCAACCAACTTTTGCATCAACAAGTTGGCGTCATCCGTGGGACCTGCTACACTAAGCTAGAACAAAACCTCATCTCGAATTTCCAATGACGAAGGGGCATCCGCAAGCTAACCCCAGGAACGTGAATCCTGGGAATCGGAAGTCCCAAGGGGAAGGGATTCTCATCCCCAATCAATCACCTAGCCTCGCAGGCGGGCCTAGTAACCGTAGCAGTTTTCAGCCCGTGGGGGTGACGAGCACGATCTCCGTGACACCCCCACCTACTTCAAACCTGGATAACCCTGACCCAGGGAGTGCGCCAAACCCTCCTAACAAGGAACTGCGCAGACCCTCGACAGAGGAAGAAGTGGAAGTCCTACCACTCAGCGAGGAGGATCTTACTCGAGTTCTCACGCAGAACTTTGATAGGATTGTCCCGGGAATCGCATCAAGGTTGAATCTGGGGAGGAACCTCCAATCCAGACTCAACTTTGGTGAAACCGAACCAATCACCTCCTCCCAAAATCAGAGGAAAAGGAGAGCTCGGCCTCAGGAACAGGACACCTTTGAGGAAACCCCTCAACCTCGGAATGTGTTTGAGCGCATAGGAGATCGCCTCATACAGGAACTAACGCAGTCTCGAGAGGGAGAAAGGTCGGATGGCTCGCCCGAGAGACCAGATCGAGAGCTGGCCAGAACCGCACGTCGCCCGAGTGTGTGGGACAGGATGAACACTGGGAAAAAGGCTCCTGGTTCGTCCCAAAAGAGTGGTCCCTACTCAAAGGATGGGGCACCACCGCCGTCCCCGGACCCGTCAGGGGAGGACTCAGATGATCATCCGCCTAAGCGTCGCCGGCCTAGGCGCACCCCACCACCACCACCAAACAATGATAATTATTATGGTGGCCCTTACTATCGAGATGCGGAAGCGGAGGATCTTTCGCGTCCATGGTGTGAGCCGTGGGATGACCCTAGGCTCACCCGACCATGGGCGGACCCCACGGAGGACCCGTTCACCCTCCGCATACGGAATTATTCTGAGGACACCAAACGTCGCATGTCGGCGTGTATCAAGACCTATGATGGGTCCGGTGATCCGGTGGATCACCTTAAAATATTTGATACCCAGGCTAAAATTGAGCGATGGCCCATGCCTATATGGTGCCAAATGTTCAATTCAACCCTGATCAGAAATGCCCGTGACTGGTTTGAGGCACTCCCTCCACGGAGCATTGATAGTTTCACGGAACTACGCACTGCGTTTGAGAACAATTATACTCAGAGGAAGAAGTATAATAGGGACCCGGTCTCATTGGCAACTGTTAAACAACGGCCGGGGGAGTCCACAGAAGCCTTCACTGAACGCTTCAATGATGAGTGCACGCGCACCAGAACAATGCCGGAGCTCCTGAAAATCTCTGATTACATGCATGCCATAACAGACAGAGAATTGATCAGACGCCTCAATGACAAGCGTCCAGAGAGATATGATGACCTCATGGAAAGGGTCAGAAATTTCATAGAAGGAGAAACAGTTGTGGCCGCGGCCTGCCCATCCCGAGGAAATGGGTATCGGTCAAATGACCAGTCCCGGAGACAGTCGGGCGGTCAAGGTAATCAGAACAATAGCAAGGGCTTAGACTATAAGAGCCAAAGCAAAGGAGGACAGTTGGACGATAAGTTCACCCCCCTAAAGATGTCCTACCGGGAGATCCTGCTGACGGAAGGGGCGAACTTTCCAAGGCCTCCCCCAATGACCACTCCCCCGGAACGTCGGCAAGGAAATCGCTTCTGCGAGTTCCATAATGACAAAGGCCACGGTACGGAAGAGTGTATCCAGCTCAAGAAGCATATTGAGTCACTGATCAAGTCAGGTAAACTCAAGCACCTAGTTAAGGATTGGAATGATGGAAAAGACAACAACAAGAAGTATGATAAGAAGGATCCCCAAAAGGACAAACCTTCGACTATATACATGATCCAATCCAGACAGCGCCGCACGAGGCAGAAAGTTGGCCAAAAATTTTCACGCGGCAGGGAAATCTCATTCCCTCTCATCACAGCAAGCGATGTGATCGATGCGCCTCTCACTATTGAGATAAGCATTGGAACACACAACGTTCGTCGCATGTATGTGGATGGAGGATCGTCAGCAGAGGTACTGTATGAACACTGTGACAAAGTGGTTTTGAGGTTCGTCACTTGGTCTTATTTTTAGGTTATTTTATGTGTGATTACTTGATTTGTGTGTTTACGTGTTTATTTTGTGTGAACGAGGTTGGTGTGGTTATCGTTTATGAGTATAGAGTACTCATAAGTAAATCGAGGAACGCTTATTTCATGTTCATGAGCTCACATTTAGTGACTATGAAATGAAATGGTGATATTTTGGTGTTTACATATACGTATAAGTATTATAGTAATAGTATATATTTTTTTAGGATTTACGGTTTAGCTTTTGGAGGTCTCGGATGAAGTAATTACTCATATGAATATTTTTCGGGATGGTTTTAAGTCATTTAGGACTTAGTTATAAAGTTTATTTCAAAATTTGAGATTTTTTTAAAAGTGTATATTTTACGACTTTTACGGTAAAACGCGTAAAAATTGACTAGTTTTACGGTTTTGAGGTTTTGGAGGTTTTAGGAGCTTAAATAAATTAAGGTAAATTAAGGTATTGTTAATAACATAATATTAAACAATAAAAAGAAAAAAAAACGAAATTTAATGGATATGGAAAGGGTATAGATGGTTGGAAAAGAAAAAAAAGAAAAGAAAAGGGGAAAAAAGGGAAAAAGGGAACCGGGCTTTTGTATTTGGGCTAGGACTGGTTAGGATTAATTATATAAGGTTTTTATTTATCAAAACACTTCATAAAATCCCTGGAGATCAACAAGGAGTCGAAATATACAAGGGAGGAATTAGGGTTTTCATAAAAATCTTGGTTTTTCATAAATCAAAGGTAAATCTTTATAACCCTTTTTAATTAAATTGTTTTTATGTTTTCTTTAATCATCTTATGATGGATTTAGGTTAGGGTTTATTATAAAAACAGTAAAATAATGTTATATTAATCATAACATGATGATTACATAAATTAGGGCTTGTAATTAGAGGGATTAGGGTTAATTAATGAGGTTGATTTTGTTAAACCCGTTTTTAAAAACTGGGCAGAATTTTGGGTCATTGTTTTGATCATATAGGGAGTTCTATAAACTCTTATTTTACGATCCAAGTACCCCTGGAAAGGTATTTGAAGTGGCTTTCCAATTCAAGAAACTAGAACTAAATTGGAGGTCGGGAAGTGGGTCAAAAACAGGTTACAACAGTCGGAGGTCAAAACAGTTTTGAATTCAGCCTGTTTTCTTTTTAAGTTTTGGGTTGTTTGGGGTACTTAGGGTTGCATTGGGATCTTCTCACGAACATGAGAGATGTTTTATATATTGTAGTAAGTATCTGCACTTGAGCTAAGGTTGTGGTTTAGGGTAAGACCCCTTAATGGTAACAAACTTTTAGTACGTTTAAAATCAGTAAATCTGGAGTGACAAAATATATATATATATATATATATATATATATATATATATATATATATATATATATATATATATATATATATATATATATATATATATATATATATATATCGGGGCCTTAACAGTAGCTTTAAGGTTAGGTCAAGTGGGAGATGTTAGCTAACATATGTAAGGGCATAAATATTCCCTTTACAGAGATCATGGCTGTGTTTAGGTGGGTGTTTGGCTTATAGTTTGGATACCTAAAACTGGGACTGTTTTTGATAAAATGTTAACGGGATGTGTTATGAAGTAAAACGAGTTAAGGGATTTATAGAGGGGTGTAATGAGATTCTTAGAGCATATATATGAGGTATATATATGGGAGAAGGTTAGATGTCCATCATAGGTTGATGAGCCATTTTAGTGTTTTGTTCATGTTTTGATTATGTGTTTTTGGTTGTTAGCTTTTTACTAGTGCGCAGATGTTTGGGGAAGCTTAATCAGGTGAGTTTCATAGTCCCATGTTTACTATTGATATTGACTTCCAGATGGGATGGAAGAGACACTGTGTTGAGTTATTTTCTAAATTGATGCTGTGAATGTGTTTGTGATTTGAGATGGACTTGTGTGTACATTATGTGATTAACTGCTATGTGATTTTTGATTGTGTATGATTTGGATCGGGGGACACGTGCCGTCTCAGTTATTTTAGTTTGACAAGGTAGTGGCCTTGAGGTTTGACAAGGTAGTGGCCTTGTGGTTTGACAAGGTAGTGGCCTTGGGATAGGTACATAGTGTGATCATCTATGGTACCATGTTGTTTGGCAAGGTAGGAGCCTTGGATTTTGGTTTGGAATGATTGATCTTGAATGCTAGTTGTTAATACATAATTGTAGCACATTGTCCATATGTTATTGTGTCGATGGTTGTTATTCACAACTTGTAACTAATTTTAGCATTGGAGTCTAAACCTATGACTCTCACCAACTTTATGTTGACGTGTTTTAGTGTCTCTTTCAGGTGAGAATGTGGTTAAGCTTGAGGGTAGAAGTGGATAGACTTGGATGCCTTAGGATTGCATATAGAAGGAGATCCCCGTTCCTTCTTAGCTTTGTTTGTTCAGTGTTGGGAATAAATCTATGCTTACTTGTTTCCCCTACTAGTTGATTATTCATACCCCTGCTAGAGTAAGTTCCCCCTGCTAAATAACAAAGGCAGGGGGATCCGTTCCCCTGCTGGAGTCAAAGGCCCTGCCGTCAAGATAAACATGGAATAGATTTTTACGCGTTTCAGTTATTATTCCTTAATACTTTCCATAGTTTGTTAGTAGTGATCTTGTACGTGGGTCCTTGTATCTATAAAAGGACTCACTAGGTTAGCATGCAAAGTGTGTCTTTCTCATTTCGTTTTTCATTATTATTACTTTAAGGTTTTGTAAACCCTAATACCACTTTGGGTATTCGTATATCTTTGATATATTAAAGTTCAACGTTTGAATCTCATTTGTTCTTGTGCTAAACATTATATTCCGCATCTTGTTTAGTTACTTTGCTTTGCAAAGTTTCTCTAGTGTTAGATTGAATTCTTTCTCTCTATCACAACCCTTAAACAAGCTATTAAGGTTTAAGATCTGACTTTGGGATCAACAAGTGGTATCAGAGCTTGTTGAGAAACTTTGTCTAAATCAAGAACAAAATCCTCATAGCAAACATGTCTTCAGATTCATCCACAAACAGCAACAACCACAATAACCTCAAGTTACCCATGTTGGATCCTGAAAACTTTGAATTATGGGAATTCAGAATCCAACAATACCTGAAAATGGAACACTATGTTCTCTGGGAGATCATAGAGTTTGGTGATCAATTCAACAAAATGGTGGCAGTTGAAGAAGGCAAGGATGAAGGTGAAAGTTCCAAAGGTAAGGACAAGAAGAAATCTGCTGCTCTATGTGATAAGGAAATACTGGCTAGAAGGCATGATGTCAGGGCTCACAGCTCATTGCTGTTGGCCCTACCAGATAGACATCAACTCAGATTCAGGAAATACAAAACAGCTAAGGAACTATGGGAAGCCATAGGCACAACCTTTGGAGGAAATGAAGCCACAAAGAAGAAGAAGAAGAACCAAATGCTGGATGATTTTGCTTCTTTCAAAGCAATTGGTGATGAATCAATTGGAGCTATTTACAATAGGCTTCAAGACATGGTGGCCCACTTAGAATTCTTTGATATTGAGGTGTCAAAAGAGCAGGTGAACACCAGGTTTCTTAACAGCCTTCAGAAAGAGTGGTTTGTCTATAAGGCAATTTGGCAGAATAAGGATGATTTGGATGAAAAAGATATTGATGATATATACAACAACTTAAAAGTTTTTGAACCTATTGTCAATGAAATGAAGTCAAAAGGGACAATTCCCACCAACTCAAGTGGAGTCATTGATTCCCCTGCTAACATGGCATTCATATCACAAAGCAGTGGAATCTCTAAGAACAGTGGAATAGAAGTAGCCCCTGCTACTTATTCCCCTGCTACCAGGTCTGGACCTTCCTATGATGAAGAAAGACCAGCTACATTCAGCCTTGATACTGCATGTGCCTTTATAGCATCTCAAGGGCCACAAGGATCTACAGTGTTACATGAAGATCTGAGTCAAATCAGTAAGCAAGCGCTAGAAGAATTGGATATCAAGTGGAATATGGCTTTGCTAAGCATGAGAGCCAACAGGTTCCACAAGAAGTATGGGAAGAAGATCACAATTAATCCATCTGATGTGGCTGGGTTTGATAAAGCAAAAGTTGAATGCTACAATTGTGGCAAGAAGGGTCATTTTGCCAGGGAATGCAGAGGACCTAAGTCTGGAAATAGCCATAGAAAGGAAACAAGAGATGAGGATTCTGGTGCTAAAGCCATGGTAGCTATGCAGGGGATAGATGGAGCAAATGGATGGGACTGGAGTGCTATGACAGAAAGTGTGGAAAGAAATCAAGCTTTGATGGCTGAGGAAAAGGAAGAAGACTTTGCACTTATGGCCATGTCAAGTTCTAGCTCTGACAATGAGGTATATGATGACTCATACTGTACTAAAGCTTGTAGGAAAAATACTGAATCTTTAAATGATCAAATCAGAAAGGTAAAAGCTGACTATATCAATTGTGATAATGATCTTGATAATTACAAACGTGCTTTAGAACAACTAGAGTCCACCATAAGAGAGTATAGGCAAAGAGAAAGTGAGTATAGGGATCACATTGTGATTCTAGAAAGAGATGCCAAGGATAATAACCAATCTATAAATGTTTTAACAGCTGAACTTGAAATTTTCAAAGCTAACCAAAAGATAGATGAGGAAACTGTTGAAAAATTTGGAAAAGCTTCAAAAGATTTAACCAAGGCATTTGAAATTGGTCAATCTCCTAAGGACAAAACAGGGTTTGGAATTAAGAATATGAATGCTACTATACCACCACCCCCTGCTAACATCCATGCTGCCTATCCTAGAAAAGACTTGTCATGGACTGGTCTCCCTTGTTTTGAAAAACAGGATGACATTGAGTTTGATTTGAGTGCTTATATACCTAATAACCTTGATACAGAAGAGTCTCTAGTTAAAACTAGTGTCATTAGGGATGTTAAACAGGAACAGGTTGGCTCAAAGCAAATTGACAACCCTGTTAGATTTTCAAAAGAAGGAATTTCTAGCAGCAATCCAAATTCTAAGAGTATCTCTCCCAAATCTAAGGCTAGGCCACAGTCTCCTAAGCCTACCATTAAATATGCTGGTATGTACAGGAATGTTAGAGGTAATCAAAGAAATTGGAATGACCAAAAGTCTCATCAATTAGGAAAAGACTTTGTGATCAATACCAAGCCCTGCTTCACATGTGGCAGTTTTGAACACACTTATCAAGAGTGTAAGGCACCAATGGAGATGGTGGCTGCAAATCCCTTAAATGATATGCAACCTAAAGCCATTCTTCTAAATGCAGGGGCAAAATCCTTTTCCCCTGCCAAGTATGTTTCCCCTGCCTTGAGAAATAGAGTAACTGAGAAATATGTTGTTCCAGCCCTTAGAAAGGAAAATGATGTTCACTCAAAGCCCAACACTTCTGTGACCACCCCAACACCTTATACTGCATATAGATCTGGCCCAAGACCTTTCCAACACATGAATAGAGGCCAAAACAAAAGGTGGGTTCCCTCTGCTAAGCATAAGGATTCTCCTGCTAAAACTGGGGTATCCCCTGCTAGAAAAGTTGTACATTCTAGGAACATTGGAAGATGGGGAAAAGCTGTGAAAGCCTCAGCTCGTTGGGTTTGGGCACCCAAAAGGGGTACTCAATCTAATGGTGTATCTCTAGTTTTCGATAAGCTATCCTACATTGATACACGAGGTAGATCCAAGTCTGTAATGGCTTGGGTCCCCAAGAAAAACTAATTTGTTTTTCCTTTTGCAGGTGACAAAGAAGACAAGGGATGATAGAGCATATTGGGATAGTGGATGCTCAAGAAGTATGACTGGACACAAAGCTTACTTGTCTAACTTTGTACCCCTGCATGACAATGATGGTGTTTCTTTTGGAGATGGGCATGGAACTATAACAGGAAAAGGAACTATTGTCACAAATGGGATGACTTTTGACAATGTGTACTTGGTGAAAGAACTCAAGTATAATCTCTTCAGTGTGTCACAGATGACTGATAACAAGAATTTTGTCTTGTTTACTGACACTAAATGCTTGGTATTAGGAAAGGAGTTTGTCTTGCCAAAAGACACTCCAATTGTTCTCAGAACACCAAGACAGAAGAACATGTACACAATTGATCTCAAGGACATCTCTCTCCAAGACAATGAAACATGTTTCATTGCCAAAGCTTCAGCAGATGAATGTAAGAAATGGCATAGAAGACTTGGTCATCTTAATTTCAAGAACATGAACAAACTAGTAAAGCATAATCTGGTTCATGGTCTTCCTTCCAAGTCTTTTGCCACTGAACATACTTGTGCAGCATGTCTGAAAGGGAAGCAACACAGAGCATCTTGCAAGTCAAAAACAAGTATGTCCACCACCAAGCCATTGGAACTACTACATATGGATCTTTTTGGTCCTACTTCTGTGGCAAGTATAATGAAGAAATGGTACTGCTTAGTGATTACTGATGATTTTTCAAGATTTACATGGACATTCTTTCTATTTGAAAAGAGTGACACTGCTGATGTACTCATTGGGTTCATCAATCAAATTGAACTGTCAAAAAGCATGAAGGTAGTTACCATAAGATCAGACAATGGTGGTGAGTTCAGAAATCAGAAACTGGATTCTTTCTGCATAAACAAAGGCATCAAGAGGCAATTCAGCATTGCTAGAACGCCTCAACAGAATGGAGTGGCAGAAAGAAGGAATAGGACACTCATTGAAGCTGCAAGAACTATGCTGTCTGATTCCAAACTTCCAGTTATCTTTTGGGCTGAAGCTGTATCCACTGCTTGCTATGTACAAAACAGGGCCTTGGTTGTCAAGGCACACAACAAGACCCCTTATCAGCTGTTTAATGGAAGACCTCCCTTAATTGACTTTTTCAGACCTTTTGGGTGTCATGTTATCATCTTGAACACCATTGACAATCTTGGTAAGTTTAGTGAAAAGGGTGATGATGGATACTTTGTGGGTTATTCCTTAAACAACAAGGGATATAGGGTCTTCAACAAGAAGACAAGCAAAATCACAGAAAATCTTCATGTGAATTTTCTTGAAGACAAACCTGAAGATGTTCAAACAGGTCCGGACTGGTTCTTTGATATAGATGTACTTTCCAAGTCCATGAATTATGTACCTGTTGTCTTGCAGAACACTAACATTTCAGGTACTCAAGAAACAATTGATGCTGAGAAGTCACCTCTGAGGTACATGAATGTACCCTCATTGTTTCCTAGTGAAGCTGATAAACAAGAAGATAATTCTGCTTCAGGAAAAGAACAGCCAATCTCATCCCCTGCTATGACTGAAGGCAGTGGAATGGCTGAAAGCAGTGGAATCCTGGATTCCCCTGCTAGAGGAATTGATTCCTCTTTCACAAAGGATCATGATGCTAATGAGACTACTGATGCAGAAAGAGAATCCCCACTCATCTCATCATCTACACCCATAAATGATGGTCCTATCATATCCAGCAGTGGAAGCAGAATCATCAGGAGTGGAGGCCCTAGTTATTCAGAGCTTCATTCTGCTCACAAGCACCCATCTTTAGGTCATGCTGTCTCATTTGGAAGTTCCTTTGAGGACTTCTTTCTTAATCAAAATAGCCCCATCAATTCTGATTTGGAAGAAGATGAAACAGAAGTCATCATGCAGCCTACCTATAGAATCAATAAGGATCATCCTATCTCTCAGATCATTGGCGATCCTGAAGCTCCCAGACATACAAGGTATACAGCAAAGGAGCACATCTTCATTGCTAACATCACCATGAAGTTCAATCATGACAACATGCAATGTTGTCTGTTTACTGCATTTTTGTCACAAGAAGAGCCAAAGAAGATTTTTCAGGCTTTAAATGACCCAAGCTGGGTTGAAGCTATGCAAGAGGAGCTCTTACAATTCGACATACAAGAGGTTTGGATTCTGGTTGATTGTACCAAATGGGCAAGGCCTATTGGGACCAAGTGGGTACTCAGGAACAAAAAGGATGAAAGGGGAATAGTTGTCAGGAACAAAGCAAGGTTAGTAGCACAAGGGTATACTCAGGAAGAAGGGATTGATTATGAAGAGGTGTTTGCTCCAGTAGCAAGGATTGAAGCTATTAGATTATTTCTTGCTTATGCCTCATTCATGGACTTCACTGTTTTCCAGATGGATGTGAAAAGTGCTTTCTTATATGGAACCATTGATGAAGAAGTCTATGTCATGCAACCACCAGGGTTTGAAGATCCAAAACATCCTGACAAAGTATACAAAGTGAAAAAGGCCATGTATGGCCTTCACCAAGCTCCTAGAGCCTGGTATGGTACTCTTTCCAAATATCTCCTAGACAATGGATTCATCAGGGGGAAGATTGATCAGACCCTGTTTACCAAGAAACAAAAGGGTGACCTTCTGCTAGTACAAGTCTATGTGGATGACATCATTTTTGGATCAACTAACTCCATGCTTAGCAAAGAGTTTGCCAAATTGATGCAGGATAAATTCCAAATGAGTGCCATGGGAGAACTAAACTTCTTTTTGGGGTTACAAGTTCAGCAGCGGAAAGATGGGATATTTATCTCACAAGACAAATATGTGGCTGAGATTGTAAAGAAGTTTGGCATGTCGGATGGGAAGAAGGTGTCCACTCCCATGGACAAGGATCATCCATGGGGCAAGGATGGTCCTGGAAAGCCTATAGATGTCAGGAATTACAGGTCTATGATTGGGTCTCTTATGTATCTCACTGCTTCAAGACCTGACATCATGTTTGCAGTCTGCTTATGTGCAAGATACCAGGTGTCACCAACAGAGTGTCACTTATTTGCTGTGAAAAGGATTTTTAGGTATCTAAAATGTCATCCTACCTTAGGACTCTGGTATCCAATCACCATTTGAGCTGATAGCTTATTCAGATAGTGATTATGCTGGTGACAACAATGATAGGAAGTCTACAACAGGGGGATGCCAATTTTTGGGGAGCAGGCTTATATCTTGGCAATGTAAGAAGAAAACTATCATGGCAACATCCACAACTGAAGCTGAGTATGTAGCAGCTGCTGCATGCTGTGGTCAAGTTCTTTGGGTGCAAAATCAATTGCTTGATTATGGGTACAACTTTCTTAAAACCAAGATATTTATTGACAACAACAGCACTATTTGCATCATAAAGAACCCTGTTTTTCATAGCAAAACCAAACACATTGAAATTAGACATCACTTTATCAGAGATTGTTTTGAAAAAGGACTGATTGTCCCTGAAAAAATTGATACAGAACTTAATGTTTCTGATCTTTTAACAAAAGCTTTTGAGGTAGGGAGGTTTCAGTATCTGGTTGCAGGTATTGGAATGTTTACTCCTTAAAATATGATGTCTATTTTGTCATGTGTAATCAGGGTTACTTCACTGCTGTTGTTGTATAATTGTTAGTCAATTTTACCATTTCTTTCATTCCACTGTTTTTTTAACACTGATTCCCCTGCTTGGGGTTCATTCCCCTGCCAAGAGGATTTTTCTCTTAAGCTGGGTGTGTTCTTTTTACAAAAGTGGTTTTATGTGGTTTTAGACTAACAATGCAGAGGTTCATATGGTGCATACTATTCTCCTTGGTGGATCAGGTATATACTCTATGTTTCAGGGGCGGTTAGGTCAAACCTTTAGGATTCAGGGTATTCTTAGGATGCTCATATATGATCTTAGATCATATCCACTGGTGAGTGAGGGTTCAGGTTAATGATGACTTGCTGCAAAGCTTGTCAGAATTCTGAAACCTTGAGGCACTATAGTGTGTGCTTACATTTCTCTATTAAAACAGCTTGCTGTTCAAATACAGACCTGAGGCACACATTGCCAAGACTGACTGACCATAGGTAAGGGACAAGGTTGGGATGGTGACTGGGGTATGCATGATTTCTTGGGATAACCTGGTGTAGGGGGACTTATGTATTAACTTTTTGTATTGGGACAATTGCTGAATAGAGGACTCTTGAGTTTCTATGTATCTATCTTGTGTATACAAGTGTGTGCAGTAGAGCAGAGCTAGTTAGCATTAGTCTCTTCATGACTAGTTCAATATCCCTAGGAAAGTTTCCCCTGCTTTTATCTTTTATTCCCCTGCTTTCACAACATTCCCCTGTTTGACCGTTGACCGACAATACCGTTACCCTGTTCATAGCCATTGGGCCTGCTTGCTTAAATTTTGGTTAGGGAATATTTTATTATTTTTAAAAGATATTTAAGGCGCTTTCTTCGCTGATTGGTAATCTTTTCCTTATATTTCAAATATATTAATTTTTTATCAAGTCTTATCCTTGATATTTTTGCAATTTGAAAATTTTGGTCCAATCGCAGCCCTTCAATTTGTCTATATAAACTTAATTCCCTTTACCAGCAGGTCCATACATCTCTCTCGACCTAATCCCACTTACCTCCCATCTCTATAAACCTCTAAACTATTTTTCAAATTCATCATGACCCTTAAAATTGCTCCTAATCATAACCAAATTGCTTTGCTTCATGATGAACCAGCCGAGTTTGCTGAGGCTGTGGCCTTTCTAAAGTCTTCGTACTTCAGAGTGGCCCTTATCATCAATCCTCGCATTTATACCTCACACATTCAACAGTTCTGGTCTAAAGCCATGACCAAAACAGTGAATGGAGAGGTCATAATTCAAAGCACAGTTGATGGTCATTCCAAGGTAATCACACTTGCCTCCATCAGGGAGAATCTCCTCCTTGATGATGAGGATGGAATAACCAACTTTTCTGAGGCTGAAATTTTTGAAGGTCTTGATGAATTGGGGTATAAACTTTCTGAAAATCAAAAATTAAAGTTTGCTAAAGGCCAGTTTGCCCCTCATTGGAAATTTTTGATTCATACTATTATGCAATGTTTGTCACCCAAAACCACTGCTTTTAATGAGGTTGGTAGTGAGATAGCTTCTGCCCTGATCTGCTTTGCAACAGGAAGGAAGTATTGTTTTTCTCAAATGATTTTTAAAGGCATGGTTAAAAATGTTTCAAGCACCTCAAAGTTTTGTATGTATCCAAGGTTTATAGAAGTTTTGCTGAATATGAGTGATCATGGTCCCATTACACACAGAAACTATTTTTCAGCAACCAAACACACAACCAAACTTTTCACCACATTACTTGCACCATCACCTTTGTTTTCTGGCAGAAACATTCCATTCACTTCAATTATGCTAGACCAAATCAGGCGGGAAGAAGCCAAAAATCAAACAGCCATAAATCAACCTGCTGAATCCCCTGCCAAGAACCTACCACCTGCTGATCCACAACAAGAAAGGCGTTCAAAATCCAGGTTTGCCAGGTCTCCCTTGCCTGGTGAATCTTCACAAGCAGCAGAAAGGAGAGTCTCCAAGAGTTTGGATCAACCTGGGGGTTTGGCTGCCACTACTGTCTCATCCTCAAGGGGTGAGCAGGATAGTGACACCATCAATAAGTCCTCTCCCCCACTCCATGATATCCAACAAGGGGAGAAATTCCCTTCTAGGATTGAGAGCAGTATGAAACCTTTGACAAATCTGGAATTGACGAAAATGTGCATGAGTCTGAAAAGGCAGAATGCACAACTAGTACAAGATGTCAAAAAGCAAGGTCTAGTTATCTCTCACCTGGAAACCAGACTTGCTACTCTTGAGGGGAGGAGAAAGCCCAGACTGATTCTTTCCATAGATGAGGATGCTTCCAAAGGGGAGGAAATTCCACACACAGAAGGATCTACTGAGTATTATTCATATCCTGGTGGGGAGCATGGAAAGATAACAAGTGCTAAGAAAGGAATGGAGAGAGAAAGTGCTGATAAGGGAAGTGACAAGGGGAGTGCAACCAAAGATATTGCTCAAACATTGCTCACCATGGGCAATCAAGAAGAAGCCCCTGCTTCAAAAGTTTCCCCTGCCATTGCTGATCCCACTGCTGTAAGTTTATCCCCTGCTAAGAACATTACTCAAACATTTGTTAGAAAGAACAGAAAGCAACCAACTCAGAAGGGGATAACAATCAAAGAACCTGCATCTAAAGCAAAACCAGCACCAGCAGTGGATCCAAAAGACAAAGGAAAAGGGATCATGGTGCAACAGCCCAAGAGAAAATACAAGCATCTGACTCCTGAACAGCAGAAGGTCCAAGAAGCACATGATGCACAAGTAGCTCTCAGGCTACAACAAGAGGAAATGGATATGCAGGATCAAAGGATGGAGAAGATGAGGCCCAAAGATATGCTAAAACAGGTTGAGATTATTCATAGGGAACTAGATGACAGGGTACCTCATGTTGGAGAGTTTCTTGATCAATGGGAGAAGGAGTTGAAAAATGCTCCTTTGGAAGACAGGTATGAGTTGACTTGCCTTGTTTACAAATATCAAACTGAATATCTGGAAAGAAGGGCAATGCAAATTCAGAGTGAGAAGTATCGAACGTCAGAGAAAGGGCAACTTGATCACTACAAAGTTCTGCTTAAAAGGCATAGAAAGTGGAAGGATGGTGACTTCAGAGATATGAGCTTTGAAGCCATAAAGAGAGCAGTCAGACCAGTTCTAAAGTTGTATGATGTGGAGGATTGGATGACCATCAACACTCCTGAGGAAGCTGAGTATCTTAGGAGACAAAGTGAAGTGCTACAGAAAGCTAGAGCAACAAAGAAAAGAAAAGCTGGAGAGACTACACAAGCAGGTGCATCATCCCAAGCAGGGGCATTGCACCAAGCAGGTGAAAGTTTTCCAGAAGTACTTGAGAAGTCTGTACTTAATGTACAAAGAGCAGCAAAGAGACTCAAGAGAATGGAGCAAGTGGGCATAATTACTAAAGAGTCTCAAGGGCCATCAAATGATGAAATTGATAAACAGCTGATTTTGCAGGAAAATGATGAAATCTCACCTAGTGAACTTGGAAAGAAGTTTGCTATTATAGAGTATGCTGTTTATGAACACAAAGGGAGAACTTGGTGGAAGCTTACAAGGGCTGACAATACAGCACAGACATTTCTAAGTCTAGATGTCATGTTTCAAATTTTGGATAGTGAAGACTTAGAAGATCTGTGGAAAATATTGAAGAAAACGTTTGCTGCAAAACCTCCTACCATGGATGGTGTGGAGAAGGATTGGGTAATCTGGGAGTGCATGCATAGAATGTATGAACATGAATTATTTGATCCTCTATTTGATGCAGTGAATAAAGGAGATTTGGTGTATTGGAAGCTATTTACAAATTCTGGGGTTTATGAGGTAGTAATGGAAGGTGTGAGTGTTTATTTACTCAATCATAGGTATTATCCCTTCTCTCAGGAAACCTTGAAGAAGTTAGCACAGGCTAAGTTAATTTGGTAAGAATGGTTCATAGTCAGATTTGGCCAGAGAGTTTGTAAGCATCCTCATCAACTAGCATTTATTCAGAAACTTGTCTTTTAGGGGAAAGCACAAGTTTAGGGGAGGATTGTTGGGAATAAATCTATGCTTACTTGTTTCCCCTGCTAGTTGATTATTCATACCCCTGCTAGAGTAAGTTCCCCCTGCTAAATAACAAAGGCAGGGGGATCCGTTCCCCTGCTGGAGTCAAAGGCCCTGCCGTCAAGATAAACATGGAATAGATTTTTACGCGTTTCAGTTATTATTCCTTAATACTTTCCATAGTTTGTTAGTAGTGATCTTGTACGTGGGTCCTTGTATCTATAAAAGGACTCACTAGGTTAGCATGCAAAGTGTGTCTTTCTCATTTCGTTTTTCATTATTATTACTTTAAGGTTTTGTAAACCCTAATACCACTTTGGGTATTCGTATATCTTTGATATATTAAAGTTCAACGTTTGAATCTCATTTGTTCTTGTGCTAAATATTATATTCCGCATCTTGTTTAGTTACTTTGCTTTGCAAAGTTTCTCTAGTGTTAGATTGAATTCTTTCTCTCTATCACAACCCTTAAACAAGCTATTAAGGTTTAAGATCTAACTTTGGGATCAACATTCAGTTATCTAGTGATACTGTTGGCACCTATATGTTTGTTTGTTTGTGTTATTTGTTTGTCTTGGGTAAGAGGTAGGACTGTTACCTACTTACCTAGACTCCTGCATTGTTGAGATATTGTCATGAAATTTGCGTCACCATTTTATGACATTTCTTATATCATTTAGTTATCTCTATAGACACGCTATTGTTATGATGATATCCATACGTCGTGCCCCATATTCCGCCATGGTGGGGTGTGACAAACAGTGCTTCGTGTAGTTATGCCCAGAAATAAGAAGCCAATTAGTACCGGCCACGTCGCCGCTTACTGGCTTTAGTGGAGACACTATTTGGCCGATAGGACAATTACGTTTGCTTGTAACCATTGGGGATGAGAAACATTCCACTACGGCGTGGATGAACTTCATGGTGATACGCTCACACTCTCCGTACAATGGGATCATAGGCAGACCAGACATTTTGGCTATACGGGCGGTACCCTCTACGGCGCACGGAATGATCAAATTCCCCGTGGAAGGAGGAATTGTTACCATTTACAACACAATCGTACCGGCATCCGAGTGTCACACCGTGACAACACCGGCTCCACCTGTTCCGCCCAAGGATGGATCACTACCGCCCAATTGGAAGGTGGCCATTCACCCTGACTATCCGGAACAGGAGGTATCCATAGGAGGGGCGCTCTCGGATAGCGGCAAAAGGGCCATGTGCTCTCTTTTAAGTGCAAACCTAGATACATTCGCATGGGAGCCAAAGCATATGACAGGTGTGCCACGTGCGATAGCAGAGCATAAGCTCCAAATCCGCCAAGGGTACCAACCCATCAAGCAAAAGAAGCGCGGCCAGGCACCTGAGCGCAGCCAAGTGATATTGGAGGAAGTACGGAAACTAGTGGATGCAGGCATCATGCGCGAGGTATACTACCACGAGTGGTTGTCCAATCCGGTCATGGTCAAGAAACATGACGGAAGTTGGCGCATGTGTGTGGATTTTACGGATCTAAACAAGGCCTGCCCACAAGACTGTTACCCGTTACCGGAAATCAACTGGAAGGTGGAGTCCCTATGTGGGTATCCTTTTAAATGCTTCTTGGACGCATATAAAGGGTATCATCAAATCCAGATGGCGGAGGAGGATGCAGAAAAAACGGCGTTCCATACGAGCCAGGGCGTGTATTGCTATACGAAAATGCCGTTTGGACTGAAGAACGCCGGTGCTACATATCAGCGGTTGGTGGACAAAGCTTTTGAATCACAGATAGGCCGCAACTTGGAAGTCTATGTTGATGACTTGGTGATAAAAAGTCACACGGAGGAGGCACTACTCCGGGATGTCCAAGAGACATTCGACACGCTGAGAAGGATTAACATGAAATTAAATCCAAAGAAATGTACGTTTGGAGCAACGGAGGGAATGTTCCTTGGATATTTGATTGATCCAAACGGAATCAAACCTTGCCCAGAGAAGACGGACACAGTGATACAACTGCCGTCCCCTCAGACACGGAAGGAGGTGCAATCCTTAAATGGGAAGTTAGCCGGGCTGAATAGGTTCATATCTAAATCCGCAGAGAAGTCATTATCCCTATTTAAGACACTCAAGAAGTGCATTAGAAAGGGAGACTTCCGGTGGACGAAGGAAGCCGAGGAAGCTTTCAGCCAACTCAAGCAGCATCTTTCATCTCTCCCTATGCTAGTAGCTCCCCGGCCAAAGGAGGAACTCATTATGTATCTCTCAGCCACTCATGGCGCAATAAGCGCGGTACTTATGACGGATAGAGATACAATGCAAACTCCGGTCTACTTTATAAGTAGAACACTACAAGGGCCGGAGCTGAATTATTCCTCCATGGAAAAATTGGTGTTAGCACTGGTGTTTGCTACAAAGCGGCTGCGCCGGTACTTTCAGGCGCACCCAATTGTAGTCATTACGGATCAGCCAATCAAGCAGGTTATTTCTAGACCGGACGTGGCAGGGAGGCTACAGAAATGGAGCATCCTATTGGGGGAGCACAATATATCTTACAGACCAAGGACGGCTGTTAAAGGCCAGATCTTGGCAGATTTCCTGATCGAGAAGCCGGATGAGGAAGGGCCAATCATCAAACAAGACAAGATCCCAACGGAACCATGGGTGTTATTCACGGACGGATCTTCGTGTACGGACGGGTCCGGAGCAGGTCTCATCCTCACAAACCCAGAAGGGATGGAATTCACGTACGCCCTCCGTTTTGAGTTCACGACCACCAACAACGAAGCGGAATATGAAGCATTAATTGCGGGTTTAAAAATCGCCGCTAGAATGGGAGTCCGCAACCTTGAGGCCTACGTGGACTCACGGCTTGTCGCGAACCATATTCTAGGTGGGTATGTGGCTAAGGAGGACAACATGGTCAGGTACTTGGAAAAGGTCAAGTCGCTAATCGCGACTTTCAGTAAGTTTTCCATCAAGCAGGTCCCAAGGGGCGAGAACAAAAAGGCAGATGCCCTCAACAAGATCGCATCCACAAGCTTCACTCACTTGTCCAAACAAGTCCTGGTGGAAATACTCAAGGAGAAATCTATCACGGAAGGGGAGGTTGCTGCTATAGTTGAGGAGGATGGACCTACATGGATGACCCCGATTATCAACTATCTAACTAATGAAGCCCTTCCAGACGAGGAAAAAGCAGCACGGCGCATCAGAAGGAAGTCGCAGCATTTTGAACTTCGAGAAGGCATCCTTTACAAGCGCTCCTTCTTGCAGCCATGGCTGCGGTGTGTGGGACCACGGCAAGCCGCATATGTAATCAGTGACATACATGAAGGATTGTGCGGCATGCATGCGGGTCCACGGTCCGTGGTAGCTAGAGCCTTACGGACAGGATACTATTGGCCTACCATGCACAGAGACGCGCGCGACATGATTCGCAAGTGCAATGATTGTCAGGTGCATAGGCCAGTGCCGCGACACCCGCAGCAGGAACTTACACCTATCACGTCCCCATGGCCATTCTATAAGTGGGGAATCGATATTGCAGGACCATTTCCTGTAGCTGCGGGGGGAGTTAAATTCTTGATTGTTGCAATGGACTACTTCACACGATGGATAGAGGCAAAGGCAGTCAAGTCTATCATAGACAAACAGGTTAAGAAGTTTGTTTGGGAACATATTGTGTGCCGTTTTGGTCTACCAGGAGAAATCATCTCGGACAACGGCAAACAGTTCACGGACAACCCATTCAAAGACTGGTGTGCATCATTGAACATCAAGCGGCGCTTCGCATCTGTTAAGCATCCGCAGACAAACGGCCTTGTCGAACGAGCGAATAGAAGCTTGGGGAATGGCATCAAGGCGCGTCTGGATGAACGAAGTGGCAAATGGGTCGATGAGTTATCACATGTGCTATGGGCGCATAGAACTATGATCAAAACAGCCAACGGAGATACTCTATTTGCATTGGCTTACGGCACTGAAGCTGTTATACCAGCAGAAATAGGAATGCCTACCATCCGCACGGTGGAGGTTAATGTCGTCACGAACGATGAACAGCTGCGAATCAACCTGGATCTGTTGGAAGAAAAAAGGGAAATAGCAGCCATCAATGAGGCTAAGTCCAAGGCTAAGATGAAGGCTTATTATGATGCCAAGGTCAAGGGTGTTTCCTTTCGACCGGGAGACTACGTCTATCGTGCTAACGAAGCAAGTCGAGCGGAGAACACAGGAAAGCTGGGCCCTAAGTGGGAAGGACCGTATGAAGTCACTGAAGCCTTGGGACGAGGCGCGTACAAGCTACATGACATGGATGGCCGCGACCTTGAGCGCACATGGAATATTTCCAATCTCAAAAGGTGCTATCTTTGAAAGCTACGACTTCCGCATGGGAACTTCGCTATGTGCGGTCTTAATAAAGAACCATGCGGTTTTATCTGTTTTGTTTTGTCTTATGTTTGTTAGATTCCTTTCTTGTTTTTTAGGACTTTTCATTATTGTTCAAACAAAAGTGTAAACGTTCTAATAAAATGCCGTGGTGCCTAGCTAGCTCCACGGCCTGTTTCGTGCAAATCATTTTTTAGATTTTTTGTTAGTTGTATGAATTTTACTTATATCATAATATGTCATGTTTTATTCATATGCATTCTTTCAAATTACTGTACATGTACTATACGCCTCCAGGCGGGGTAAGAGGATTAAGTGAACCTACTAATTCAACTTGCCGCGTAAGAGGGATGCAACCCCAGCCGCACGGTTCATGTATCCTTACTAGACACCTTACTCACAAGACGTTGGGGTAAGTTCCATATGCTGCAGCCGCATAGTGCTCCGCATAGTAAAGACGCACGTCGCAGGTCTAGTAAATTATAGACTTGTATGTATTTTCTTTCTTTGTGTGTAAGACGTGATATATCATGCAGTATTGTGGTACAATATTTAAACACAGTCAAAATACACAAGTTTCCAAAATAGATAACAAAATTGCCGTGGCCACTCACGGACTTATATATAAAATACAAATGTTGTTAGCCGTGTACACGCACGGACGAATAGAAACAATAAATATTCAGAGGTTACAAACCAAAGTGTCTGAAAGGGATCATAAAGTAGGAGCATCCTACATAGAGGGGAAAAACTTACCCATTTCCACTTGCTCTTCGACTAGACACGACAACCACTCATCACTTTCTTTCCGCTTCTGGGCTTGAGCCGCAGTCCTCTCCAGCACCACACTTAAGGGTTCTTCGTCAAGCACGATCCTGGTTACGTCCTCGTATATGGGGAGCGTCAGGTGGCTGGGGGATGGAGTGAAGGAAGCACGGGAGAACGTACTCAGACTTAGCCTTTCCATGATTTCCATATTTGACGCATCTTTGGTGGCCTCCAGCTCATCCAAGAATGGATAGTGCAGACCTCGCATCGCGGCCATGGAAGCAGTCATCTTGTTAGCAGCTTCAGGCTTAAAGAAGGCATGACTGGTTACGTCCTCCCCTTTCGTGATCAGCTCAGCGGCCTCAACCATTCCCTCATGACGACCGTGGTCAATCCCATCGGACACAAGGCTTGCAAATTGTTGCACAAATTCTGGGGCTTCTAAGACCTTCATGACGGCCAAGCGTGCTCCATGCCCGACCATCCACCTACGGCCGGCAATAGCTGTTAGCAGTTGGGGGCATAGCATATTGTCACGCTCCGCAGTGAGGGCATCAATCATCAACTCTTTTGGGCAAATGCCTCTTTCAGCTCTTGGATGACATCCCTCTCATTGGCAAGTTCCCCTTGTACTTTCTCCATGCTTTGGACGGCCAGGTGCGTGTCTTCTAGTTTCTTGCTCAGCACGTTTACTTAGCTGGAGTACGAGTGGGCAGAAGCTTCCGCCGTGGCTACCTATAAGGAAAAAACGTGTTAGCATATATTTCTTTTTATAATATGGGTGGTGCGGCACGTATATGTACCTTGGTGGTTGCAGCATCTAGTTGTGACTCAAGATTGGATACTTGTTGGTCGTATTCATTCGCGCGGGCTGACTGTTTTTTAATGGTCGCCTCGGCATTGGCCAGTTGGGATTGGAGGTCGGCAATTTGAGCTTCATTATCTATAATCATCTTTTCCCTCCGTCCAACTTTCCTCTTGAGAGAGTCAACATGCCCAAGCGCGGCTTCAAACCTTACCCTCATCGAGGTACCCATCGCCATTTGGTGTACCAGGGCACCATTATACTCATCCGCCAAGTCTGCATGACTGAGCGAGTTTACCTCTCGCACCAAGCTTGGTGGTATACAATTGTTGAGGTACTCCCGACACTCATCAGCGTCCCTCAGTCGTGATGCCGTTGTGATATTCCATACAGGGTTGAACGGTTGAGGGGCGCCGGACGCGGGAAAGTCTTAGGAGGCTGTGGGTGAACCTTCTTCAAGTACAGGGCCGGATTTTGTGGGGGCCGTGGGGTCTCTTTCCACTTCTTTTCATTTCCCCTTATCAATTTGGGTGTCGGAAGGAGGCGCGGCACCAGTCTGGTCGTCCCTGTGAAACAAGTATTAGGAAATATCTTAAGTATTGATTACAAGGAAACTTGTCATTCTTACATATTAGGATGGAGTCTTACATGTCGTTTCTTGCTAATTCGGAGGCGGTTGGGGCAATCTGAGTGACGGGATCGACATGAGCGGCCCGGATAGCCTCAGAACCCTGGGTAGCACTCCCGAAAGATTGATACAAGGGATGGTCTTCTCGAAGTCTCTTGGCAGGAGCGTTGTGTTCGCCAATCTCGACTGAAGCAGTTCTCCTCACACGGTTGCTTCTTTTTCGGGTACACCTGGCGACGGGCTGCATTGTTGCTTCATCGATCTCCTCCTCGACTTCTTCTTCTTCCTCTACTTCCAGGTCGACTTGTTGTTGTACTTCATCATCATCATCGCCCATCAGTCGGCGAATGCTGGAGGTGGTTAGTTCAATATTATCCCCCTGCTGCTCCCTATGTGGTGAGGAGGGCCCGGCTCCTCCTTCATTCCCCTGGTTATCACCATCACCGTTGTCTCCATGCTCTTCCTCGTCTGAATGGGGATCCGGCACGGCTTCAAGAGCAACCGTCACGGGTCGGGTGTGCTCAAGAAGGGGTTGTTCATTCTGACGGAGAGGACGAAGACCCTCCGGTACAAGCTTTGGGTCGCCCTGACGCAAAAGTCCAAAGAAGTTCATTTCTGTGCAGCACAAAACAACATATGTTAGCTATTTATCAAATAACTGTATACATTTTTTGCGTACGGATGTTAGCCTACCTTCTCCCTGCCTTCTCCAAAAAACGGGATACCTATTGGACGGACCAAAGTAATTGCGGCTAATCCCTAGCAAACATAGGAATGACTCGGGAAGGTTTCTATGGAACTCGGTCCTATTCAGATCTAACTCTTGGGAATGACGAGGGTTGTATGTACTTGTGTGCGGCTTGGGGTCGTGAGGTATCCTAGTTCTGAAGGTGTAGTCGCCCGGCCATACTACTGCGTCAATGAAAAAGTAGTGATCATACCAGTTTTTCAATGAATCCATTGGTTTATTGTGCGATTGGGGACTGTTAGAGGATCGTTTCTTAAAAGATACCCAACCGTTTACTATGTTGGGAACATAAAAGAGTCGAAATAATTCTACGATTGGGGGGATTCTCCTAGCACGGCAGAGGATCTCAAATTGACTAATCTTACAGGCACCTATGTAGTGGAGCTGACTGATATGTACATCATAGTATCCTAACAAATCTACAAGAAAGTGGGTGAAGGGGATGCGGTAATTAGCCGCATCAAAAAGGCGAGTATATAGGCCAATCTTACCCGCTGGAGCCTCAGTTATGAGGTCTCCGGCGTCAGGAAGCGAGGGGTGTAGGTTGGTAGGGATGAAATAGTTTGTACAAAAATGGTTTAATTGGTCTTGGGTCATAACATTCAGCACGGATCCAATGGTAGGGTTGTTTCTATGAGCCATTACTATATAAAAGTGTAAAGACATGGTGTTCTAACCTGCGTGTGAAAGGATCCGTGCGTATTTGGTTCAAGCTAAGAGAAAAGCTTTAATGGCAGAAATGGAGGTTATAACTGTGTGTTTCACATAGCCGTGGGGGTGGCTTATTTATAGGGTTTCCTCGTGGGTCACGACCTGTTGGATGTGTGACACGTGTCTGCCACTATTCTTAATCGTGTGGCGAGGGGGCAAGTGGCAAGTGAAATGTCAGGTGGGACCCACGGGTCATTTCGGACTCAAACGTTTGCACTGCTCAAGGTTCTGACTGTCTGCACTTTTGTCAGTCAAACAAGTCAGATGAACAGTTATTCATGTCGGGTTATGCGGCTCTTACGTAAGACTTGACATTTAATGTTATATTTAATTTGTCTCGGTCGCTATATGCGGCTGAGATGTTGATGAAATAACTTCCTAAGCCAGGTTGCCACGAGCGGCCAATACAAATTCTTGGACAATTTGTCATTCACTATGGTTTCCTTGGTACGTCCGAGGAGCATCTTGGTAGTCTAGAGGTTCCACCTACGGTTGTAACAACTAGACTGGGGGGGACATGATGACGTATAGTCCCTAGCCGGGTCATGAACCCGGCCCATGGGTACTACCCGTATCCGATCCATCACAGATGGGTGGAGTAATGTCATTCAGGCTTATGGGCTTGGATGAACAGTAACCGCACACATGTGTGCGGCCCACGGCCCGGTACGACCGACGTAGGGTTAGACATAATAATATTCTTTCTAGGAATATCTTTATCCCAATGGAGGAGGATATTCACTACCAGAATTAGAAGATAACAATCATTCTAAATTCTGGTAGTTATCTCTTCCTTGGGGCCGAAGCATCAGTGAAAGCCCATTAGGGTTTCACTGCCTATAAAAGGAACCTCTAAGGGTTCCACAAAGGTATTACGACTTGTACTCTAAACTCACATAAACCCTAAATCGATTACTTACTCTTACGCTGGAGTCTAATCGTGGGAAACATTCCCACGGTAAGCCTAACGCGTGCTGTTTAGTGTGCAGGATCCCAACCAAACGATTCACTTGGTGCAGGAGCCGGAGCCCAGCCAACCCGAATTAAGCCTAATTCGGGTCTAGCAAGGATCAACCAACTTTTGCATCAACATTTCTAAGTCCTGGTTTTTAGACTCTGCAGCCTCTAGTTCCAATTTTAGTGTTTCATTTGATGACACATCTCTCTTCAATCTCATAATCTCTTCCTCTAATGCCTTAACTATTTCAATCATCTTGTCACTCGTCTCAACTGTTTTCACAACCATTTGTTATCAAAAGATCCTCATTTTGAGTTTGTTGTTTTAATTCTAAAGATATACAATGTTGTTCAAGTTGATTAAAGCGTTTTGTAAGTAAATTGTAAGAATCTTGAAGCTTTAAAAATTCAGCATTAGACTCGTGACAAGAATGATTATCTACCTCATCTATAGTATCAACAACATTTACAGAGAGATCACAAACATCATCACATATATTCACAGCATCACATTTAATCATAGCGGATGTAAGCTCATTCGAATAATTAACATTCACAGTAGTAAGCACATCACACGAAATTACTTGGGACAAGAATCGGTCATATTCGGATAAAATATTTTCCTTTTCAATTAATTGTAGTTCGTAAGCGGTGTCCATTTCATAAAACACTTTTTGAACTTCTGCAATTTCAAACTCGATATTTTCCGAAAGAGATGCAAAACTTCCTTTTAGACTTTCGACAAACGGATTGATCTCATTCTTAAACACCTCGTTCATGTGTTTGAAAGCCCATTCTCCAGCGTTTAGGCCATTTGAAGTCGTACATTCCAGAATGACCTTGTCAAAATTAGTAAAGTATTGATTAATCTCTTGCAAGTTTAACCATACAGTGCTAATAGGTGGAAGATCCTTTGGAATTTCCTTAGGGCCTTCCATTTTGACAAGTGTAGGAAGTGTACTAGGGTTTTCTTCATTTAACATGTAGGTTGGTGCTGTGATGAGATCTTTATCCATATGGAAGCGAATTCTAAAATCCGTTTTTGCAAGTTCCTGATTCATTTTAAAATAATCACAATCGGGATATTTTACAAAGTTGTATGACCGCTTCTCATCCACTAGATCCTTATTTGTGCGATCCTCGAAAGTAACAATCGGATCTAAGACCAATCCTAATTGGGTTGCATTATAAAGTCTTGGACTATGGATAAGAGCTTGTCTTGCATACCGTGGGTTAGGGGGAAGGCCTTTTTGACGCGATAAGTTAAATTCTCTAAACGAAGCATCAAATAAGTGCACTAGTTGAGAGGCAGCGTATTGTCTTAAAAGCAAATAATCTAAACTTCTAATCTTATTAGCTGCATTAATTTCCATTTCATTCTTTTTAGACTCGAGTAACTCAAAATCCGTTTGAAGTTTGTGAAAATTAGTGACCACTAAATCTTTTTCTTTAAGTTCGTTAGAAAGATCTGCTCTTAAGGTTTCAATTTCTTGCAAATGACCCATTTGTTTGTTTCGAAAATGATCATATTCGGGATTTGTTAGAACACTGGATGAAGGAACTAATTCTAAAGTTTGAACTTTTTCGTTGCACAAGGAAAGCTCATCAGACAAATTCTTATTCTTAGCTAGGGTTTCTAAGAGTGCAGCATTCATTTGGCTAAGTAATGTAGCAGGAACCATGACCAAATCTTGTTGAGCAGGAGTATGCGTATGCGAAATGGCTCCCGGTTGTGATTCACTCAAAGTCTGGGGACTCACATTGATATTACTATCATTGATTGTCTCTTCATTTGAAAGACTCACCACCGAAGACTCATTCGGATCAGCACTCTCTTGCCCAACTTGATATGGTTGAATACTAGTATCAGTGGTATTAGTAAGTACCTCAGATATTTTATCTGACCCAAAGCTAGAGAGAGTTGCCATAAGAGCTGCCTGAGCAACTTGAAGATCATCACAGTCTGAATCGTAAGCATCCAGATCATCTGCTTGGTATGCTGCATTCTGTGTAGTGACAACTTCTTGTTCAGCAATCCCTGGATCGGCAAGAAATGCAAGCTCCTCTTCATCGAGTTCCTGACCTTGTGCCTGAGCGTTCACCAAATAAATCTTCTCTGCAAACCATTGACCATCCCTTCTCCTCTTGGGTTTTGTGCAATCCCTGGACATGTGACCTTCTTCCTTACAGTTGTAGCATGTAATCATTCTCAACTTGCCTGTGGAATTAGCCCGTGGAGGAGTATTGACCATTGGAGCAGGATTGACCGTGCGTGCATTGGTGGTTGATGTAGTGGGTCTCCCCTGATAAGGTTTAATAGGTTGAACCATTACCCTGCCATTCTCAATAGTAGCTTGTTGTCGAGAATTGGATGAATTCCTCAGCTGATTGTTAGTAGGAGCTGGTCCTCTAAATCCTCGTTTGCTCAATGTCCTTGTGAGATAAGCAGACATAGTGGCTAACACTTCAACTGGGTCAGTTCCTTGTTTGAATTCAGGAATGGGGACTTCATCATTATCACAATACATTGCTTGGTCTTGTTGAGCTTCATAAGCACTAGAAGGAATACTCATGTGGTCAGAGTAGCTTGATGGATATGCTGCATTTTCTTGATAAGAAGAATATGATGACTGAGCATAAGGTGCAATGCTTACTGGTGAATATGGGTGAGGTTGTGAGACATATTGTGATGCTTTTGGTTCTCTCTGAGACGAAGGTGCATTAAACCGATATTGTTGCTGATGTGAGGTGGGTGGTTGCGGTAGAATCGAATATTGGGGGAAGCTTGGAGTCATGTATGGTGATGGATGATAGGCTTGGTGTCCCATGATATATGGAGTGTTGTTGTATGAAAAGCTTGGTTGATTTGCCATCAAAGCTAGAGAATCAGGGTACATACCTCGAGGAGAACGGTGCATGATCACGTGTTTCTCATGCTGCTGAAGAAAAGCATAGAGTTGATCCAAATTGCACTTATGCAAATCCCTGGTTAACTTAACATCGGTAATATACTCACCACATTCAGCTTGAGGTAAAGTATTCAAAAACTTGGTGTTAACCTGGAATGGAGCAATCACGAGATTGTATACATTCAGATCATTCATGAGAGTAGTGAATCTGAAGTAGTAGTCGTGAAGCGTTTCCCCTGGGCTGTACGTGAATCTATCAAACAGATCATACAACTGACATTCCCTTTCCTGTTTAGTAAGAGACGTACCTTGTAGCAACACCTTTAGACGTTCCCATAAATCCTTTGCAACCGTATATTGACTTACCATTCGATAGATGCCATGTGGAAGAGCTTGGAGAATAGTTTGTAGAGCCTTTTCGTCTGCATCGGCAACAAGTTGTTGAGCTGGTGTAAGTTCTTCAAACTCCCGTGGTCGAGTCACATTGTTAACCACGATGGTACCATAATCAAGTGGACCATTTAGAATTGACTTGACCATAAGCCTCCCATATGTCGGTTTTCCCTTAATGTATGACATCATACGGCCTTGCCATGCTTCAAAGACTTCTTTAATGAGCATTGGAGGGCGATTATCCGTTCCCGTAATGACGGAAATATTCGTAAGTGATGTCATTTGAGGCATTAATGAATTCGGATTCATTTTGTTTCACTTTAAAGAAACAAAGATTATCGGTTGATCGAGCAGTGAAGTAAAGTTGTGAGTTGTGTTGAGTTTTTGTGTAAGAGACCAAGATTAAATCCTCTAAAAAAATCGTCGAAAAAACAAGTAAAATATCCCTTGGTTCGGAACAATTGTTGATTCGGAAGTGTTGATTCGGAAGACTTTGGCTCGGAACTTCTTTGATTCGAAACAGTTGTTGATTCGGAAGATTTGATTCGGAACTTTCCTTGGTCCGAAACTTTTGGTTCGGAAGAACTGATTCGGAACTTTCCTTGATCCGGAACTTTTGGTTCGGAAGAACTGATTCGGAACTTTCCTTGATCCGGAACTTTTGGTTCAGAAGAACTGATTCAGAACTTTCCTTGATCCGGAACTTTTGGTTCGGAAGAACTGATTCGGAACTTTCCTTGATCCGGAGCTTTTGGTTCGGAAGAACTGATTCGGAACTTTCCTTGATCCGGAACTTTTGGTTCGGAAGAACTGATTCGGAACTTTCTTTGATCCGGAACTTTTGATCCTGAACTTTTGGTTCGGAACTTTTTGATCCGGAACTTTTTGATCCGGAACTTTTGGTTCGGAACTTTTTGATCCGGAACTTTTGGTTCAAAAGTTGTTGATTCGGAACTTTACTGGGAAAGAAAAAACTGGTTCGTGTAACAGTCGACTAGATGAATAAAGAAACAAACCCAGATTTTTACCAAATTACCCAAAAAGTTTTGTGATTTCTACTAAAAGAAGTAAAACTCAATACTTATCTACTAATCCCAATCAACAAAATCACCAAAAACTTTAAGAATCAAGATAAATCTTCTTAATGAACACTAATACAATCAAAAACTAAATAACAACACAAATCATTACCTTAAATCACCCCATAGCTCTTGATACCAATTGTAGAATCTTGATAATCTTATGAATCAATGAAGTGGGTTGAAGATTTCTAGAGAGAGAAACTAGTGAGAGAAAGTGAGAGAGAAATATGTGTTTTTTATTAAAGTGGTAAAATGGAAAATCAACAACCAACCCCTTTCCATGGTGGAAAGGGGTATTTATATCCAAGCCACTAATGGGCTTGGGCCGACCCATGACAAGCCCATGGGTCGATTTCTTACTTAACTTAATAAGCACACATTAAATACGAGCTATACAACATTAATAATATTGTGGAGTGACCGATACTTCTAATATACGTTAAAAACGTATTTCTAACAAAATTTTATATCACAGTTGGCATTAAAATTAGTTTTAAGACTAGTTTGTTTAGAACCATTAACCCCTCTTTATAACCAGCAGGATACCCATGTAACTCAAAGCATCTATCAACAGTGTCACCAATCTGACTGCAACGAGTATCATTGCCCTTATATTGTGACAACCCAAACCCGAGGTCATTTATTTAATATTATATAATATTATTTTTACGAATGATTTTGAAATTTTTGATGAGTTGAATGATATGACGATTGATGGTTTTATTTAAAACCGACGTTGGAGGTTTTATTTTTATCTTTTTACTAATAGCGAGGATTATTAGTGACCACGATATCAACGGATGCCTGAGATTTTATGTTTTATCAATTGTTGTCTCGATGTTTATATTTTTGACGTTTTTATTTTAAGTACGTATTAAGTCGAACCGGGATCATATTATTGTCATATTTTGAGTGTGTTTTAACTTTTGAAAAAGTATTTTTATGAAACCCGAGCCTCGTAAATATTTTCAAAATTGACAATTTACATTTTCCACCCTTACAACTATTTAATTGCATTTTGGACCAAAACTATTACAAATTGGCAAAAGAAGCCCCTCAACCCCACTATAAATAGAATTTCTACTAAGAAAAACACACAGAAAATGTGTGAAAATAAAAATCATCTCTCTCCTCCATCTCTCTTTGAAATGCCGTCCACCACCCCACACCAAAACCCATTTGATTTTCAAAAATTACTTTGAATCAAAGAAATCTAAGACAAGTCCCATGTTGCAAATTCCATGGTGATTCTAATGATATAATTTTTATACACATGCAAGAACATTTATTTTTTTTCATATGATCCATGAAGGTTTGATTCATTTTTATGCTTGTATGTTATTGTTATTATTATTATATACATATTTTCATTATTGCATATTTGAAATTTTGAGTGGGTAACTTTTTGTACGATCATTTAAATGTGTTATGGGTTAGTTATGTTGTTAGTAATGATATTAGGGTGATATTAGGCATATGAGAATGATTAAAATATGGTGAAAAATTAATTTTGATTGATTTTTAAAAATGTATATTTTTAAACAAATTATTAAACTTAATTTTCTGAAAATATGAGTTTGAGTTTGAGATGAACTAACTAGATATTTTTGTATAGAATTCTTTTAGCTTCGATTTGATATAAGATAGAGCTTCGATTTGATATACGTTAGTTTGATTATTCGTGTACCGGGAGACGAGTATCGTCACAATATATAATTGTTGTCGATATTTGGATCGAATCTCGGGGACTATAAAATGGATTTTAAAGGGAGTCATGGACTGATATTGAATGATAAGTATGAGGATGTTGAGTTATTTTCAAAGTTGAGTGTCGGTTTTATAAACGGAGAAAAATATATGGTTTAAAAGACTATAAGAGTTTTTGACGTAAAACTGTCCGGTTTTTGTAGTTCAAAGATGTGTCGGGCAGGGAACTTTAAAAGTAAAATCTTTTTATGGGCTTTTAACAGGTCTTTCTATATATAGTAAGTGAGGTCTCTGATTAGTATCATAAATATTTGATGTGTTCAAGTGGGGTAAACGAGCCCGTACATGTGGTGTGTACCGGCAGATTTTTATCGAAAGAATTGACTAATAAAGTAAACATATAGAATGAAGTAAAAGGGTCACTTGAATTGTTTTCATTTTGGGTTGTGTGTGATTTTATAATTTTGAGTTTGATGTTACTAAGTATGGATTTTACTCGAGTTTATTATTGATGAATGCGCCTTATTTGATAGGTTGCGGTTTTTGTGTTTATCGGGCATCAACTATCGTCGAAGATCGTCTTACTACTACTCTTACTCCAGGTGAGTCTATAGCCTCGCTTTTGTAATTGTTTGAATGATTTTAAAACCCGCGAGGGGGATACATGCTATTTGAAAGTAAAATGAACACAAGTCATGATTGATTGTTTGGACCTGAATGTTGCCTTTGTTGCCCTTGTTGTTTGAATTGTATAAGTACCTAACTTGCAAAAGTCCCTAAATTCATGAGCCGTTAACTATCTTCTGACTTGATGTTGTGATTTGGGAATAGACGCTTATTCTAATAATAGTACTATTGGGCTGACGACCCTATCCGAGACCAGGGTTTACGCTGAGTAACCCGCTGGGAAGGATAAATTTACGAGAATGAGAATTGGTATTCTTGCAAATGGTACACTAGTAGGGGCATTGGAAATTTCATCTAGTCATGCCGGCTTTAGGCGTGGGTGACTAAGTTAAGGGGTCGGTGTCATGAGCTTAATACAATTCAATAGCTATTGCTATATGCCAGTCTTCTTGACTGATAGATTGTATGCGCACAATTCTATTAAATGATCTTGATTGATTTTTCTCTTGTGTTCAAATGTTGATTTGGAAAACCTATAGACTCGCTCAACCGTTGTGTTGATGATTTTAAGCATGTATTTCAGGTATTGAAGATGATGAATTGCGGAGCTTGCTGGAGAAGGATTGCGGATTGCTTTTGTGGTGATTGGTCTAAAACGGATTTCTTTCCTTTTTGTCATAAAAATAATACTGTACGGTCGAGTACTTTGGTAAAGTGTTGGTGGATTTGATAAAGTCTTTGGGGGACCTAAATATTACTCTGATATTTCTAAAATTGTTTTACTTGGGATTGAAAGTTTTAGACAGTGGTTAAATTATATTCTTTTATATTTCAAGTTTTTCATTTTGAGTTTGTTCAAAATGTCTTGTGTAACAATGTTTGTATTTAGCACCCAAATGTGCATTGCCGCTGCGCAATGTAATTTGGGGGTGTTAAAGATTGGTAATCAGAGCTTTTTAGTTATAGTGAATTAGGTCGATTTTTGAAAAATGTCCTAAACTATAACTTTGGTGTCGAAAGTATTTTACAAAAGCAACGCAACTTCTCCGCAAGGCTCCGGTAAGATTATTTGTTTTGTGTTGTTTTATTTATTGATGTATCCCTTAAAATTGAAATGATTTTTTACAGTATCTATTAAGTAAATACTATGATGATGTATTGATGATGTATTGATGTTGTTGAAAGTACGTTGAGTACTTGTTATCATATATTTTCTTTATGTAATTCATATGTATATAATTTTAAATAATGACCTTATATACTGCCGAGGATCTGAGACAGTAGGCCAGATGATGAACGATTTTACAACTGATTTCTTGTGACTTATGTCAGGTGTAAGGATGTTTGAATAGCTGATGTATGATAGATATGTGGTTGAAACTGGTGTGATTAGAAGGTTGATGTGAAAGAAAGGTGGTTTTAAAGGTTGTATTTGGTATGTGGAGATTTGAGTTTGTTAGAACTTGGAAGATGGATGAGATTGCTAGTCTTGGGTCGATTGTGATGAATTGGTGTGTTTGAATTGAAAGGTTTAAAGAGAAGTAGGTAAGTTTTGAAATGATGAGTGAGTGGGATTCTCATGTGAGATCAATTCTGAGTAGAGTTCGGATGTTTAGGAATGTTGAGAGTCGTACTGAGATCTACCTGGTGATTGATCTACCGTGTATGAGTGAATATTTGGGTTTTGAGAATGAGTTGCCATCAGGTTATGGATTTGACCTTGAGGTGTGAAAAGGGAAATAGACGAGTGTAATGTAGCTGACAACAATGTTAACGAGGATGAGGAGTTGTTGACTAAGGAACTAATCGAGTAATGGATTTCTTTGTATCTTATTTTCTTTTCGTGATCGAACTTATTTTAAACCTTGTGTCGTAGCATTGTGATGGAACTTATTATATTTTAAGTTTGTTCGGTAGATGATTGTAGTGACAGACAGTGTCACTATCCTGTTGAATCCTCAACTCAATCTGAATTACCCTCATGATCTATGATGTGCCTTTATTAACTCTTTTGAGTTTTGATTGATGAACCATTGTAGTTTGTGTTGTTCGTGCATGTAGTATCCATGAGATGTCCTTATAAAGAACTCCTTCTTTATTCTTGATATGTATACTTAACATTTTTCTTTCTTCTGTGATGATGGAAGAAGGAGTAGGGGAAGCATATTTCTGTCATTAGTAGATCGCTACGTGACTAAGTTTCTTGAAATATGTTGCCAAAACTAACAACTGCTACTGTGAATACTATGATTGAACAAGTTATTGCTAGAACTTTTGGAGTTGATCGTGTTGCCAGGAATTAAAGATGCTGAAGTTAGTTGTGATGGAGATAATGGTGCTGTAGATGATGCTGCTGAGAATAATGATGATGCTGCTAAGAATAATGATGATGCTACTGAAAATAATAGCGATGCTGCTAATAATAATGAGGATGCTGCTGATCCAGATGATAGTCTTGCTGCTGTTCTGCAAGTTCGAAAGAATGTACTTATGTTAGTTTTTAGAAGTGTGGTTCTACGTTGTTTGGTGGTATTAGTAGTGCATTAGAATTGCATAGTTGGATTGATAAGATAGAGAGTACTTTGAGACTATCGGGTGTTCAGAAATTAATAAGGTGGAATTTGCTACTGCTATATTTTAGGATGGTACACTAAGATGGTGGAATACCAAGTGACTACTTTAGGATTGGTTGTGACTAATAGTAAGGCATGGACCGTGATGAAAGGACTATTGACTGCTAGGATTTGTCCTAGGAAGGAACTAGGACAGTTGGAACCCAAATTGAGATAATTAGTGCTATGGGACAATGCTATTACTACTTACTGGAAATTTTTCTAAGCTATATTTGCTATGCCATGATATTTTTGTGAATGACCGTAAAACAACGAAGTAGTACATTAGGGGATTGTCTAGTGATATCAAGAGTGAGATTATTTCTTCATAACCTGAATCTTTCGATGAAGCTGTTCAGAGGACGTTTGATTTAATAGACGTGAAAGTGCAAGACAGGAAAGATAGTATTTGTGACAATCCGTCAAATTATGGTTTATATTTTATTCTCAAACATTTTTTAATATCCAATCCCTGCATATTACAGAATTTTCAATATACAACACTTTTAATCCACGTTATCAGTAAACTTCAAATCCTTCTATTTTCGTATCAAACACCACATCAATCTGCCATAATGTAGCTTTTTAACCTTCTTCGATTTTACTACAATAAAACGCAAATCCTCATTTCAATCTCTATATCCACTAACATAAAATCCAATTAAAATGTTCTACTACCCACCAAGTGTTTGTGAAAAATGTCTCAACCAAAAAACATACATAAAACTCATTATCCTTTTCATTACAAATCCATATCCCATATTTACTTTCTTGTTTTTTAATGACATCCTCATCTATTTCTTCGGACGGTATTTGGCCGTGCCCGTTTAGGGGCTTTCATTGTTGCCCGGATGGTGAAGTGGGGAATAAAGGGTTTCCTCGTTTGATTTCTCATCTCAAGAGACTACACCTTTCGTGCAATGAACGTAAAGACGCATTACGCGAGGCTATCTCCATGGACCATGGATTATATATGGCTCTTTAGGATACTTTAAAGGCATTTGGCCAATGGCTTTGTGGGAAGTGTATGGATTTACATGCTGTAAGTCGGGCTTGTCATCACAAAGATGGTGTGGTTCATCTTTCTAAAGGGACCGATGACACGAGTGGTCATATTGTTGGCATTTTGAAGCCTTCTAATAAAGATTCTGAGATAAACGTAACCGAGGGGGTTGCTTTGGATGTTGAGCTTCTTGATCGTGTTTTTAAATTACCTATCACTACTGTCAAAAGTATTCCTCATGGTTGTCGTTTGGCTTTTTCTCAGGCTTTTAAAACAGTTCTTTACAAGGTGGTTGCCCAACCTGATTCTGTTGCAGCATGGGTCAAGTTGTTACTTTTCCCACGATGTACGTTACAGGTGTATAAGCCCAAAAATAGACAAGCACGTAGGTCTGGAAATAGGAAATCCTTGCAACAAAGCTATATCTTGAAGTCACTAGCCACATGGGGGGAAGATGACGGTATTGAAACGTTAGTTAAGAGGATGTTTGATGGTTCTGGGTCAGGTCCGTTGGACCAGGGTGGAGGTGATTTTATGGAGGAGACAACATCAGTCAATGCCAACATCAAGCAATGTCTGCGCAAGGTTGCGGATGGGCACTTTACAGCAGCAGTGAAAGTGTTATCCTCTTCCGGTGTAGCTTCATACTGCGCTGATACCATTAAAGCCTTGGAGGCTAAGCATCCTTACAAGCCTCCCCCATCCATGCCGAGCAACGCATTTTCTGAGCCTCCCCTTGTAGCAGGAATTGATTCTGTCTTTGGTTGTATTAAATCATTTCCTAAAGGTACTTCATGCGGTAGATGGTTTAAGGGCTCAACATATCGTACATGCCTTATGTGGAGAGGGGTCTGCTATCGCCGCAGATCTCTGAAAGGTCATCACCTCGGTCGTTAATTTATGGTTAGCGGGGAGGTGTCCGCTAATCTTAGGAGAGTTTGTTGCATCTGCTCCTCTCCACCTCTCCTTAAACCAGATAACGGGATTCGACCTATTGCAGTAGGCACTATATGGAGACGTTTGGTTTCCAAGGTTGCTATGAAAGGTGTGGGTAAAGAAATGTCAAAGTAACTTTCTGATTTCCAGTTTGGAGTCGGAGTGTCGGGTGGCGCTGAGTCTGTGTTACATAGCGCTAATAGGGTGTTGAGTGAATACCATAATGATGGGTCTCTTGCAATGCTCACTGTGGACTTCTCAAATGCTTTTAACCTTGTGGATAGATTGGCATTACTCCATGAGGTTAGGGTGAGGTGTCCCTCTATTTCTTTGTGGGTGGATTTCTTATATGGGCAGGCAGCGAGATTATATATTGGAGACACATATATTAGGTCTGCCACAGGGGTGCAACAAGGTGATCCATTAGGACCTCTTCTTTTCGCTCTTGTATTACACCCGCTTATACATAATATCAGAGACAACTGTAACCTTCTTCTTCATGCTTGGTATCTTGATGATGGAACCGTTATTGGAGAGTCAGAAGAGGTTGCCAAGGTGTTAGACATTATAAAGGTGAATGGTCCATGTTTAGGTCTTGAACTCAATATCAAGAAAACAGAGGTATTTTGGCCCTCATACAATGGTGTGAAGCTCCGTGATGGTTTGTTTCCTATGGATATTCGGAGGCCGTCTTCGGGTGTGAAGCTTCTTGGGGGAGCTGTTAGTAGAGATGCCAATTTTATTAGAGTGATGGCCATGAAGAGAGCCGTGAATGCTGTTGATTTGATGAGTCTTCTTCCACAGTTACATGACCCGCAAAGTGAGCTCCTTTTACTTCGATCATGCATGGGTATTTCCAAACTCTTTTTTGGGTTAAGGACGTGCCAACCTGCACACATGGAGGATGCAGCCTTGTTCTTTGACAAGGGTTTGCGCGGGTCAATCGAGAACATAGTGGTTTGTGGAGGGCCCTTCTTTGGAGACTTACAGTGGCGACTTGCCTCTTTACCCATTCGTCTTGGTGGTTTGGGTTTGTACTCGGCAAAAGAGGCCTCTTCATATGCTTTTGTGGCCTCGAGGGCCCAATCTTGGGTGTTACAAGACCACATCTTACGTGATAGTGGTATATGTGGTATGGATGATGATTATGCTTCTGCTTTACCTTGCCTACGTGATACGATTCCAAGCTTTGATTCTAGTTGTTTCACTAATAAGGATACCGCCCCTTCTAAAACCCAACAAACATTGGCGACTACCCTTTTTTAGTGAAATAGTCAAGGATATGGAGGTCCACTTTGACATGACTTTGAGGCAAAAAGCAGTTTTTGAGTGTTTACGTGCATCACATGCTCAAGATTTCCTACTAGCTATCCCTATAAACGGGCTCGGTCAACATATGTCACCAGTGGAATACCGTTCTATTCTTAAGTATCGCCTCATGATCCCATTATTTTCGGCTGATACAATATGCCCTGTTTGTCGCAAGGCATGTTTGGATTCTTTTGGGGAACATGCGGTTTATTGTAAAGAGCTCTCGGGCTTCAAGTATCGACATGATATGGTTAGGGACGTTCTTTTTGACATATGTAGGCGTGCTGGCATCTCCGCCAAGAAAGAAGCACCTGTGAACTTCTTGACTAACCCATTAGATGGAAGATCCACACTCAGACCGGCGGATATTTTGGTTATTAGATGGGCTGGAGGAAAACATGCGTGTGTTGATCTGACTAGGGTTTCTCCTCTAGTGGGGTTGGGTAGCCGTTTTACAGCGGGTCAGGCTGCTTTGAAAGCCGCCTCATGCAAAGTGACAAAACACGAAAAATCATGCATTGAAAATCAACACGTGTTTATTCCTTTTGCATTTGATACCTTCGGTTTCCTTGCACCTGAAGCGGTGGAGCTTCTGAAGAGAATTCAGCGCGTTATGAATAGCAATGTTATGACACCTAAATCCACAGACGTGGTTTTTCATAGAATTAGTTTCGCTATTCAGAAAGGGCTTGCGGCGCAGCTTGTTGCTCGCTTGCCTTCTACAGCTGTGTAATTAAATCTGATATAATATCTATTTAGTAAAGTATAACTCAAAAATTTTTTTTTTACAGAAGTTAATTATAAAGTTCTATCAGTAGACAAACAAATAATATAATTCAGAGTAGTTTGTTCAAAAAAAACATTATTTTAATGTTATATTATGAACTCACTTATTTTTGGGAATAAATTTGGGTTTACGTCTTGAAGTAGCATCGGCTACGTTTTAACCGGAGGATTCAACGTTACGTGCTTACGTTTACACACACCGTCTTTGGTGACAGTCCGACATTTCAGGAAATAAATTTATCCGTAAATATTAATTTGGGATTTTAAATTTAAGTTAGTTCATAAACTCACAAATTTACAAGAAGAGATTAGGACTTACGATTATAATTTAACGTCCTTTACGACTAAACCGGAAACCTTAGGATTACGTATTTATGTTTTTGAACTCCGTTTTTGATGAGAAATTTTTTATGAGATTCGTTTGTGTCGTTGATTCATAATTTATAAAAACGTTTTTCATAAAACGACCCAAGGGCACGCAAATCGAGGAAACTAGAATCGAGGAGTACCCGTAAATTAGTGGGATGAGACAAGATAAATCTTGCCCCACCCCACAAATGGGTGGCAAAGCTTAAGCTACACAACACCACAAAGGTGTCAACTTAATCTTTAAGCTAAGGACACTTGTCCTTAGCCTTACACCAAAACCATTTTTACTTACAAAACTAGGTAAAAACCACCAACTCAAACCATTTACACATTTGATACATGCAAAACAACTCCAATCTCTCTCTACTCCCTATGAACATCCCATATCACCACCAACACCACCATAGATCAAAATTTACACCACAAATCTTGTGTTTAACTTGCACAAGATGATAACCCTTTGAAGACTTGTAGATTTGAGGTGATCTTAACATTTAAAAAGGAGATTTCATGAAGATCAAGGGCTGATTTCTCAAGGAGTCTACATATTCTTGGTGCTCCTAGAAGTGGTTTTGATATCTCATAAGATTGGTTACCTAAAACCAAGTCTTGTTCATCCAAAATCTCATCATTTCATCACTTTGGTGGTATACAGATTGTTCTTCCCATCCTCTTGTTATTTTGACTATGTAATCTTGTAATTTCTTTATTTATGTATATGTATATGATGATGAAAGATGATTAAAAATATTATGTGGGGATTTGGTGTTGATAGATTTTATAAACATGGTTAAAAAGATGGAAAACCATAGGTAAAATGGTTAAAATCTTGCTAATTGTGATGGCTATATAAAAACAGTAAGTAACCAAATGTTAAACTGATAAAATGGTAAAGTGAAATCAATATACAGTAAGTATTAGGTGTTATACACATGTGAGAGTTGGCCATGCAATGGAATCATAAAAATGAGTGAGATATGATCAAAACAAGTTTAGAGTTCAAATCTGCCTACACTGTTTTGGACGAATTTATTAAAATATTTCGATGTTGATTCATCAGTAGCTATAAAGGAATAAAATGAAGCACATATCATGTAGTTTCTGTGTTAAAATATTTAGGTCCTATCTCATTATATAACTCTAGATATGGATATTTTAGTGAACTTAAAATTTAGGACTGATTTTGTGAAATTAAAGTTTAATATTATTATATAAGCACTCAAATAAATATAGTATAAAATACTAACTTATATATTTCATTTATATAAATATGCATAAGGATAAATAAATGGACACTATATAAAAATGGTAGTTTGGTAAGTTTTATAAGTTATAAAAACTATATACTAAGTTTTACGTCTTTTCGGCTAGTACCGTAAAATTAACGTTTTTCGTCAATTAAAACTTAGACGATCGAACCCGTCTAATGTAAACTTTTTAAAAGTCATATAATAATATATAAGTACCTAATACAAGTAAAAACCGATAAAACCCGAACTATATAACATACGGACATTAACGGGCTAAGTTAGCATTATTGGACTATAAACCCGGCTAGTTAGTAAAACACTTATAAATTTACTTATTGGGCTTAACCCACTTGGGCCCACCATGTAAAGTATAATACTGATAATAAAAGTATAAAATAGATTAATACAAGTTAATGGACTTATAATAGGCTTATTGTACCTAAAACATATAAATAGGTAAAACTAGTAAACTAGTATAAAAGTTATCAACACATAACACTAAAATGAGTAAATGAGAATGTATAAACCCACTTGATCATCATCATATGTATAAAATCATCATATGTATACATAATTGTTATTTCGATAAAGTCATTGGACAAAAGTCTAAGACGAGTATTATTTGTCTAGGTTTCCGTGATTGAAGCACGTACCGTACATCCAAATCACCGATAACCGCCTTCCCACATCAAAGTGAGTTCATAGCCTCGCACTCTTTTAAATGTTTTCATGAAATGTTTTATAAACCCGCGAGGGAGATAACATGTTAGTTTTGATAAAATAGGACACCATTTGTCCCGATTGTTTGTTTATTGATTTGGACCCGAATGATTGTATGACCCGATGAATGATTAAAAGACCCGATAGATGAAATGAAATGGATTATTAAAGTTAGGTTATGTCACTAAAAGTTCCATTAGCATTAATTGTGAACTACCGGGATTTGGTAGACGCTTATGCATATAATAGTACTATTTGGGGACGATCACCCTAGTTCGCGCTTTGACGGTTGATCCCCGTCGTGCCACATTGATTGGTAAGCGAATTTATGTATGAGAAGATTTACACAAGCGTGATTATTGTGACGACACGCTAATTTAGATGGGCAAATTGAGTTTCGGGCTAGATACCCGTTGTTTGTTATAGTAAGGTAACAATGTCATACGGCTTATAATAATCCAAAAATAACGAAAATACTGCTTTATGCATTGAATTACGATATATTGCCTAACTAGCAATACATGGTCTTATTTTTTATTTTATGTTCTTGTTTGGGTTTTACATAACCATATTCATATAATGGTTTTTATTTAACTCTATACAACGTTATAAAACGTATTGTATGATGTTTTTAACGACAATGGTTCGTATAAGGATTTTGAAGGCGAAAGCCTATATTATGATTTTTGATAAGGATTTGTATAAAATGACTTTGGCTATTTTATGGCCTATTACAAAGATTTGTACAAAATGATTTACGGTAATAATTTTATACCGATGTTATCTTGATGGATTTAATTAAAACTCTATGAATTCACTCGGCTTTTTCGCTGACCTTTTCTTTTAACATGTTTTATCTCAGGTACTTGAAGGTAATTCTCGGGAAGACAACAAAGAATTCATGGCCCGCACTTAAATAATAATTTCCATTCAAATGCTTTGTAAAACTTGTATGAAATACAATGACTTGGGACCTATGTAAATTTGATATTTATGAATGGAAATGCTTTATTATTAAACGACGCGAATTTTTAAGCGTTGTCGATGATACGAGTAATATGCTATCCCGTAACACCAACGAGTCTTCCGCTGTATTGAATTGTGTATATTTGGGGGTGTTACAGTATTGTTGAAAACAATAAGAGAAAGTGAGAATCTGCTAAGTCCAACCAGAATCAAGGTCAGAATTGCAAGGATTACAGTACTAACAATAACTAAAGACATAACCGAAATCAGTATTTAAACCATGGAAGAAATGATGGGATTCGTGCTGCCACTGTGTCTAGAAGTGACAAGATAAATCTCGAGTGTGTTTGCTGTACTCTATACCATGTAGATAATTTTCCACAATTGCGACTAGAGTTAGAAAAACCTGGTCATAAAGCTGCTAAGTGCAGAACAAGAGGATTAGTCAATGAAATTAGTATCCATGGAGTTGTGATATGATTTAGCCGTGGCAAGAAAGAATACAAGCAAAGGAATTGTCCAAGAAAAGGAAATTGACAAGATAGGAATGCTGCCGCTCCAGTTTACATTTGAATGATGTTGACAAACCTTAAGGTCTTAATGTTGTAAATGGTATATTCTTACTTGCAATTATTTATGTCAGTATGTTGTTTGACTACAGATCAGATAGAAACTGTAGAAATGTAAAGATATAGTTGTTTTATCAACGGAGAGTCAATAAGATTGACAATTAACTATGATGTGGAGTTAACTGATGGAAAGGTTGCTAGTGTTAGTTTTACACTGAGAGTGTGTTCCTCGAATTTAGGAAAACAGGTGTTTAGCATCGACTTGATGCTCAAAGAGTTGGAATCTTTGGATGTGGATTATTGGTATGAATTGGTGAATGGTGCGTAGTGCTGATGCTTGAGATTGGACTAATCTTCACTATAAATTGATAGCTGCTGGTTTAGATTTTGCTGCGAAGCTGTGTGTTGAATGTAAGAATTGATGAGTGAACTTTCCGTTTGAAAAAGTATCTTGTTTGGAAACAAGGAAGTATGCAGAAGAGGGATATGATGTATTCCTAGCTCAGGTAATTAGTGATAGGGTAGTTAAGGAGAAATTTGGAGATCTGTTAATGATTCGAGAGTATTATGAAGTTTTCCTGAATTTTTTGCAAAGTTGCTTCCGCCTTATGAAATGGAGTTCGTGTCGATTGAGTATTGTGAACAATAGGTGTAGTGCTTCTGCGTTTCGTTGTGTAGTGTTGCTGCGTTCTGTTGAGTAGTATTTGTATGCCTTATCATTTGGCACCGTCAGAGTGGAATGAGTTATCTGGTCAACTGCGAGAAGTGATGGATAAAGGATGTATTAGATTAAGTTTCGTTACAGTGATGATCGTCTGTGTTGTTTGTCAAAGAAGGATGGATTGTTTCGGATGTGTAATGATTATCGAGAGCTTAGCAAATTGACAGCCAAGAATCGGTATCCATTACCGAGGATTGATGATTCGTTTGATCCTTGCAACTTGTTTGGATCTAGAGTATACTCAAAAATCGCTTTGAGTCCTGGTTATCATTAACTAAGAATTAGGAAGGAAGATGTTCCTATAGTTGTTTTCCGTACTTGATGAGGGTACTTTAAGTTTCACGTGATGTTTTTGGATTGACGAATGCGTCTACCATATTCATGGACTAGGTGAATCTTGTATGTAAGATGTGCTAGGATGAGTTATTCATTATATCTATTGAAGATATTCTATTGTATTCCAAGAGGAAAGTAGGAACATAAGTAGCATATGAGGATAATTTTTGGGATGGTTGGAAAAAGAGAAACTGTATGTAAAGTTTTCTATGTGTGAATGTTGGTTGAAATATTTATGTTTTCTAAGGCGGTTGTTTGACAACAAAGGTATTCGTGAAGATCTTGCCAAGATTGAAACGATCAATGATTGGTCGGTAAAACGACGTCAACGGAAATCTGTTAATTCCTTGGTTTAAGCTGGGAATAATCGGAGGTTTATCGAAAGGTTTTCACTGATTGTTAAACCATTGATTAAGCTGACTAAGAAGAATTGGATGTGTGAGTCCCACTTATACATCTAAATTGTAAGTTTCGAGATCTGATTCTTATCAGATGAGGAAGTTGTATTCTGAACACTGAAGGGTAGATTGTGTTCTGCACCGATGTTGTCGTTGTTGAAAGGGTTTGAAGTATTTATAGTTTATAGTTTGTTGTGATGCGTCTCATAAGGGTTATGTAGTTGTGGTGTTTGTTTTGAGATGGTAGAAACATTACTTGTATGGAATCAAGTGTGTAGTGATAAAGGATCATAGAAGTTGCTCCATAATTAATTTCTTGGGATGACAAAGGAAATGAGTAGAGGATTACCTGTTGTATATTCGGGTATTTGAGTATGTTGGTGGTTATGACTGTGAGTGATTATGGCTACGAGATTCGCTACCATCCGGGAAAGGCGAATGTGGTAGCTAATGCACTTATCAGGGATAAAAAGGGGAAAATCTTTTAAGATATGAGTTTTGGTAATGACAAGAAGTGTGGGCTTGATAGCAAGGATATGAAATTTTATGTTAGTGGTCTGATTTGAGAAGGAGGTCAAGGTAAGTGATTTCGACATATTGTCAACTTATGGAAATGATTTTGTTGTAACGCCAAGTTAGGTATGGTATATTGAGCACTCCTAACATACCTAAGTTGAGAGAGTGAGACTTAGTGATGAAGGAATCTCACAAGTCAAGTAATAGATACATTCTGGTTTGAATAAAAGATGAAAGTTGAGTTGAGTACTGTGTGTTATACACAGAATGATGAACAGGGTGAAAGGAAGATTCGAACATTGAACGGTATGCTTGTGCGTGTGTGATTGACATAGAAATTGTTGGAATTTTTATATGACGATGATTGTCATGCTAGTAATGAGGCTGTACTACTGATGGTACATAAAGAACTTCAAATTATGAAGGGTAAAGATCGTGAGTTATGGACGTAAGATTAGGCTTTTGGTGCATTGCAGAAATGTAGGTGGAATTGAATGAGTAAACTAGAAATGATATTGGCAATATTGATAAGATTGTATGAGTTAAAGATCGTTTATTAAGTAACAAGGAATGGTCAGAAGGGTTATGTTGGCAATCGAAGGAAATCGATGGAGTTTGAAAATGGGAAACATGGTTATGCTTAAGGTGTTGTTATGGCGGGTGAAATTTGTTTTGAGAACAACAAGGAAAGAATTCAACTTGAAGATAAGTTGCTTTTGAAAGAAAGAACTGTGAAGAGTTCTTATGAGGACGAAACATAATGAGAATTATATTGTGAAGATACAATAATTCCAGGAGTGGAATCTGAAATGGTGAAGGAAGCATGAGGAATTCTTTAAGGAAAAGAATTCTCTTTTGTTTTGGAGGTATGGGATGTGAGTATAGAGGGGCCGAGCGCCGGGACGTCGCTCTCTTTTAGGAGGGTAGGATGTGACAACCCAAACCTGACGTCATTTATTTAATATTATATAATATTATTTTTACGAATGATTTTGAAATTTTTGATGAGTTGAATGATATGACGATTGATGGTTTTATTTAAAACCAACGTTGGAGGTCTTACTTTTATCTTTTTACTAATAGCGAGGATTATTAGTGACCACGATATCGACGGATGCCTGAGATTTTATGTTTTATCAATTGTTTTCTCGATGTTTATATTTTTGACGTTTTTATTTTAAGTTCGTATTAAGTCGAACCGGGATCATATTATTATCATATTTTGAGTGCGTTTTAACTTTTGAAAAGTATTTTTACGAAACCCTAGCCTCGTAAATATTTTCAAAATTGACAATTTACATTTTCCACCCTTACAACTATTTAATTGCATTTTGGACCAAAACTATCATAAATTGGCAAAACAAGCCCCTCCACCCCACTATAAATAGAATTTCTACTAAGAAAAACACATAGAAAATGTGTGAAAATAAAAATCATCTCTCTCCTCCCTCTCTCTTTGAAATGTCGTCCACCACCCCACACCAAAACCCATTTGACTTTAAAAATTACTTTGAATCAAAGAAATCTAAGACAAGTCCCATGTTGCAAATTCCATGGTGATTCTAATGGTATAATTTTTATACACTTGCAAGAACATTTTTTTTCATATGATCCATGAATGTTTGATTCATTTTTATGCTTGTATGTTGTTGATTTTATTATTATTATATACATATTTTCATTATTGCATGTTTGAAATTTTGAGTGGGTAACTTTTTGTATGATCATTTAAATGTGTTATGGGTTAGTTATGTTGTTAGTAATGATATTAGGGTGATATTAGGCATATGAGAATGATTAAAATGTGGTGAAAAATTAATTTTGATGGATTTTTAAAAGTATATTTTTAAACAGATTGTTAAACTTAATTTTCTGAAAATATGAGTTTGAGTTTGAGATGAACTAACTAGATATTGTTGTAGAGAATTCTTTTAGCTTCGATTTGATATAAGATAGAGCTACTTGCTCCAAACGAGCGAAAAGTTACGTTAGTTTGATTATTCGTGTACCGGGAAACGAGTATCGTCACAATATATAATTGTTGTCGATATTTGGATCGAATCTCGGGGACTATAAAATGGATTTTTAAAGGGAGTCATGGACTGATATTGGATTATAAGTATGAGGATGTTGAGTTATTTTCAAAGTTGAGTGTCGGTTTTATAAACGGAGAAAAATAAATGGTTTAAAAGACTATAAGAGTTGTTGACGTAAAACTGTCCGGTTTTTGTAGTTCAACGATGTGTCGGGCAGGGAACTTTAAAAGTAAAATCTTTTGATGGGCTTTTAACAGGTCTTTCTATATATATTAAGTGAGGTCTCTGATTAGTATCATAAATATTTGATGTGTTTAAGTGGGGCAAACGAGCCCGTACATTTGGTGTGTACCGGCAGATTTTTATCGAAAGAATTGACTAATAAAGTAAACATATAGAATGAAGTAAAAGGGTCACTTGAATTGTTTTCATTTTGGGTTGTGTGTGATTTTATAATTTTGAGTTTGATGTTACTATGTATGGATTTTACTCGAATTTATTATTGATGAATGCGCCTTATTTGATAGGTTGCGGTTTTTGTGTTTATCGGGCATCAACTATCGTCGAAGATCGTCTTACTACTGCTATTACTCCAGGTGAGTCTATAGCCTCGCTTTTGTAATTGTTTGAATGATTTTAAAACCCGCGAGGGGATACATGCTATTTGAAAGTAAAATAAACACAAGTCATGATTGATTGTTTGGACCCGAATGTTGCCTTTGTTGCCCTTGTTGTTTGAATTGTATAAGTACCTAATTTACAAAAGTCCCTAAATTCTTGAGCCGTTAACTATCTTATGACTTGAAGTTGTGAGTTGGGAATAGCCTCTTATTCTAATAATAGTACTATTGGGCTGACGACCCTATCCGAGACCAGGGCTTTACGCTGAGTAACCCGCTGGGAAGGATAATTTTACGAGAATGAGAATTGGTATTCTTGCAAATGTTACCCTAGTAGGGGCACTTGAAATTTCATCTAGTCATGCCGGCTTTAGGCGTGGGTGACTAAGTTAAGGGGTCCGTGTCATGAGCTTAATACAATTCAATAGCTATTGCTATATGCCAGACTTCTTGACTAATAGATTGTATGCGCACAATTCTATTAAATGATCTTGATTGATTTTTCTCTTATGTTCAAATGTTGACTTGGAAAACCTATAGACTCGCTCAACCATTGTGTTGATGATTTTAAGCATGTATTTCAGGTATTGAAGATGATGAATTGCGGAGCTTGCTGGAGAAGGATTGCGGATTGCTTTTGTGGTGATTGGTCTAAAACGGATTTCTTTCCCTTTTGACATAAAAATAATACTGTATGGTCGAGTACTTCGGTAAACTGTTGGTGGATTTGATAAAGTCTTTGGGGGACCTAAATATTACTCTGATATTTCTAAAATTGTTTTACTTGGGATTGAAAGTTTTAGACAGTGGTTAAATTATATTCTTTTATATTTCAAATTTATCATTTTGAGTTTGTTCGAAATGTCTTGTGTAACAATGTTTGTATTTAGCACCCGAATGTCTATTTCCGCCGCGCAATGTAATTTGGGGGTGTTAAATATATGGTGGTCTATTAGGAGTATTGGTATTACCCAATCTGTTTTGATTAAAGGTCTTACCAACAAAAGAGGTGGTAGTCATTTTAGCCTCAGTGTGGTCAGAGTTCTTAGGAATGCCCCTATGAGATTCCTCTCTAGACACTGTAGCATAGGTCTCCTTCACATCAGGAAGAGGATCCCTAGTGAGGATAGCACTCCTAATAGGCCGATAACACTCATCAAGACCCATTACAAACTGCATCAGCCTCACGATCTGCTGATGTAGTGCCAGCCCAGTGCTAGCAGGACAAGTACACTTAACAACACTAACACACTTAGGAAGTTTAGTAAAAGCATCAAATTCTCTCCAAAGAGAGTTTAATCTATGATAGTAATCAGCTAAAGTACTACCCCTTTGTTTAACAAACGCAACTTTTGAAGCAAATTATAGACAACATAACCATCCACCTTATCATAAGTTTCATTCACATCTTTGCACATAGTGGCAACATTTTCAGAGTAAACAAGACCCATATAAATATCAATAGAAACAACATTCATGATCCAAGAAAGCTCCATAGCATTACATCTATCCCATTGAGCACACAAAACATCATCAGTGTAAGAATCCCTTATACAAGAACCATCAACAAAGACATACTTGTTTCTAGCTTATAAAGCAAGTTTCGTAGCATTATTCCATATTCTATAGTTTTTAGTACCGAGCAGTTTAAAAGGAACTAAGACAGAGATAATGTTATCACTATTATGAATGTGAAGTTGATTACCAGCATTCAAATTGCTAATAAGAGCAACTAGAATAGGGGTAGTTTCAGGAAAACCTCTACCACCACCATTCCCTCCACCACTACCAAAAGGTGCAGGAGGAGGAGGTATACCACTCATATCTTACAATGACATAAGAAACAATAACCAACAAGCTTAAGCAACAATAAACAACAATGAGCAAACAGAACAACTATACAACAGAGCAACAATAAGACCAACAATAAACAAAAGCAATCAAAAAATAAGCAATCAACAAATAAATAATCAATAAATAATCACACAAAAAATGGATCACCAAGAATGCTAGATGTGGACTGGGATTGGCTAGAGCAGGTATCCACACCAGTTAAGGCTGGGGGGTCAAGATGTTAACCGAATCCATTTGCACCCACACACTAGCAACAATAATCCAAAGAGTAACCAAGAAATAGGAAGATGGAAAAACAAAAGATGACTTACAGTGCGATAAGAAACCAATATAAAAAAATAGACACCCAATCTCTAGATTCACTTAGTTTAGAGGATGAGTGAGACAAGAACAGAAAACCCCAAAAAATAAAATTAAGGTTTCAAAACACTAATTTTATTTTACCTGTATTCAACAAAAAAATCAACAGCAACACCAAGAAAAAAAGGCACCACCAATATAAGCTTCTAAAACACCAAGGAACGAAGATCCCGAAAAATTAAAATTAGGGTGTCCGAAAACCCTAATTTTACTTTTTAAGAAAATCAACGGCACCACAATAAAAGCTTCCAGAACGTCAAGGAACCTCAAGAACACAACCCGGATGCAAAAATCTAAAAATAAATTTAGGGTTTCAAAAACCCTAATTGGTCAAATGATAGATCTGAACCAGTATATCAAGAGAGAGAGCGTAAATCAAACAAAAGATCGATACTCAAATCTTTGATACCATGTTAAAACATGATAAACAAAGTGATAACACTGATCTTTCACCCAACCAACCACTTGGTAAATATTATTAAGAAACAAAGTATAAAACAGATTAGTCCTCAAACGAGTGCTAATTGAACGATCACAAAGGAAATAGTTTGAGATCGTCCCAACTAGGTTCATCCGATCTCCCTCACAACACTCATTGTTTGTTACATGATAAAATACCTCCCATATGTTAAGCCACAAACGGGTATCAAAGATAAGAGAGAAGAGAGAGCAATATCACACGAAGTGTGTGTGAATAATAAGATTTCTACCCTAGCTCTTTGAGAGCTAGGGTAATATAACAGTTAAGAACCAACGGTAGAAAACCCCATAAACATAGTCCGTGATAGGCAAGTCGAACAAGAGCCCAAGAGTGCAAGAATGAAAAGATGGTAGAAAAATTCCCCCATTCTTCAACCTATTATAAAAAGAGACACAAAGGGAAAACAAAAAATGTAATATAGGAGCAAGTGTTGGTCTGTTTGAATTTCAACACATGCGTTGTGCTTAGGACTCTTCTTCATTCAAAAGTTTTCCTCAGCTTTTGGTAAGTTCATGTTCCTTGAGATTGATCAACCTACATCAGTCGGTACCATCGCCTATTTGCATATCAACCAAACAAAAGGACTTTATTTCTGAATCTACTTAGGTTTCAATATTTTACGTCTGTTATGATATTCATGCACAAGAATTAGGTATGTGGAAGGCTAATATTCGAGATGATGATGTTCCTTCTGACTCTAAATCCGACACGGCTAATGATACCACATCTTAACATCATTCGAAAGAACATTTTGACACCAATATGACATGATTTTTTATGAGACTTTACCTTTTAAATCCTCCTAGGAAATCCTTAAAGAGAAACTAAGCCCAACTAACTCATCAAAACCTAGTTTCCCTCCAGGATTTGAGAAACTTATAAACACCAAGAAAGATTTCTCCTCTCCTCTAAAGTATCTTCCAACTATAGACGGGTTCTCTATCATTAATGAAATTTCTCAAACCATCTAATTAATAAGTGTTATAGGATATAATGTCAAAGAATTTCGTAAGGCCATCCAGGCCCTAATAAATGATACATGATATTTTATTTTTGATCAATAAATATCTTATTTATTAATATAAGAGGGTCTTGAAAATATAAGAAACGAAGATGGGTGAAAGAACTATGTTTTAAGCATAATGTCCATTTCCTCAATATTCAAGAATCAAAGATGATAAGGTTAGAATTGTTCTGGTTGAAAACTATGTGGGGGAACTATTCTTTAAATTTTGCATGTAGTATGTCTAGAAGTTATTCTGGGTGTCTCATTTCTATGTAGGACACCTCACTTTTTGAAAAGTCTAATATATGGTATGATGATAAATCCATCATTGTTCAAAGTATATGGCATTATTTTGATGCTAATTTTTATATCGTGAATGTTTACGACCCTCCGGAATCACCGGTTAAATCCTATTTGTGGTAGCGGCTTCAAGAGTTCTTTTTGAATACCCAAGGCAATAACGTTATATTTGAAGAATTTAATGAAGTTCATATTGAATCTAAAAGATGTGGCTATATCTTTTCTCACTGTGAGGCTCAAGCATTCAATTCCTTTATTGACAACTTGGTTCTTAGTGAAATCCCTAAGGGAGGCCGTCTTTATACTTGGATGAACAAGGTTGGATCTAACCTAAGAAAATTTGATCGCTTCTTACTGTCTCATGATGTTACTACCATTTTTCCAGACCTCAAAACTATTGTTTTAGACACAACTTGATCCGATCACAACCCTGTTCTCCTGTACGTTGATAAAATTGACTTTCACCCATATCCTTTAAATTTTACAACTCTTAGATTCAACGAAGAATTTCATCTTACGCATCGGGGGCATGTCTCTCTCAAGCAAAAATTAAAATTCTTCAAGACGGAAATTAAAAATGGTGTCCTGATTATAACATCAGGAATACCTCTCGTTTGCATATCATTCAATCTACTCTCAAAGATTTAGAAAAGAAGAATGATTCGTCAATTCCTACTGATGAAAAGCTTCATTCTCTTATCTAACTGATGAACGAGCGAGATGATCTAGATCGTATCTTATTTTGGATTTAGCTCAAAAAGTTAAAATACAATAGGATATAGAGGAAGATGAGAACTCCAAATTTTTTCATTGTATCCTCAAACAAAAATGTCGTTATCAATCTATTCATGGGATCCTAGTTGAAGGCGAATGGGTTTCTCATCCTCAGTATATAAAAGATGAATTCTACAAGTTCTACAAAGACAAATTCAAATCAGCGGATTCATCTTTTGGAGTGAACTCGATTATAGGATTTCGCTACTCTTACCTAAAAGATGCTATTATGCTCCAACAACAGGCTACTATCGATGAAATTTGTAAAGCTGTTTGGGATTGTGGTAGTTTTGAATGTCTAGGGTCGGACAGATTTTCATTTCAATTTCTCAAAACTAACTTGAATTTATTTCAAGATGATATAGTGAGCCTAGAACCTTGACCAAAGGTACGAACTCCCCTTTCATAACATTGATTCCAAAAACCCCAAACACCATCCTTATTAAATATTTTCACCAATATCTCTCATTGTGATGCAATATACAGTTATAACAAAGTTACTTGCTAATCAACTTTCTTCTTCCCTCGAGAAGCTTGTTAGTCCAACTCAATATGAATTCATATCGGGTCACAAAATCCTCTATGGACCTCTTATGGTTAGTGAAATCATTGAATGGTATAGGTGAAGGTTTATTAACATCATAACAATTATATAAAACCCTATGCGAGATCAAAGCACACATATAGCGGAAGCGATTTAACAAGATCATAATAACACATTTATAATTAATCGAATTAGGGTTACATACCTTTACGCTAAAGCAAATCCACAAGAAGAAGGACGAATCACCAACTCATGTTAATACCGTATATCACCAAGATATAGTCTAAAGTAAGAGTATATTACGATCTTGTACACACGTAATACAACGAGCTAACCATGACTCTAGCACGTGTAAACCGAGATTTAACTCTTGTGCAAAATCTACCCAACAACCCTTGAGAGGGGCTAGGACTATATTTATTTCAAGCCGAATACCAAGAAAAATCAAACCGAAACCCTTGTCGGTTTATTTGAGTCGATCAGTCAAGAGAACAAGGGAGAGAGATTATGTGTGAATTATGAGGGTATGAGATGTTTATATAGGCCTTAATAACTTGAAGTCCAAGATAAACAAATAAAAGGCAAGTGACAAGTTTCCTTTTTTTCTTCCCCCTCCCCTTTGGTGTCGAAAGTCGGTAACACCCACAAGGGTGTTCCAGAATCTTCTTTGTTTCTCTTGTTTGTTCCACAACTATTGTTTGTGTAGAATGATGATAATCTATGATCCTATCAAGAGGGTTGTTGTTTCTAGAGAGAGAAACTAGAGAGAGAAAGATGGAGAGAAAATGTGTATTTATTATGTAAAAAGTGAAACACCCAACACCCTGTCCATCAAAGGAGAGGGCTTATATACCCAAGTCCTTAGTGGAGTTGGGCCTTCCAACCCATGGACAGGCAAATGGGCTTGGTTAATAATGTAAATATAGTAACTTTCTAACTACGAGCTAACAACGTTTAATAATATTGTTGGAGTAACCGATACTTCTAACATATGTTAAAAACGTATTTCCAACAATATCCCCCTAAGGGAGGTCACTCCAAATTACAAAGTTCTAAACCTAGCATACTATACTAAGTCTTCGTTCTTGAGCTCGTAGTTGTTTCTCTTTTCTTCTTTTTCTTTTTCGGCTTGTGAATATGTTGTAATAATTTTTGAGCTTTGGCTTGCAACATGTTCTTTTCGCTTTGACTTGTCTTGTAACTTGAGATCATCTTCATGTGTAGTCTTTGCCTTCTTGTGATGTTTACCTCTTTGTGACTTCATGTCCCACATACCTATCCTTTTTTGAATTCTTGAAAGTCCCAGAGTTGATACAACGGAAGACTATTAGGTCAGACTTTCTTGAATTTTGCTGAAATATTTGATGCAGAAGGATTAAGTATGCGAGGATGACTTCATCAGGTACCCCGCAACGCCACCATCTTCAAATGTAGCAACATAATAAGACATGAATAAAATGGCTTTGACATTTTATTCTGATTCGGTAGCATTTTACCTCCGGTCGGTGAAGACCGTTGGACAATAATAAATATCGTACTTGTGACAGGTAGCTCTAACTAAAGAACTCCTTGACAAGATTTCGCGGGTAAACCCGGTCTCTTTATTCGACCGTCCAAAGCTAACTACGAACATAAAGAGTGAATCACTTGGACAATAGATATCCTTATGATTGAAGCCATCAATTCATGAACCTGGAACAAGTGATTTTCAATTAAGATTTTCACCATCGTTGCTTTCCAGTTGTCACTATCTTGATTCTAATAGAATCTTGCTTGTCACCTACCACAATGCCGTTTGATGTTGACACTGGAAGGATTTCCACTCTTCATTGTGAACACTAAAGAGTGCCACTCTGAGTGTTCTGGCAAGATCACTTGGATTTTGCATAGAGGCCCTGGAACAAGTTTAATCTCAATTAAGAGTCAAACCATCGTTTCTTTCCAGTTATCACAAGATTAGTTCTTAAAGAACCGCACGTGTCACCTACCATGAGTTTGTTTGATGTTGGCTCAAGCAGGATTTCCATCTTGATTGTAATACTTTCGTATTACTCATATGTTCTGGAAATATTACAAGAATATTGCCTAGGGCTTATAAAAAATCTTTCTTGTTTTTAAAATTGTGTCCTAATGAGACTGTTGATGAGCTCGTGGCTCTAGACTAAATAGTGCATTTTGTTTTGGTGAGCGGAGGCTGGAGAGGATTGCCACCTTTTCAATATCAATTTATTCGGAGTGAATAAACCGATAGATAACGTATTGAGCTCCATGTCATTAAAACTAATATCTTTTGAGAGATATTTGAGTTGGCTGGGAGGGGTTGTGCATCGCATCACTGGGTCCATGATACTTTGTCTTCAAGATGAGTTGACCCGGTTTCTGTCTAAGTTGTAAGGAGGGATTCTTTCTTTACACCCTTTATCTTTACATTTCGTTTTCATTCTTCAACCCCTTCAATGCTTACCAATACATCATCACTAGCACCTTGTTGTGATTGTTCTAGTGCTAGCATCAGTACTTGGTCGGCATTCAGCTACGTTCACAATCCATTCCCCATCTTTCCTAAGGACTTCTATTTCTAATTATGTAATTGTCCTTGGGAAGATCCCTCCGGTTCTGGAAGAATCATTGGACTAGCACCTAATCCTACCACCCTTTTGTCACCACATCCGTCGTGAACTAAGTGTGTTTTGGGTAAGTGTTTGTCTTCATGAAAAATTCCTTAAAATCACTGAGGTACTTGTGATATAAATATCAATAGTTTTTGTACCTTTAGCATTTTGACAACAAAATGCTCCCCCTTAAAATATGCATAGCACATATCAAGTTGGATTTTCCAGTAAGCCCTTTCCATTTTTAGCCACATATGTTTACAAATCTCCTTAATCCCATTTTCTCCCCTTATCCAATATGTTAATCATCAATATTTTGGATATTAATGGATTAACCGGTCTCTGGGTAACAAAATGAAATCATTTGTTGGCCATAGAACATATCAATGCTCCGCCTCAAGTTAATGAGGGTTAGTTGTAGTGGTTGAGTATGATATATTTTGAAAGATTTAGAATCTCGTGAGAAATTCTTGAAAAATTATCATACTTTCACACTACAGCAAGCCACAAAAGCACAATATTCACTGTATTTACATATTCATAAGTGAAAGATCGAGTTGACCTAAGATAGTACGACCCACTTTAAATGGATCGTTCCATTAGCTTGTGGTGCGCTCCATATGGTCTTCCACCAACAAATCGTTCTAGAATTCTCATAAGACGTCTTTCCCTTAGCTTTTCATCAATTTTCTTGATCCCGTAGTTGTCACTCTGCCGAAAACCCGGGTGCCAATCTACAGTGACCTCTGGAAGAGTCTTGTTATCGTTGAGATGCAGCAACTTTTCTCGGATATGTTTGAGAGTTCCGTCACTGAATTTGTTGATCTTTGGAATTCTCATAAACTTCATTAGTCCACGCCCATTCAAATAGAAAATGTCGTGAATCGGGTCAGTGGTGCTGGTGTATGGAGATTTTCCCTTATGCCTAGGCAACACTTGAGTACGTAGACGAGAAAGATTCAGCTTCCTTTGATAACTTTCTACGCCAAGTTGCAGATCTTCAACTCTTTTCTTGATGACAATTTGACGTGTGTACATTCTAAGAGCTGAATTCAAGGCAATGATTTCTTCAGAGTTCAATTGTCTGAGCGTGTTGTGAGTTATCAGAAGCAGCATGTCTTCAATATCTTCGAGACGAAGAAGTGGAAAATCTCATTCTTAGATAGTGTAGATATTATCGTCATCTCTTTTAATTCTGATCTCTGTCAAGTGGTGATAGCCTATTTTGGGTTGAATCCTAACTCCTTGGATGCTTCTGATTCGGAGATTAGAAAATACTTGAGAACCTGAGTTGTTCAGACATGCATAGTTGTAGGCGCGTCGCACACGCTCGTCCTAATGTGAAGCTCCCAATTCGGCATATCGATCATATTCAGAATAAACTTTCGATACCCAGAGACGATTGACTTTTTCTTCTATCCATGGTATTGACTCCCAATTTGCTGCTTTTAGCAAATTAAATGATGTCGCATACTTGTTTGCTCCCTTGAGCAAGTACTCTAGATCATTATTGACGAAGAATTCAAGTGTAATTTGATCATCATCTGCAACTATCGGGAGAGGAGGTTTTTCAGGTGCATGAAGACCTTCTCTTTGAGTAGTTCTCATTGCATTCAGAAGCTCATTAGCGTTGTACTCATATTCTATTCTGCTGATCTTGGATTTAGCAAGAAGGGTGGGATCTTTGAGTCCTCGCACAACCACTGCTTGGGTTATGTTAGACCCATAGGTATACTGCAAGTATCTTGAAAAATCTATAGGATTGCTGAGGAATTGGGAGAAGTCAGCTTCATCATCCTTTGTCAGTGGACGAAGTGCAACAACGTTGGACACCCAAGGTTGTACGGGTGCATTTTCATCTTCCTCGAGTGTATCCACCCATGCTGGTTCACTTACTCTGGAACATCAAGAACTTGAGTAGATACATGAACATCAACAACAGGTACGGCTTCAGTTTCTGGTATGTCTTGGACTTGATCTGTGACAACCCAAACCCATGGTCATTATTGAATTATATTTTCACGTATATTTTGAAATTTTTGACTTGATTGATTGTTATGATGATTGGTGATTTGATTTCGATGAATGTTGGAAGTTATATTTTTCAGTTTTGACGAGTTTCTAGGATTATTAGTAATGACGATATCAACGGATGCCCGAAATTATACGTTTTAGTTTAGACATGTCGTTAATTAATATTTTGACGTTTTTATTTTTAATTTTGTATTAAGTCGTGTCGGGACTATATAATATCATATTTTTTGTGCGTTTTAAGTTTTGAGAAGTATTTTTATAAAACCCAAGACCCGTAAATATTTTCAAAAGTGACTAATAGTCATTTCTCGCTTTTTAACCAAGTATTTGAATTTTGGTCCACAAGAATTGTAACACCCCCTATTTTACAAGGCAGGGGAATATCAACTTTGGGTGTTACTTCATAGCACATCGCACACAGTCATAGTAAACGACCTCAAAAGAGACGTTTTATAAAATAAGCCATTCGACAATCAGAGTTTCAATAAAAAGAGGTCCCAACAATTCATACAAACTTCATTAAAAATAAAGATTTGTCAAATGTATCGAATGGAAATTATTTGTTTTTCCTTTACTTTATCCCGCGTGGCTCCATGCTCCAGCTCCTCTTAAACCTATACACCTGATAATGCATGCTAAAATGTCAACACAATGGTTGAGTGAATTCATAGGTTTTTAAATAAACAATCATGTGTTTTTAGTTAAACCATAAAGCATTTGAACACAAGAATCTCATCCACTGTCAATATTGTAACACATACAATATCCAAAGTCCGCGCTATTCTACTAAGCCATGACACCGAAGCCTTAAGTATAATAATGCCCTAGTTATGTATTTTGCCGAATACCCCCTTACTTCTAATACAACACACCTGGCTGAGCCTCCAACCCACAGGTGCGACCTGCCCAGGTGGGGGCCATCCCCGATGGATCCATCCGTCTGTACCAGCGCCTACCCATTACAGGTAGTCAACGGTTCATGGGTTTTAGGGACTTTCCAAATTTTGGCAATACAACACTTAGCAAATAGCGGTTCACAATCAATACAATCAACACTTGTGTTCATCTTTCAAAAGTATTTAATCAACCATCTTACATTCATTTAGAACAACATGTATTCGTTCAACGCATATAGCAAACTACATGTTTATTCATAAACATGTATTCTCTCAAAACCATATATATAAACATCATATATTTTTATACCAAGAGCATGTATTCCCCCTCGCGGGTTTATAAACACGTATAAAGAAGTAAAAGCGAGGCTATGAACTCACCTGATATAGCCATTATACGTTTATCGAGGATGAAACAACAGATTACGATACACTACTTCACGAGATATCAATCGCTCATTGATCGAGAACGAGATGCCCAACGGTCGACATATGATCGAGCGAGACCTATAATGACGAGATGCGTCTTAGGTTCGAGACTATACATAAGTCATACATATATGTAAATAGTTCACTTTAGTAAGTTTGGACATTGCATAAGTTTATAAAACTTTTCATAAAACCTATGATAACAATTTACCATATATTTTCTTATTTTGATAACTACGCCCATTCTAGCCCATAAGTGGCCCACTACACATTTATATAACCTAAGTCCATTTCAAACTCTGTATAGAACTATAAATTTAGTAATAATCTCAGACCCAATAACGGATCAATAGCCATTGTAAGTGTATGTTGGGCTTTTATGGCCCAAATCCACTTTATATGCATTACGGGTTCTAAAACGTCTCGTAATAATCTCGTTCACATCGTTTCGGCCGCCATTTTCAAACCGTAATGAATTGATAAACTACCCAACTGATGCTAGTCCTTTATGACTTTATCTATAACCCATAGGTTAACCTTTTCCATTGGTTCGGTATTCTTCTATGATTTTTCTGTCTGTGAAAACAGTATGTTTAAAATTGAGCTATATTCATATTTTAGCCACAAATCACTCTCCGAGCATTATCACGGGTCGCGTTACCCGGTAAAATCACCACAAAACATTGGCCTATCATCCCATAAACTTAAAGAAACCTCGAATACTACTGATCATATTCGTTTTTACTGGTCTTTCTACTGACCTAAATATAGATGTCAAAACTAACACCTAAGGCTTGTTTAGCTTGATATTTTCTTGTTACAAGTTCTTATACAATGTCCAAAACGACCAAATATATATTAAAACATATATATACAGCGGAAATGAAATAATACACATGATCCTTGTTATAAAAATTGAATGAAAATAGTTACACAAAAATAAACAAGGTGATTCTTACATTGAAGGATAAATAAAAATTAAGGTAATACACCAGGACTTCTTAATAAGTGCGAAAACACTTATCCTTTTACCACTTATTTCCAATAATAACAAGACCAAAACGTGTATTTTATGTCGTAAAAATCGGAATTATGCGTGGTTTGTGTTTTTATTGTGTTTTAGGACCAAAAGATGAAAAAAGGAATAAAACACGGGCTTTCACGGGCTTTTATCAAAGAAAACGAGAAAAGACGAAGTCAAGAGATCAAGAGTGCTAAAAGAACGGATGTCCAAGACCTATTCTGAAGATTTATCGAAGAAAAAGTCTAAAGACGGAAGTTTAATGAAGTCGAAGAACTCAAGTCTAAATTATAGAAGAAAATTATTAAGACGAGTTCAAATCCCGAGACGACGTCGAGAAAGACAAAGATTTAAATCGAGTCGAGAAGAAAAGAAGGAAGCACACCACACATGCACTTCCCATTGCCCTATAAATACCCTCCTAATCACATTAGGAGGGTGGTTAGCTAGTTTCACTTTTAATTTTTTCCTTTCTAGTTTTTAGAGAGAGAAAGTTCCAAACTTTCTCTCACTAAGTTTTTCATCTTTTCTTTCTTTTAATCTTTCAAGTTTAAGCTTTTTGTATTTGGATTTAATTAATCAAAATTCAAGTTTAAGTATTTTGTTATTTAATCTCTTTCTACATTTCTTGGTTTTCTTTAACTTTTGATCCGAAATTTATACTTCATACGTTTGATTTGATGATTTCGTGTTTAAAAGGTTAAACTTTTCATTCCTACATAAGCTCTCTTGCAGTTTAAGTTATAAGCTCTTTATGCTTATTGGCTTATTTCATGTTCTAGCTTATTACTTTTCGGATTATTAAAAAGGTTTAAGTCTTTTTAAAGTTCTTTTATAAAGTTTATGATTTTATGTTTTGAAAGTTGTCAAATTTAAGCTTATTGAGTTATTTAAGATTCGATTAAGTGAGCTTATTATACGTGCTTATTGAGTTTTCAGCTTGCCACCAATTTCGGATTACTATTGCATTCCATCGCAATATTGGGTACTAAACATTCCGACGGCTGCTTATTTCCATCGGAATAACCGATTGAGAGTTTTACTTTGCGATCACTTGGTATCATTCCCCTTATTCCGATCTAGGATTGCGATCGCTCATTGCGATCGCATATTCCGACGGGGTTGAAGGTATTTTTAAGTCGAAACTCTGCCCAATTTTATTTTAATAACATTCCGATGGTTCAACTTTTGGTGCATTCCGATAGAAAGAACTTGTTTCATTCCGATTAATTGAGTTTGTTAAGTTTTAAAGTTTTACAAGTTTTATATTTTAAGTCTTTTTCTAAATAACTTATAGTTTAATCTTTTAAAAGTTTCTATTTTACTCAACGACAATCATTTGTTTTTAGTTTAGAATTAGATAATCAAACCAAACCATCCTCTTGTTCATCAAAAGAAAATTGAGTCGCACTCTTAATCGGTAATCATTTCGAAGAGATCGGACGATAATATTTTATACATAGCCAAAAACCATGTATTAAATGGCGCCGCTGCCGGCTCTTTTCGTTAAGATTAACGGTTTTTAGTGAGAGACGTATTGGATTTTGGGGATCCGTTCTTTTAGGAACGTTATTTTCCTTGCTAAAAATTTACAAAAAGAAAAAAAAAATCCATAAAAATTATAAATTTTCAAAAATACAAAAACATTAAAAAATGATAAAAAGCATTTCTTTTCCAAAGGTTTTGCACCAAAAAGATAATATATATTCTCTGTTTCTTTGGTATCTTTTTCTTCTGCAGGTGTATGCGTACTAGATCTTCAAATTATTCCGAGCCCGAGACTCGTGAAGATTTAGATATGGCTGGTGTGCATAACAACAATAACAACCCACCTCTCCCCAATTTGAATAACAACAACAACAATGTTCCTGATTGCAGTAAAATACGACCTTTTAGGGAAAAGGCGTAAAAGCGGTAAGTATTGAACAAATGACTTTAGGAAAAATCAAGTGTTAATGACCCAATGAAAGATCGTTTCCCAAGGAGGTATATGTGTGTGACTAAGATGTTCAAGATTTGTGATTAATATTTGGTTTAGAAGGGGATGAGAAAAGAAAATGACGAAGACGTAAAAATAAAAATTAACAAAAAATCACTACTAGAAAGTTAAAACGTAGAACCTCAAAAACCACAAAAATAAAAATAAATTCTAAAAATTACCATAAATTCACCAAAAATCAAATTGAATAAACTAAGAGTTTACCAATGATCAAAAAATTTTCAAACCTTTTAAATAATTAAATATTCAATTTTTAAATGCTAATTAAAGCCCTAAAAATCAAATAAATTATCAAAAAGCCCAAATAAAGATTTTTCAATTGGTAAACCTCTAAAATGGCCTAAAAAGATTATAAACTATTTTTTAGAAATTTTAAAACTAATAAAAACTATTTAAAATGATTTAAAAAACTATTAAAACTTAAAATAATTATAAAAATTAATCTAAAAGTGATAAAATTATTCTAAGAGTTGCTAAATTCCTATTTTAATGTATTAAACCTAAGAAAAATGTAAAAAGTTGGAAAATGTGAAATTTGAAAAATAATAATAAAATAATATTAAAAATCCAAAAATAAAAAAATTCTAAAAACTTGCAAACTAGTTTATTTTAACCTAAATAATCAGAAAATCAAAGTGAAATTACCAGAATACCCCTATTGGGCCCTCAAATGGGCCAAAACCAAAAACAGTCAACCAAATTGGGCTTTTGGGCCCAAAAAGTCAAACTTGGCCCAATTGACTTGGAAAAGCCCTATTTGACTTAAAATTCAATTCTAAGAACAAAACTCTAAAGGCCCAAAAGCTGAATATGAGCTTATCACAGCTTATTTAACACTCAGCTTATTCTTATTGGGCTTTTCAGCCCATTAAGCCATAAGCTAATGCCATAAGCTCTAATTTGACACACAACCTTCTTTTGGGATGCTTATGAGATCTGTAAAAAGAATTTTTGAAAAAGCTTACTCAATAAGCCAGAAATAAGCAAAGAAAAATTTCACTAAAAGACAAATAGTCGGGATTGAGAAATAAGGAACCTCAGAAGCTCTAGTTTGTTGCAAAAGCTCACAAATAGCTTAACTAAGAATAATCAATCAAGAAAATCACAAAAAGCCAAGTAGAATAAGCTGTAAGAACAGATAAGCTGGCTGAAAAAGCCAAATAAGCTAGTTTTCTAGCAAAAGCTTAACCAAAAGACTTGTAACCTTCCAGATTTAATATTAAGCTGAGAAAAATGATTTCTATTACAAAAGATAAGTTGTTGCATGTACCAATAAGCAAAACAGATTCAATAAGCTTATAAACCAAGTTTCACCAAAAGTCAAACGTTGATAAGTTGAAATCAAACGTTGACAGGAACAAAGTAGGCGTTGACAGACTTAATGAAGTGTAAGGACTTGATTTCACCCTGCTGGTCAAGGTTTGAGTGCAAACCTTGTGAATCAAGGCTTACCAGTTGGGTAAACTTGATGTGTTTTGGCACAAATAAGCCAATAAGCCAGTGGGCTTATAAGCTATGAACAAAGCAATCCAAATAGCTAAATATTCTCACAAGCAGCATACAAATAAGATCCAAGCAACAATACAACAATCCTAATGCTAGAAATCACAATGCAACACCAAATGAGGTGGTCACTTTGCTGATGCAAATGACCACTTCAGCAGACGTTGATAAGCTATAAAAACCACAATAAGCCACCAAATTCAACAAGCAGATAACCAATAGATAGCTTATCACCCAAACTATTCCCAAACCAAATTTCAGACCTTAGATCCAACAAATAAAGAAGTTATTGGATCTGATGTGTTTGACAAAATTCAAAACCAATTTTATCAGATTTTTGCAAAACTTAGAATCCCTTTTCCAAACTTTCAGAAAGTAAACCAATGGCTAAAACTTGTGTATTAGGACTTGTTTAGACCACCCAAACCCTAAGAACCAAGGGCACAAGGCCACAAGGCCTTGATAACCAGTAATCCCAAACAACCCTTAATCAAGCACTTAACAAAGTAACTTGTGATTTTAACTAATAACCTACTGATTTTAATGATAAAAAACACTTAAACAATAGCAACTAACACAATCAAACTCAAAAATCACCAGCACAAACACCAATACTCAAAATCAAAGCACCAAATTCAAAACAGCCATAAACATGAAATTTTTAGGGGAATCTTAACCAAGAGATTATACCTGCCTTCCACAACATCCTAGGAAGGCCAGCTATGCTCCTTGGACCTTGTTCAACAACTAGAACAAGACCAAGGTACTTCAACAAAGATGATGAAAGCCTGCTGATGTTCAAAGGAGAACAAGGCTTTGATTATGATATGTCTTCAACACAAGCAACAAACAAACTCAACCAAGGGCTCTAATCCCTTCACAAGCTTGGTGTCAACAAGCTTGTAAGAGCTTATAGCAAATGGTCAAGGGTTAGTACACAAAATAAGCTAAAACAGAACCTAGGATTTCAAGGTATTCAAACCTTAAAAACCTTATGAAACAAGACGTGCCTTAACCACAAGATTAAGGTAGGCCTTAACAATCAAATGGAACTCAGAATTAGGCTACTCAAACACCAACTTTTAATCAAATCAAAAAGAGAATTCAATATTTTCAGAAATTCAAATTTTATTAAACTTAAAAAGGAATTACAAAGATTGATAGCCTAAAACTAGAACAAAGGGACTCTCACATGTTGAGGTCTCCTTTTATAGGCAAATGCCTGGCTACACTATTCACAAACCCTAGATGTGATTTCTCTAAAATGCCCTTGAGTCCTTGAGTGCGTTTGTTGTTGATGAGCTGTCCAAAGTTATCCCAAACGTTCATTTTAGCTTTGGAATGAAGCATTGATCCTTAGCTGTTGATCTTAACACGTGGCATGACTTGGAGGGCAAGTACTCATGTGATGGGTGAAACGGTTTGAATGGTGGGGTCCTTTGGGTAAGTGGGAGTGTGAGTTTAAGCATGGGATGGATTCGTGTGAAGGTTAATTGTGTTTTGGTATAGGTAATTGTAAAAACCCCTTTGTTGGTAAAAAGTTAAAACTGGGTTCATACGTGTGAACAGTGACACGTTTGATCCGTTTTCTTAGGGAGAAAGGTGTTTGGCGCGTGTTTAGGGATTTAAACTTTTAAACTTGGCAACCTTGGTCCTTTTTCTTTCTTTCTCTTGTCTTTTGTGTTTAAAAATCCATCAGCGTCCAAATCCTTTGTAACAACTTTTAACAACTTGTCATTTTTTGCACAAAACTTTCCAAAAGGTGTATCAAGGGTTAATTTTGGAACTTTTGCATATTTGAAGGACTGATCTTGGACATTTTTGATCTTCAAAGGTCTTCAATGTATCTTTGGCTTGATGAGGGACCATAATTGACAATGTTGAATAGTTGAGGGACTAAACTTGCCATTTCTCCATAGTTGAAGGACCTTTTGTGTAATTTTGACAAACTTAAGGGACCAAACTTGTAATTATTAATATACAACGGTTTTAAGTGTCATTTCTTCAATAAATGAGGATCAATCTTATTTGTCTTCAAGTCTTCAAGGGTATTTGTTGAATTTTCCATGATTAGGGCCCGGTTCTTTGTACGGCTTCGTTTCTCGTGTCCGTTTTTCCTTGTAACTTGTGATCTTTTGTCTTTTTTTTCACGATATCCATACCTAAAATACACAAGTAAACAAACACAAGCATATATATATGGTATTTTATGACATTTTTATGCATTTAAAGCCCGAAAAGAACGATGAGATCATGTATAAATGCCATCTCATCACTCCCCCATACTAAGCCATTGCCGTGCCCTCACGCAATGGTAGAATAAAGTATCTAAGCATCACCAAAGTTCAATTTTATTAACCTTTATTGAAGAGTAAAAGACTTGCAACATACTACGATGATGTGTAAAGACATAATGTATGATTTTCATCACAAAAAGTGACTTTTATGGTCAAAGAATAGAAACAAGTAAATGTCCCTTAGAGTAAACTTCGTCATCCTTGATTGTCATACATTCCATGCTAAGTGCAAAAACGAGATCATTGTTGGTACAAGTCACAATGCTAACACTACTCATACGTCCAAATTGTGTAATACTTTTTCTCCCCGCAATCCTAGTTATTATAAAAGGAAATGGGTTACTAGCATTTTTTATCTATTTGTCATGGATCAAAAGTGATTCATATTGACTTATTTGAGTAGTTATTAGTCCGAAACAAAGTAGCACGATTTGATTAATAGTTAGCCGAAAGAAAAAATCTTTTAAAACGGCTTCTCGTGTATCTCCTTAAGTTCATATCTTGGCATAACTCGTTTCACGATTTGAGACCTTTCTCGGACCAATATTTGGCATGTACTTCAAACTTCAAATCTTGGGAAGACGTTCTCGAAATTATGGTCTTCTCTTCATATATTTGGAATTTCTTCACTTGACGTTTTTGAGAGATTCTTCATATTGGACCGCGACTTCATCATTTTTCTTCAATCTTTACTTTGGTTTTTGATATACAACGATCCGCCTCCTTTTCGGACTTGGATATATTTATCCTCATACCTTGTTAGGGTCTTTTTGGATAGACTTTCTCCATGATCTTTAGGGGAGTAATTGCTTTTCGTCGTGTGTCTCGATCCTTCATATTGATTTAGGAATAATGATACTTCACATCATCTTGGGATCTTTAGCAAAAATAGAGCTCCTCATGCCTTGTTAGGGCCTTTTTGGATAATCGCCAATCTTCGCGTCCCGCTTCAATAAGTTATGCCTTGGCTATGAACTCTATTCAACCCCGAGCAACTTTTAAACGATCTTGCGCTAGAGGCTAAGTAACCTTTCAAATCGTACGACCTTACTTATTACAATTATGATTTATTCCTAATGCATTGATCTTATGGGAAGAAAAAGCCACAATTAAAAACATATGAGTTTTTGAAAGAACACTTTCATGTTCTACGTTTAGCATGATCACTTGTCTAACTCTATCATTTCTCCTTGTTCACTATATAAAGACCTCTAATTAAAGAGACTCGTGAATACTTAGCCATGCAAGTCAAAATTAAGCCAAATTTGGATTAGCTTTCATTAAGACTATATCAAATCAAAGTTTTGGGTTTTCAAGCCACCTATAGGATCTTGCACTTTCTTGGACTTTTTCAAGTTTAGAGAATGCATTTTAAAGTTCCCTTGATAAGTGACTTTCTAGGATCAATTATAGGAACTTGCGAAAAGTTCTCGTTCTTAACCCGAAAGAGTTAAGACTTTTGCGTTTTAAAGCTCCCTATATAAAAGTCTAGCAAAACTTGAATTGAGCGGGTTAAGGAATGCAAATGGCTCCAAATGCCTATCAAGTCAAAAATTAACTCTTATTCTACCCATCAGAAAATATACATTCGTGTCTTAAAAACACTTATGAAAACTAAGAAAATTTTTAAAATTTGGCCATTTTTAGCCTTATTAGCAATACAAAACATTGAAAGTTGGAAAGCGTGAGGGCGTAGCAAAGCAAGTACCTATTCACCCCCCATACTAAAAGTAAACATTGTCCTCAATGTTTCGAGTCTAAAGGTGGAGCACCCCCATACTAGAGACGAAGAGTCGAATGCTTAGGATCTAGCATGGAAAGGGTGATCAACAATATATCTAAAGCCGTTTATTAAGTATGCTAAAAGATAATTGTTAGAACAATAAAGGATATGTCATGGATTCGTGAAAAAATCCTTCAAACGAACGATGGAGGCTCACGTAAACGAACACGAGAGTCTTCAGTCGTAGATGATGATGATGATCTAGATAACACAATAACAAACAACCACGAAACAACGAGTTGAAAGGGTACAAGTCCCCTTATTAGTGAATAGTAAGCCTAAAAGATAAGCATGGGATCTCCCCCACGAGGCACCTCGTTTTTGATTACCGAGTCATGAGCTCGACTCGATCCCCTCAATGCTAATTATCATTGGGGAAGGTGACTTGGTCGAGGGCAACCATTGAAGGAATTTCCCCACCAAAGTAGTGCTTAAGCCTATGTCCATTCACCTTGAAATTAGGACCATCATCTTGAGCTAGCTCAATGGTCCCATATGGAAACACTTGTGTAATGGTGAACGGACCCGACCAACGAGATTTCAATTTCCCGGAAAATATCTTAAGACGAGAGTTAAAAAGCAACACTTGATCACCAACGTTAAAAACCCGGTTTTTAATCTTTGAATCATGAAACTTTTTAGTCTTTTCTTTAAAAATTAATGAATTTTCATAAGCATTATCTCTTAATTCATCCAATTCATTCAATTGTACTTTCCGGTGATCTCCCGCGGTCTTCAAGTCAAAGTTTGCATGCTTAAGGGCCCAATATGCCTTGTGCTCCAATTCAATGGGCAAATGACAATTCTTCCCATAGACTAACTTATAAGGAGTGCAACCAATAGGTGTCTTATAAGTGGTCCTAAAGGCCCATAAAGCGTCATCAAGTTTGTCGGACCATGAAGCACGGTTTTCTCCAATTGACCTCTCTAAAATCCTCTTCAAAGCTCGGTTCGAAACCTCGACTTGCCCACTCGTTTACGGGTGATAAGCCGTAGAAAGACGATGCGTAACTCCATATTTCTTTAGAACCTTTTCGAATTGGTCATTACAAAAATGGGTTCCACGATCGCTTATAATAGCATGAGGGGTTCCGAACCGAGAGAATAGTTGCTTCAAAAACTTCACTACCACACGAGCATCATTAGTGGGCAAAGCCTTAGCTTCCACCCACTTAGAAAGGTAGTCCACCGCGACGAGGATATATTTGTTGCCATGAGACGATGGGAACGGCCCCATAAAGTCTATTCCCCATATGTCGAAAATCTCACACACTTGAATTATGTTTTGCGGCATTTCATCACGTTGAGAAGATTTTCCTTGACGTTGGCACGAATCACACGACTTCACAAGTGCATGTGCATCACGATAGATAGAAGGCCAAAAGAAACCGGCATCGAACACTTTCTTAGCCGTGAGATTAGCACCGTGGTGACCACCCGTGGGCCCCTCGTGACAAGCTCTAAGGATATTAGAAGCTTCGGCACCAAACACACAACGTCGAATAAGTTGATCCGCACAAATCCGAAAGAGATAAGGGTCGTCCCAAAAATAGAACTTGACGTCACGAAAGAATTTTTGTTTTTGTTGAGTCGTCATACCCTTGATTATGAAGTTGCTCGCATGGTAATTTGCAATGTCGGCAAACCATGGGGTGGTGTCTTTAGAATTCACTACACCGAGAGTCTCAAGAGGAAATTTTTCGGTGATTTCCTTGTTCTCGAAAACATCTTTGTGAGGATCTTCTAGACGAGAGAGATGATCGGCCGCTAGATTCTCGGCTCCTTTTTTGTCAAGCACGGTGACATCAAATTCTTGGAGGAGGAGCATCCAACGAAGCAATCTCGGCTTAGCATCTTGCTTAGCTAAGAGATACTTGATAGCCGAATGGTCGGTATACACGATGCTTTTAGTCAAAACGAGATAAGGTCGGAATTTCTCAAAAGCATAGGCCACGGCAAGGAATTCCTTTTCCGTTGTGGTGTACTTTAATTGAGCCTCGGTCATCGTCTTACTAGCATAGTGGATAGGACAGAAATGCTTGTCATAACGTTGCCCTAAGACGGCCCCTATAGCATAATCACTTGCATCGCACATGATTTCAAAGGGTAATTCCCAATTAGGAGAAACAAGATTGGGAGCTTCGGTAAGTTTCCTTTTGAGAGTTTCGAAAGCCTTAACACAATCCTCATTGAAGTTAAAAGGAGCATCCTTCTCGAGAAGGTGTGTCATAGGACGAGAGATTTTCGAAAACTCCTTGATGAAACGACGATAAAAGCCCGCGTGGCCTAGGAAACTCCTAACTCCCTTTACGGTTTTGGGATGAGGTAACTTGGCGATGACGTCTACCTTAGCTTTATCGACCTCACTCCCCGCCTTCGACACCTTATGTCCTAAGACGATTCCTTGTTTACACATGAAATGACATTTTTCCCAATTAAGCACAAGATTGGTTTCTTCACAACGTTTCAACATTTGTTCGAGATTAGATAAACATGACGTGAACGAATTACCAAACACCGAAAAGTCATCCATAAACACTTCCATCGACTTCTCGATCATATCGTGAAAAATCGCCATCATACACCGTTGAAACGTACCGGGTGCATTGCAAAGTCCGAAAGGCATCCTACGATAAGCGAACGTTCCATAAGGGCACATAAACGTAGTCTTCTCTTGATCACAAGGGTCGATAGGGATTTGAAAGTAACCGGAAAAACCATCTAAAAAGCAATAGAATTCATTTCCCGCAAGTCGCTCCAACATTTGATCCATGAAGGGCAAAGGAAAGTGGTCTTTACGAGTGGCGTCATTTAACTTTCGGTAGTCAATACACACCCTCCAACCGGTCACAACACGAGTGGGAATTAACTCGTTGTTTTCATTGGGCACAACGGTCATTCCTCCCTTTTTAGGGACACAATGGATTGGGCTCACCCATGGGCTATCGGATATAGGATAAATCATTCCCGCGTCAAGGAGTTTAAGGACCTCCTTTTTAATGACATCGTAAATTTTGGGATTCACCCTTCTTTGACTTTGAATTGCGGGTTTGTAGTCCTCCTCCATTAAAATCTTGTGAGTACAAAATTTTGGGTCAATACCCTTAATGTCGGATATTTTCCACGCAATTGCTCCTTTGTGAGCCTTAAGAACTTTCAAGAGCTCGGTTTTTTCATTATTAGCAAGACCTTTTGCAATAATAACCGGCAACTTGTCATCACCTTCCAAGAATGCATATTCAAGGTGAGAAGGAAAATCTTTCAATTCAAGGATAGGTGGTTCCTCGATTGAAGATTTTGGTTCAACACTCATAACTTCCATCGGCGAAGGAAATGGTGGAATAGAAGTATCATCACTAGTCAACACCTCATCTTCATTGTCGATTTCATTTGAAGTGAGATCGCCTCCTTGGAATGGAGTGAGATTTGGTGTAGAATTAGCAAGAATCGGATCCAAAATAGTGGGATTGCCACTTGACGAGCTATCGGAAAAACCTAACACTTCTTGTGAAAACTAATCGCAAACCACATCAACGATGTCAATGTGATTGATGGTAGCGATTGCATAAACATGAGAAGGTTTCGAGTTTTAAGTAGCGTTTATAACAAGTTCTTCTTCGTTGAATCTCAAAGTGATTGTTCTCGCATGAACATCGATAAGTGATCTCGAAGTATCTAAAAATGAACGACCTAGAATTAGAGGAACTTGAGGATCCGCGGGGATGTCAACTACTATAAAATCAACGGGATAGTAGAACTTCCCCACTTTCACGAAAACATCTTCGGCTACTCCACATGCCATAATCGTAGAATGATCGACCATCTCGATGGACATGTTCGAAGGAATGAGAGCCGGAAGCGAAAGCGATTTCCAAATGGAAAATGGCATCAAATTAATGCTCGCACCAAGATCGGCCAAGGCGAGGCATTCTTTCATATCTTGTATGTCACAAGGAATGAGAAACTTTCCGGGATCACCAACTTTTTCCGGTATGCGGTTAAGATAAACCGAAGAACAATTAGCAAGCTTTGAAAGCTTTTCCTTATCGCTCATCATACTTTTAAAAGTGGAAGCGAAACGAGGCATATATAACAACGCGTCGGCTAAACTTACATCAAAATGCACTTGTTGAAACATTTTTATAAAAAGCTCGATTTGTTGTTTGTTACGTTCTTGCAACTTCTCTTTGTTTCGTCTCGAAGGGTAGGGTAAAGGTGGTGTGGGTTGGACATTAGGCAACGGCCTTGGAAACTCGGGTTCCACAATTGGTATTGGTTCAACTGTAGGTGTGGTTTGAGCGGTACTTCGTGGGATTGTAATGTGCTCCTTTTCGACCATCACCTCGGGTTCTTTCTCGATTTCCTTCTCCGTAGAAGTATTTGGACGAGAGATTGGTTCCTTGAAAGTTTTACCACTTCGTGTAGTAATAACCTTCATTTCTCCCATCGGGTTTGCAATGGTATCACTAGGAAGACCACCCGAGGAAGAGGGTTTACACATGATTGGTTCAAACATCTTAGCCATTCGGTCCTCAAATTTTGATTTCCTAGCATCCGCTTTTAATAACTCTTGCTTAATCTCATGTTGTCCTAATTCCATCTTTTGTTGATTTTGTTGAAGACGTTGGACATTTCCTTCCATTTTGTTTGCATGAGTTTTTAGTTCATTAGCAAGTTCATTTTTTAGCTCGTTTTTCAACTCGGATCTTAAGCTAATCATCTCACGTTGCATGTTATCAAATTTAGCATCATTTGCTTTTGCATAATCCAAAAATTCTCCTTGCAAATTTTTAGTGTGAGCATTTTGAAAACCTTGTGTAGTGTTTTGAAAATCACGGTTTTGATTTTGATTAGAAATTTGTCCATTCCCATTTTGATAATTCCCTTTGTTGTAGTTGCGTGAATTGCCTTGGTAATTACCTTGGTTGTTGTTTCGATAATTGTTAACATTTTGATTTGGTGGAGCTTGATTTGGGCGGGAACCTTGGCCGTTTTGGTTGTAAGTTCCCGTTGCTACATAAGCACTCGAAGTGTTACCATCCGCGGTAATGCACTCGGAAAGATCATGAGCTCCACCACAAGATAAACAACTCTTAGAAACCGCTTTAACCGAAGCGGAATTGGAAGCTTCTTGAGCCTTCCAATGGGACATAAGATTAGCAAATCTATCAAAAAACCGATTTTCCTCATTAGCTTCATCATGTAAGGCGTTAATGCTACGAGACGATTGTGACGAAGATGACGAACCCAAATTGGCAACACTCGGTGTGTTACGAGGGCTATAAACCTTAGATCTATTTTCGATGATTTGTAAAGCCTAATTTGTCGTCTTGCACAAAAAATTACCACCCGCGGCGGCATTCAAATAATCTCGTTCATGATCATTAAGCCCATTATAAAAAGTATCCACTTGATGCAATTCCGTAAAATCATGGTGTGGACATTCATGTAACATTTCTTTAAAGCGTTCCCATGCCATTGAAAAACTTTCATTATTTCTTTGCACGAATCGTGAAATCTCATTTTTCAAGTGTGTTGTTTTAGATGGTGGAAATTTTTTTTTCACAAACTTAGAAACGAGATCGGCCCATGTCAAAATCGAATTTGGCGGTTCTTTCTCGAGCCAAATTTTTGCGGGTCCATCTAATGAGTATGGAAACAACATCATCTTAATGGCGTCATGTGGAACATCCTTAAACTTGCTAGTGGCGGTGAGACGGTTAAAATTCCTAATATGGTAATGCGGGTTGTCTTTCTCGTGACCTCTAAACTTATTTGCTTGCAACATCGACATTAAACCCGTCTTAATCTCGAAATTCTCCGCAAAGATGGCGGGAATCACAATAGCCTTTCCAAAACCCTCGGTGGGTGCTTGTAGCAACTCCATCATAGTACGATTAGCCATGACGACTTCTTGTTCTACAATAGGTTCAACAATTGGAGGTTCTTCAACAATCAACGTCTCTTGATTGGCTTGTTTTTGAAGTCGTTTACGAGCTCGTTTTGCTTGATTACGAGTGATCATAAACTTCACGAAGAATGGGAGGTGAGCAAAGAAGATTCTTTTTGGGTGTTTTGTGAATTTTCGATTTTTTGTGTTTTTGATGATATTTAATTTTTTTGAATTTTGGTGTATTTTCGTAGACAACAATCTACAAAATCTCTCCTCGAATCAAACTCTTGATTAAAGAAGCCTCAAAGGAATGAAAACGATCACGTGGAGTGAACGCCTTCGAATGACTTTAGAACTTTGGTGAAAACCAAATTGTTTAAGAGGGTTTAATCACAAAGAAACCAAGCAAATATATTATACGTAATAATACTATGGGCGGCAAAACCCTCGATTAGCCTTCAATCTCAAAATACTCACAAGCAAGCGGGGAAACGAGGCGGCGCGAAGCACTTAAGAGCCTTTTTCCTTAGGGTATATTTTATAATACCCGCCTTATACCCACCTTATAGTTTGTATCTTTCAAAATCGAGCTTCACAAAAGTATTTATCTATTTTTGCCTTTTTCTTTTTGTTTGAGATTCGAATACAATAATTGAGTGATGAAATCCCAATTAAGGTTGTGTTTTCACACTTTTGGAGATATTGTAAATTTATTGTGATACTTAATACAATATAGTAATAATATTTGTACAAGAAAAACCAAGAAAACCGATAATACGTATTAGTAGAGTTCTACTAATACAAATACTATTTTGGTTAATATTAAAAACAACAATGAAAATTAATCACGACACACCTCCCCGGCAGCGGCGCCAAAGTGATTGCAGTAAAATACGACCTTTTAGGGAAAAGGCGTAAAAGCGGTAAGTATTGAACAAATGACTTTAGAAAAAATCAAGTGTTAATGACCCAATGAAAGATCGTTTCCCAAGGAGGTATATGTGTGTGACTAAGATGTTCAAGATTTGTGATTAATATTTGGTTTAGAAGGGGATGAGAAAAGAAAATGACGAAGACGTAAAAATTAAAATTAACAAAAAATCACTACTAGAAAGTTAAAACGTAGAACCTCAAAAACCACAAAAATAAAAATAAATTCTAAAAATTACCAAAAATTCACCAAAAATCAAATTGAATAAACTAAGAGTTTACCAATGATCAAAACTTTTTCAAACCTTTTAAATAATTAAATATTCAATTTTTAAATGCCAATTAAAGCCCTAAAAATCAAATAAATTATCAAAAAGCTCAAATAAAGATTTTTCAATTGGTAAACCTCTAAAATGGCCTAAAAAGATTAAAAACTATTTTTTAGAAATTTTATAACTAATAAAAACTATTTAAAATGATTTAAAAAACTATTAAAACTTAAAATAATTATAAAAATTAATCTAAAAGAGATAAAATTATTCTAAGAGTTGCTAAATTCCTATTTTAATGTATTAAACCTAAGAAAAATGTAAAAAGTTGGAAAATGTGAAATTTGAAAAATAGTAATAAAATAATATTAAAAATCCAAAAATAAAAAAATTTTAAAAACTCGCAAACTAGTTTATTTTAACCTAAATAATCAGAAAATCAAAGTGAAATTACCAGAATACCCCTATTGGGCCCTCAAATGGGCCAAAACCAAAAACAGTCAACCAAATTGGGCTTTTGGGCCCAAAAAGTCAAACTTGGCCCAATTGACTTGGAAAAGCCCAATCTGACTTAAAATTCAATTCTAAGAACAAAACTCTAAAGGCCCAAAAGCTGAATATGAGCTTATCACAGCTTATTTAACACTCAGCTTATTCTTATTGGGCTTTTCAGCCCATTAAGCCATAAGCTAATGCCATAAGCTCTAATTTGACACACAACCTTCTTTTGGGATGCTTATGAGATCTATAAAAAGAATTTTTGAAAAAGCTTACTCAATAAGCCAGAAATAAGCAAAGAAAAATTTCACTAAAAGACAAAATAGTCGGGATTGAGAAATAAGGAACCTCAGAAGCTCTAGTTTGTTGCAAAAGCTCACAAATAGCTTAACTAAGAATAATCAATCAAGAAAATCACAAAAAGCCAAGTAGAATAAGCTGTAAGAACAGATAAGCTGGCTGAAAAAGCCAAATAAGCTAGTTTTCTAGCAAAAGCTTAACCAAAAGACTTGTAACCTTCCAGATTTAATATTAAGCTGAGAAAAATGATTTCTATTACAAAAGATAAGTTGTTGCATGTACCAATAAGCAAAACAGATTCAATAAGCTTAGAAACCAAGTTTGACCAAAAGTCAAACGTTGATAAGTTGAAATCAAACGCTGACAGGAACAAAGTAGGCGTTGACAGACTTAATGAAGTGTAAGGACTTGTTTTTCACCCTGCTGGTCAAGGTTTGAGTGCAAACCTTGTGAATCAAGGCTTACCAGTTGGGTAAACTTGATGTGTTTTGGCACAAATAAGCCAATAAGCCAGTGGGCTTATAAGCTATGAACAAATCAATCCTAATAGCCAAATATTCTCACAAGCAGCATACAAATAAGATCCAAGCAACAATACAACAATCCTAATGCTAGAAATCACAATGCAACACCAAATGAGGTGGTCACTTTGCTGATGCAAATGACCACTTCAGCAGACATTGATAAGCTATAAAACCACAATAAGCCACCAAATTCAACAAGCAGATAACCAATAGATAGCTTATCACCCAAACTATTCCCAAACCAAATTTCAGACCTTAGATCCAACAAACAAAGAAGTTATTGGATCTGATGTGTTTGACAAAATTCAAAACCAATTTTATCAGATTTTTGCAAAACTTAGAATCCCTTTTCCAAACTTTCAGAAAGTAAACCAATGGCTAAAACTTGTGTATTAGGACTTGTTTAGACCACCCAAACCCTAAGAACCAAGGGCACAAGGCCACAAGGCCTTGATAACCAGTAATCCCAAACAACCCTTAATCAAGCACTTAACAAAGGAACTTGTGATTTTAACTAATAACCTACTGATTTTAATGATCAAAAACACTTAAACAATAGCAACTAACACAATCAAACTCAAAAATCACCAGCACAAACACCAATACTCAAAATCAAAGCACCAAATTCAAAACAGCCATAAACATGAAATTTTTAGGGGAATCTTAACCAAGAGATTATACCTGCCTTCCACAACATCCTAGGAAGGCCAGCTATGCTCCTTGGACCTTGTTCAACAACTAGAACAAGACCAAGGTACTTCAACAAAGATGATCAAAGCCTGCTGATGTTCAAAGGAGAACAAGGCTTTGATTATGATATGTCTTCAACACAAGCAACAAACAAACTCAACCAAGGGCTCTAATCCATTCACAAGCTTGGTGTCAACAAGCTTGTAAGAGCTTATAGCAAATGGTCAAGGGTTAGTACACAAAATAAGCCAAAACAGAACCTAGGATTTCAAGGTATTCAAACCTTAAAATCCTTATGAAACAAGACGTACCTTAACCACAAGATTAAGGTAGGCCTTAACAATCAAATGGAACTCAGAATTAGGCTACTCAAACACCAACTTTTAATCAAATCAAAAAGAGAATTCAATATTTTCAGAAATTCAAATTTTATTAAACTTAAAAAGGAATTACAAAGATTGATAGCCTAAAACTGGAACAAAGGGACTCTCACATGTTGAGGTCTCCTTTTATAGGCAAATGCCTGGCTACACTATTCACAAACCCTAGATGTGATTTCTCTAAAATGCCCTTGAGTCCTTGAGTGCGTTTGTTGTTGATGAGCTGTCCAAAGTGATCCCAAGCGTTCATTTTAGCTTTGGAATGAAGCATTGATCCTTAGCTGTTGATCTTAACACGTGGCATGACTTGGAGGGCAAGTACTCATGTGATGGGTGAAACGGTTTGAATGGTGGGGTCCTTTGGGTGAGTGGGAGTGTGAGTTTAAGCATGGGATGGATTCGTGTGAAGGTTAATTGTGTTTTGGTATAGGTAATTGTAAAAACCCCTTTGTTGGTAAAAAGTTAAAACTGGGTTCATACGTGTGAACAGTGACACGTTTGATCCGTTTTCTTAGGGAGAAAGGTGTTTGGCGCGTGTTTAGGGATTTAAACTTTTAAACTTGGCAACCTTGGTCCTTTTTCTTTCTTTCTCTTGTCTTTTGTGTTTAAAAATCCATCAGCGTCCAAATCCTTTGTAACAACTTTTAATAACTTGTCATTTTTTGCACAAAACATTCCAAAAGGTGTATCAAGGGTTAATTTTGGAACTTTTGCATATTTGAAGGACTGATCTTGGACATTTTTGATCTTCAAAGGTCTTAAATGTATCTTTGGCTTGATGAGGGACCATAATTGACAATGTTGAATAGTTAAGGGACTAAACTTGCCATTTCTCCATAGTTGAAGGACCTTTTGTGTAATTTTGACAAACTTAAGGGACCAAACTTGAAATTATTAATATACAAGGGTTTTAAGTGTCATTTTTCTTCAATAAATGAGGATCAATCTTATTTGTCTTCAAGTCTTCAAGGGTATTTATTGAATTTTCCATGATTAGGGCCCGGTTCTTTGTACGGCTTCGTTTCTCGTGTCCGTTTTTCCTTGTAACTTGTGATCTTTTGTCTTTTTTTTTTCACGATATCCATACCTAAAATACACAAGTAAACAAACACAAGCATATCTATGGTATTTTATGACATTTTTATGCATTTAAAGCCCGAAAAGAACGATGAGATCATGTATAAATGCCATCTCATCAGTTCCCCTATCTGATTTACGAACAATGGAGGAACTTTGTCAACCCACCATGAACGGACACGGAGGACCGATTGCGCCGATGCAAATCACGGCTCCTGAATTTTCGTTGAAGCATCACATGATCCAGCAAGTTCAAAACGCTTGCCCATTTAGCGGATTACCGGATGATGATGCCAAAAATCATCTAGACAAGTTCATTACCGTCACTCAAAGCATGAAACTACCCGGTGTTTCCATGGATTTTCTTCGCCTTCACCTTTTTCCACACACTTTATCCCATCATGCAGAAAAATGGTTTGATCGTCTCCCCAAAAACTTAATTCAAACATGGGATGGCATGACCCAAAAAATTTTGTCACGCTACTTTCCACCATCCATGGTCACTAGTCTTCGCAACCAAATCAGTGGATTCACACAAGAACCTGATGAGTCACTTTTCGATGCTTGGGAACGCTATAATGTCTTGATCGACCGTTGTCCGAACCATAACATGCTCCCCGTTACTTTGATTGATACTTTCTATAATGGTCTAACTTTTCGTGATCGTGATACGATTAATGATGCCGCCGGTGGTACATTCATGAAGAGACGACCCGAAGAGTGTAGAGAGCTAATAGAGAACATGACCACTCACCACAAAAATTGGGATTCATCTGCATCTTCAAAAAATAATCAGACACGACGAAAATCAAATACTCCCGTAAATATCATGAAGAAGTCTATCCAAAAAGGCCCTAACAAGGTATGAGGATAAATAGATCCAAGTCCTAAAAGGAGGCGGATCGTTGTATATCAAAGTCCAAAATATAGATTGGAGAAAAATGAAGAAGTCGTGGTCCAAATATGAAGAATCTCTCAAAAAGTTCAAGTGAAGAAATTCCTATTATGAAGAGAAAACCATTATTTCATGAATGTCTCTCAAGATTCGAAGTATGAAGCCGCTGCCAAATATCGGTCCGATAAAGGTCTCAAATCGTGAAGCGAGTTATGCCAAGATATGAACTTTAAGAGGTCCCGAGAAGAAGTTTTAAAAGATTTTGTCCTTTAGCTAACTATTGATTAAATCGTCCACTTTATTTTCGGCCTAAACAACTATCAAAATAAGTCAAAAATGCATCCTCGTGATCATTCAAGACAATCTTAAAATATATGAGATACACCTAGGAATAAGGGAGTCTAAGTGAATAATTGGCCCACATGAATTCGTGTTAGTCTGCTAACTTATAATAACAATGATCTCGTTTTTAAGCTTGGTATAGGGAACGTGAAACTTGAGGATGATAAACGTTCATGGCAGCCAAAACCCCAAAGTAAGTTTTTGATTTCCTTACTTTTGTATATATTTCTATCTTTTTATTTTTCTTAATGTTTAGAATTTAATAAAGGCCAAGGTGGGTTATTTATGATGGAAAATGTAAACCGTGCTTTAAAATTAATGCATTGCATGAGGGCATTGCAATGGTCAAGTGTAGGGGATTTAATAAGTGTGAAAACACTTATCCTTTTACCACTTATTTCCAATAATAACAATACCAAAACGTGTATTTTATGTCGTAAAAGTCGGAATTATGCGTGGTTTGTGTTTTTATTGTGTTTTAGGACCAAAACATGAAAAAAGGAAGAAAACACGGGCTTTTATCGAAGAAAACGAGAAAAGACGAAGTCAAGAGATCAAGAGTGCTAAAAGAACGGATGTCCAAGACCTATTCTGAAGATTTATCGACGAAAAAGTCTAAAGACGGAAGTTTAATAAAGTCGAAGAACTCAAGTCTAAATTATAGAAGAAAATTATTAAGACGAGTTCAAATCCCGAGACGACGTCGAGAAAGACAAAGATTTAAATCGAGTCGAGAAGAAAAGAAGGAAGCACACCACACATGCACTTCCCATTGCCCTATAAATACCCTCCTAATCATATTAGGAGGGTGGTTAGCTAGTTTCACTTTTAATTTTTTCCTTTCTAGTTTTTAGAGAGAGAAAGTTCCAAACTTTCTCTCACTAAGTTTTTCATCTTTTCTTTCTTTTAATCTTTCAAGTTTAAGCTTTTTGTATTTGGATTTCATTAATCAAAATTCAAGATTAAGTATTTTGTTCTTTAATCTCTTTCTACATTTCTTGGTTTACTTTAACTTTTGATCCGAAATTTATACTTCATACGTTTGATTTGATGATTTCGTGTTTAAAAGGTTAAACTTTTCATTCCTACATGAGCTCTCTTGCAGTTTAAGTTATAAGCTATTTATGCTTATTGGCTTATTTCATGTTCTAGCTTATTACTTTTCGGATTATTAAAAAGGTTTAAGTCTTTTTAAAGTTCTTTTATAAAGTTTATGATTTTATGTTTTGAAAGTTGTCAAATTTAAGCTTATTGAGTTATTTAAGATTCAATTAAGTGAGCTTATTATACATGCTTATTGAGTTTTCAGCTTGCCACCAATTTCGGATTACTATTGCATTCCATCGCAATATTGGTACTGAACATTCCGACGGCTGCTTATTTCCATCACAATAACCCACTGAGAGTTTTACTTTGCGATCACTTGGTATCATTCCCCTTATTCCGATATGGGATTGCGATCGCTCATTGCGATTGCATATTCCGACGGGGTTTAAGGTCTTTTTAAGTCGAAGCTCTGCCCAATTTTATTTTAATAACATTCTGATGGTTCTACTTTTGGTGCATTCCGATAGAAAGGACTTGTTACATTCTTATTAATTGAGTTTGTTAAGTTTTAAAGTTTTACAAGTTTTATATTTTAAGTCTTTTTGTAAATAACTTTTAGTTTAATCTTTTAAAAGTTTCTATTTACTCAACGACAATCATTTGTTTTTAGTTTAGAATTATATAATCAAACCAAACCATCCTCTTGTTCGCCAAAAGACAATTGAGTCGCACTCTTAATCGGTGTGAAGATACTCTCCTTGTTCTGAATTGGGAAAAATGCCATTTCATGGTAAAAGAAGGCATTGTGCTGCGACATAAAATCTCTAAAGCCGGTCTTGAAGTGGACCGTGCTAAAGTGGATGTCATAGCCAAATTACCTCCACCTTCAACCGTGAAGGGTGTGAGAAGTTTTCTGGGTCATGCGGGCTTCTACCGTCGTTTCATTCAGGATTTCTCTAAAATCGCTCGCCCGATGACCCACCTCTTGGAAAAAGATACTCCTTTCATCTTTTCCAAAGAGTGTCTTGAATCCTTCAATCTTCTTAAGGATAAGCTAACTAAGGCACCTGTCTTGGTTACCCCTAATTGGGAGCTACCTTTTGAGTTGATGTGTGATGCTAGCAACTTTGCTATTGGAGCGGTTTTGGGCCAAAGAGTGAATAAACACTTCCAACCAATCCATTATGCTAGCAAGACAATGACGGGGGCTCAATTGCATTATACCACTACCGAAAAAGAGCTTTTAGTTGTAGTGTATGCCTTTGAAAAGTTCCGCCCCTATCTTGTCCTTTCCACCACCATCGTGTATACTGACCACTCCGCGTTGAAGTACTTGTTGACTTAGCAAGATTCTAAACCAAGACTTATTCGTTGGGTTTTGCTCCTTCAAGAATTCAAAATTGAAATTCGTGACAAAAAGGGAGCCGAAAACCTAGCAGCAGATCATCTAAGTAGACTTGAGGATCCTTATCTAGGGGATCATCCGAATCAAGAGATCAATGACTCTTTTCCCCTTGAGGCCTTAATGTCTATTCACTCCAATCTTGATGACACCCCGTGGTTTGCAAATATTGCAAACTACTTAGCGGGTGGAATTCTCATCGAAGGATTAACATCCCAACAAAAGAAGAAGTTCTTTAAAGATGTTACGACTTACTTCTGGGATGACCCTTATCTCTTCAAACAATGTGCGGATCTTGTCATTCGTCAATGTGTTGATGGGCCAGCAGCTTTACAAATCCTTGATGCTTGCCATAAAGGACCCACCGGTGATCACTTTGGTCCCAACTACACCGCAAAGAAAGTGTTTGACTCTGGATTCTATTGGCCCACCATTTATCGTCACGCTCACGAAATGGTTAAGCATTGTGTTGCTTGCCAACAACAATGCAAGATCACACATAAAGATGAGATGCCTCAAAATTTCATACAAGAATGTGAAATCTTTGACGTATGGGGCATCGACTTTATGGGGCCATTTCCATCATCCGAAGGGAACAAGTACATCCTCGTAGCAGTCGACTACGTTTCTAAATGGGTTGAAGCTAAGGCTCTTCCTACGAATGATGCGAGGGTGGTTGTGAACTTCTTGAAGCAACGTTTTGCTCGATTCGGTGTTCCTCGTGCAATAATCAGTGACCGCGGGACTCATTTTTGCAATGATCAATTCGCAAGAGTCATGGCTAAGTATGGTGTCAATCATCGTCTTTCCACCGCTTATCATCCTCAAACCAATGGTCAAGTCGAGATTTCCAACCGTGGATTGAAGCAAATTATGGAGGGTACCGTGGGAGAGCATCATGCCGCGTGGGACGATAAGTTAGATGATGCTTTGTGGGCTTTCCTTACCGCATATAAGACCCTGATTGGTTGTACACCTTATCGTCTTGTGTACGGGAAAGCATGCCACCTCCCTATTGAGTTGGAACATAAGGCGTACTGGGCCTTGAAATGGGCTAACTTCGACATCAACAAAGCCGACGATTTTCAGAAGATTCAACTCAATGAGCTCAACGAACTAAGGAATGAAGCTTATGAGAACTCGTTGATCTACAAAGAGAAGACCAAGATCATCCATGATGCAAGGGTTAAGAACCGAGAGTTCCACGTTGGTGATCAAGTCTTACTTTTTAACTCTCGGTTGAAGATCTTCTGGGCCAAGTTGAAGAGCCGCTGGTCTGGTCCATTCACCGTCGCCAAAGTCTTTCCATATGGCACCATTGAGCTTTCTCAGCCAAATGGGCCTAATTTTAAGGTGAATGGCCAGCGCGTGAAGTTGTACTTTGGTGAGGACATCTCTCATGAGATGATTCCGTCCCTCACCACGTTTCCCATGAACAAGTTTTGGGTCGAGTCAGGCTCGTGACTCGGTTAAAAAAAACAAGCGCTTCTCGGGAGGCAACTCGTGATCTATCCTTTATCGTTTTCATAATAAGTGTAGGGGGGAGCCCCGCATGTGTTTGTTGTCTTGTTTTTTATTCTCTGCAGGGATTCAAGCTTCAAAGAGCACCTTGATGACTTTTGACTAACCATGATCCCGTGTTCCCATCTTCCTGGTTTTATCCTAAAACTCTCGTGATTCAATATTTCCTATATTATATGTTCACATTGAAATCACTTTAGTTGTCCTTCCCTTAGCAAGATTTAAACAACGTGCACAATGTCCTAAGTGTAGGGGAGTTTACTCCCACATGCTTAAACATTGAGGACAATGTTTATATCAAGTGTAGGGGGGGACTTCTATCGAAGTAAATGGTCTTTTCCATGAATTTGCCCTCATTTTAACCGAAAATGTGATTTTTCGACATTTTTCAAAATTTTTAATCTATTTTGGCCTTGTAGTTTTCCTTTGTTATCGTTAATTACTTTCTTTGCTAGAATAAAGTTTAATAAAGTGGTTTTAAATTTTTCAAAGTCGTGAATATTTTGACTCAGCCCGAGTTTACTTATCCAAGTTTACTCTAGCTAGTATCCTTAACATGTTTAAGTCAAGATTTGCTAGGCTTTTATATACGGAACTTTAAAATGCGAAAGTCTTAACTCTCACGGGTTAAGAACAAGAAGTTTTTGCAAGTTCCTATAAGTGATCCTAGAGAGTTTTTTATCAAGGGAACTTTAAAATGCGAATTCTAAACTTGAAAAAGTCTAAGAATTTGCAAGATCCTATAGATGACTCGAAAACCCAAAACTTTGATTTAATAGGCTAAGCATCCACGAGTCTCATTCCTTGAGATTTTAAATTGTGGAGAACGAGAGATGATAGAGTCAATTATAAGTTTGGTATTCTTTCTTGAATTTATGTGAGTTGATTATAAGCCTATTCTCCCATCGCTTGTTAATAAATTTATCGGCAATAAATAAGGTTGTACGATTTGAAAAGTTACTTAGCTTCTAGCCCAAGATCGTTTAAAAGTTGCTCGGTATTAATTACAGTTCATAGCCAAGGCATAACTTATTGAAACGAGATGCGAACATTGGCGAGTCCGAAAAGGCCCTAACAAGGCATGAGGGCTACATTTTGTTGCTAAAGATCCAAAAGTGATGTGAAGAATCATTTATCGAAAATCAATATGAAGGATCGAGACACACGACGAAAAGAAAATACTCCCGTAAAGATCGCCCTAACAAGGTATAAGGATAAATAGATCCAAGTCCTAAAAGGAGGCGGATCGTTGTATATCTAAGTCCAAAATAAAGATTGGAGAAAAATGAAGCAGTCGTGGTCCAAATATGAAGAATCTCTCAAAAAGTTCAAGTGAAGAAATTCCTATTATGAAGAGAAGACCATTATTTCATGAATGTCTCTCAAGATTCGAAGTATGAAGTCGCTGCCAAATATCGGTCCGAGAAAGGTCTCAAATCGTGAAGCGAGTTATGCCAAGATATGAATTTTAAGAGGTCCCGAGAAGCAGTTTTAAAAGATTTTGTCCTTTAGCTAACTATTGATTAAATCTTCCACTTTATTTTCGGCCTAAACAACTATCGAAATAAGTCAAAAATGCATCCTCGTGATCACCTAGGAAGTCTAAGTGAATAATTGGCCCACATGAATTCGTGTTAGTATGCTCTTAAAATATAAGAGATACACCTAGGAATAAGGGAGTCTAAGTGAATAATTGGCCCACATGAATTCGTGTTAGTATGCTAACTTATAATAACAATGATCTCGTTTTTAATCTTGGTATGGGGAACGTGAAACTTAAGGATGATAAATGTTCATGGCAGCCAAAACCCCAAAGTAAGTTTTTGATTTCCTTACTTTTGTATATATTTCTATCTTTTTATTTTTCTTAATGTTTAGAATTTAATAAAGGCCAAGGGTGGGTTATTTATGATGGAAAATGTAAACCGTGCTTTAAAATTAATGCATTGCATGAGGGCATTGCAATGGTCAAGTGTAGGGGATTTAATAAGTGTGAAAACACTTATCCTTTTACCACTTATTTCCAATAATAACAAGACCAAAACGTGTATTTTATGTCGTAAAAGTTAGAATTATGCGTGGTTTGTGTTTTTATTGTGTTTTAGGACCAAAAGATGATAAAAGGAAGAAAACACGGGCTTTCACGGGCTTTTATCGAAAAAAACGAGAAAATACGAAGTCAAGAGATCAGGAGTACTAAAAGAACGGATGTCCAAGACCTATTCTGAAGATTTATCGAAGAAAAAGTCTAAAGACGGAAGTTTAATGAAGTCGAAGAACTCAAGTCTAAATTATAGAAGAAAATTATTAAGACGAGTTCAAATCCCGAGACGACGTCGAGAAAGACAAAGATTTAAATCGAGTCGAGAAGAAAAGAAGGAAGCACACCACACATGCACTTCCCATTGCCCTATAAATACCCTCCTAATCTCATTAGGAGGGTGGTTAGCTAGTTTCACTTTTAATTTTTTCCTTTCTAGTTTTTAGAGAGAGAAAGTTCCAAACTTTCTCTCACTAAGTTTTTCATCTTTTCTTTATTTTGATCTTTCAAGTTTAAGATTTTTGTATTTGGATTTCATTAATCAAAATTCAAGTTTAAGTATTTTGTTCATTAATCTCTTTCTACATTTCTTGGTTTACTTTAACTTTTGATCCGAAATTTATACTTCATACGTTTGATTTGATGATTTTGTGTTTAAAAGGTTAAACTTTTCATTCCTACATAAGCTCTCTTGCAGTTTAAGTTATAAGCTCTTTATGCTTATTGGCTTATTTCATGTTCTAGCTTATTACTTTTCGGATTAATAAAAAGGTTTAAGTCTTTTTAAAGTTCTTTTATAAAGTTTATGATTTTATGTTTTGAAAGTTGTCAAATTTATGCTTATTGAGTTATTTAAGATTCGATTAACTGAGCTTATTATACGTGCTTATTGAGTTTTCAGCTTGCCACCAATTTCGGATTACTATTGCATTCCATCGCAATATTGGGTATTAAACATTCCGACGGCTGCTTATTTCCATCGTAATAACCCATTGAGAGTTTTACTTTGCGATCACTTGGTATCATTCCCCTTATTCCGATCTGGGATTGCGATAGCTCATTGCGATCACATATTCCGACGGGGTTTAAGGTCTTTTTAAGTCGAAACTCTGCCCAATTTTAATTTAATAACATTCCGATGGTTCTACTTTTGGTGCATTCCGATAGAAAGAACTTGTTACATTCCGATTAATTGAGTTTGTTAAGTTTAAAAGTTTTACAAGTTTTATATTTTAAGTCTTTTTCTAAATAACTTTTAGTTTAATCTTTTAAAAGTTTCTATTTTACTCAACGACAATCATTTGTTTTTAGTTTAGAATTAGATAATCAAACCAAACCATCCTCTTGTTCACCAATAGACATTTGAGTCACACTCTTAATCGGTAATCAATTCGAAAAGATCGGACGATAATATTTTATACATAGCCAAAAACCATGTATTACTTCTCATAACTCAAGCCAATGATCAACCATCCATAAATCTTTGAAAACCATTCAATCTCTCCATAAAACCATATCTTTGAACTTTGAAATCAGCCTCAAAAACATAAAAGTATCAAAAGATGAATGATGACGTATTATGTTGAGGATACGTCAAGAACAAGACCAAAACAATGATCCTTTATTGAGTTGATCAAAACAACTAAACTTTAAACAACTTGTTCTTTGATGTTTCATTCGATCAAGAAGAGACAAGGAGAAATAGATAGGAGATTTATTTTTGGTTGACGAGATTTAGATGTCATGTGATGAAAGTATAAACATACATCATTTGGACAAAAGTTACGTAATACGTGTACATATGTAAATCTTGGTTGGTATACAAATGCCACGTCTCTTCCATGGTGGGGTGAAGTTTATTTTATAAACTTGATCCACAATTTTCTAAAGCGGGTATTATCAAAGGCCGATATTTTAAGAGTTACACGATTTAAAAGACACGGGTTAAACACGAAAAATAAACTCTCAATATAAAATAAAAATGTCGACATTCGGTGAACATTAATATTTCGATATATAAATGAAAGCTTATAATTTAATAAATATTAACGCGTCGTATAAACGAATGACGCCTAAAGGTTTAACGTAAATTATCAAGAATTCTCATAAAACGATAAATTAAAACGCCGACAATATAAAATATTTCTATGTCATAACGACAATATTTACGGTCGATGAAGGACATATACTTTGCCAATAAATAATAAATGACACATATTCGATACGTTGAAACCTTAACCTCGCCGGTTAGCCGAGAAATCTATATTATTCATCGAACGAACATGAAAAATAAAAATCGAGTAATAATTATTGGTCCTAATATTAGAAATAAGATTAAATCTTAGTATAAATGTTGATTTTAAAGTTCGGGTTATTACATCATCTATCCCTTTAGGAAGCGATGTCCCAGCGCTTAATTCGTCTGAATAGTCTTCGGTTTAACGGCGAAGATATGAGGAATAGGAAACTCATTGCTGAGGTTCCTAACGAAGGTTGGATGAACAAAACATAAAACGGTGAGTACATGTAACGGCACAAGTGAACGACTTGAATGTATCTTCATACATAACTCGAAGGAGAAGCCATTGGAAGCGGAAAATTAACAAGTCGTCAATTATTGGAATTGCTTCAAAGTACATTACTAATAGCTTATCAAACATGCGGCGGTCGATATAAGTTTGCAAAAGTCCAAATGAAAAGTGATGAATCAAAACAAGTGGGCGTATTTGAAAACTTTTCAATGCGACAATCAATTAAAAATTATCGGTGATCACATCGATCAAATCAAAACATATATCGTCCACGAGTTACAATTAAAAGGATCACGTTATAAAAATAAAATTGCATGGATATTGCATGGATAGTACATAACTCCATTGGAAACGTTACCCAATATTCAAGACGAGGTTATTATTACTATTCGTACAAAATCGCCCAGTTTCTTGATCTCAAACATGCATGCCTATTTCGCCAAAAGGGAATTCATCGATACGAAAATCGTTCAGAGTATACATTACTCTATCGAAAGCATTACGATCCAAGTCAAACACAAACCCATCACTAAGCACATATAATCACATTACAACATGCTTGTAAAATACTCAAGCCATGTTAAATCAGTAAGTTTAATCATGTTAACTCGTGCTTGCTAAATAGCCAAGCAATGATAAATAAGAATATTTGACAGGATTTTTGGATAAGTCCAGTCAAAGGAAAGTTTGCAAGTTAAAGGATGTTCATGATCTTGATTGCATAAATGCATATCGAACAATATTTTCGTCATCAGACGGTGCTCACACACGGATCCATATCCAAATGACATTGCAGGGTGCTCACAAACGGATCCATACCCAAATGGTATTGCAAGGTGCTCACAAATGGATCCATACCCAAAAGATAAATCTCGTTACGTCTGAAAAATTATTCGATGAACCATCCGTAATAACAAGCAAAATTTCAAAATCTTTTCATCCAAGATAAGCTATCAGTGATAACTTACTGTTCGGTCGATCCACAAGTACACACTTAAATGCTAGTGTCGATTAAACAAGTCTTCTATCCTTGGAACGTGTAATGGTTCTTAACGATCAGCTTATCAAGCTTACGATAGTCGGGCCACATTATAAATGGTCCATAAAGACAAATCATAACTTGGGAATATACTAATGGGTTACTCGTAAATAGACGATAATCAATAATAACCATAAGGACGATCGTAATGGATGAATCATACCAACAAAACACGAGTCGAAGAAATACATCCGTATACAAAATAATCACAAACCAACTCAGGCACACTTGAGCCCACTCATTTATAATTTGTTGTTTACATCCAAAGGTGTCCCAATCCATGTAAGCAAGAATTATAAATTTATGGTTCGGGAACTTATAACTTTCTTGTTCAAATAAAAAGGCGTCCCAATTTATTTCAACAAGATGATTATAAGTCATCCTACTAAGGTAATACCGTCACATAACACGATATCATATCCAAATTAAATGCCAAGAAAAGTATAGGGTGTCAAACTTACTCCATGATTTCTGTATTCAAACGTCCCATACCATTTCAATAAAGAAACTATCGACAATCTAAAGTCCAGTGGTTTAAAACTTTCTTATTCAAATGTCCCAATCCATTTTAATAAGAGAACCTTAAACGACACATAGTTAATCTCTATATTTAAATGTCCCATTCCATTTAAATACAAATTTTTAAGTTGCTCAACTAATGACTACTACGAGCATATCTTTGTTGTACCCAAATTATATATAGTTGATTGGGTATATATATATTTTAGGTCCAACACTAGCATCCTCCTTTTCGCCAACAAAACGTAATCAAACACAATAAATTAAACGTCTTATTACATAGAAGTTGTCTCCTTGAAGAAATAATTCTTCAAAATTATAAGGAGTACATAAATAAAATAATATGTTTATCAATTACATTTCAAAAGGAGATGTCCTAAAATGGCACATCACGATGCTATGACAACAATCGATCTTAAAGTAGTCGATATGCGATATATTATGAAACAATATATATGTACTCAAAATATCAAACGAGTTCCATACTCGCATTCGGATAATAAATTAATTATCGAGAAAGGTGATTGGCGGTGAGACCAAATTCTGTACAAAACCGCATTATAAAATGTACGATAATCGCGCAAGGACCATTGCTTCATGTGCAATGCCTTTAAATACCATAGTATGTACATACATATGCATACAACCATTTCTACATACACATAGAATCACATTATCACAACTAATCATTAATTTCTAGGAGGCATGAGCGTGCAGATACTTTGTAAGGCGAACAAAACAATTTTTCAATAGAGCTGTTATAGTCCAGGTGTTCAAAATGACATAGTTCTCTATATCTGATACCAATTTGTAACACCCCCAATTTTACAAGGCAGTGGAATATCAACTTTGGGTGTTACTTCATAGCACATCGCACACAGTCGTAGAAAACGACCTCAAAAGAGACGTTTTATAAAATAAGCCATTCGACAATCTGAGTTTCAATAAAAGAGGTCCCAACAATTCATACAAACTTCATTAAAAATAATGATTTGTCAAATGTATCGAATGGAAATTATTTGTTTTGCCTTTACTTTATCCCGCGCGGCTCCATGCTCCAGCTCCTCTTAAACCTATACACCTGAGAATACATGCTAAAATGTCAACACAATGGTTGAGTGAATTCATAGGTTTTTAAATAAACAATCATGGGTTTTTAATTAAACCATAAAGCATTTGAACACAAGAATCTCATCCACTTTCAATATTGTAACACATACAATATCCAAAGTCCGCGCTATTCTACTAACCCATGACACCGAAGCCTTAAGTATAATAATGCCCTAGTCAAGTATTAATACAACACACCTGGCTGAGCCTCCAACCCACAGGTGCGACCTGCCCAGGTGGGGGCCATCCCCGATGGATCCATCCGTCTGTACCAGCGCCTACCCATTACAGGTAGTTAACTGTTCATGGGTTTTAGGGACTTTCCAAATTTTGGCAATACAACACTTAGCAAATAGCGGTTCACAATCAATACAATCAACACTTGTGTTCATATTTCAAAAGTATTTAATCAACCATCTTACATTCATTTACAACAACATGTATTCGTTCAACGCATATAGCAAACCACGTGTTTATTCATAAACATGTATTCTCTCAAAACCATATATATAAACATCATATATTTTTATACCAAGAGAATGTTGTTAGAAATACGTTTTTAACGTATATTAGAAGTATCGGTCACTCCACAATATTATTTATGTTGTCATAGCTCGTAGTTAATGTTGCTTATTAAGTTAAGTAAGAAACCGACCCATGGGTTTGTCATGGGTCGGCCCAAGCCCAAATAATGGCCTTGGATATAAATACCCCTTTCCACCATGGAAAGGGGTTGGTTGTTGTTCATTCTACTTTTCTCATTTGAATAAAAACACATAGTTTCTCTCTCACTTTCTATCACTAGTTTCTCTCTCTAGGAATCTTCAACCCATTTCATAGATTCATAGTTTATCAATATTCTACATTTGGTATCAAGAGCTATGGGGTGATTTAAGGTAATGATTTGTGTTGTTATTTAGTTTTTGATTGTATTGGTGTTCTTTAAGAAGATCCATCTTGATTCTTGGAATTTTTGGTGATTTTGTGATTGGGATTAGTAGATAAGTATTAGTTATTACTTATTATTGTAGAAATCACAAAACTTTTTGGGTTATTTGGTAAAAATCTGGGTTTATTTCATCATTTTTTTGATCGACTGGTACTCGAACAAGGTTTCTGTTTCCCAGTAAAAGTTCCGAACCAAAAAGTTCTGGATCAAAAAGTTCCGGATCAACCAAAGTTTCGGATCAAAAAGTTCCGAACCAAAAGTTCCGGATCAAGGAAAGTTTCGGATCAAAAATTTCCGAACCAAAAGTTCCGGATCAAGGAAAGTTCCGGATCAAGGAAAGTTCCGGATCAAGACAAACTTCCGAATCAACAAAAGTTCCGAACCAAAAGTTCCGGATCAAGTAAAGTTCCGGATCAAGGAACGTTCCGGATCAAGGGAAACTTCCGGATCAAGGGAAAGTTCCGGATCAAGGGAAAGTTCCGGATCAAGAAAAGTTCCGACTCAGTTCTTCCGAATCAAAAGTTCCGGATCAAGGTAAAGTTCCGGATCAAATCTTCCGAACCAAAAGTTCCGGATCAAGGAGTTCCAAGCCAAAATCTTCCGAATCAACACTTCTGAATCAACAAAAGTTCCGGATCAAGGGATATTTTACTTGTTTTTTCGACGATTTTTTAGAGGATTTAATCTTGGTTTCTGACAACAAAAACTCAACACAACACACAAACTTTACTTCACTGCTCGATCAACCGATAATCCTTGTTTCTTTGAAGTGAACAAAATGAATCCGAATTCATTAATGCCTCAGATGACATCACTTACGGACATTTCCGTCATTACGAGAACGGATAATCTCCCTCCAATGCTCATTAAAGAAGTCTTTGAAGCATGGCAAGGCCGTATGATGTCATACCTTAAGGGAAAACCGATATATGGGAGGCTTATGGTTAAGTCAATTCTAAATGGTCCACTTGACTATGCTACCATCGTGGTTAACAATGTGACTCGACCAAGGGAGTTTGAAGAACTTACACCAGCTCAACAACTAGTTGCCGATGCAGACGGAAAGGCTCTTCAAACCATTCTCCAAGCTCTTCCACATGACATCTATCGAATGGTAAGTCAGTATACGGTGGCAAAGGATTTATGGGAACGTCTAAAGGTGTTGCTACAAGGTACGTCTCTTACCAAACAGGAAAGGGAATGTCAGTTGTATGATCTGTTTGATAGATTCACGTACAGCCCAGGGGAAACGCTTCACGACTATTACTTCAGATTCACTACTCTCATGAATGATCTGAATGTATACAATCTCGTGATTGATCCATTCCAGGTTAACACCAAATTTTTGAATACTTTACCTCAAGCTGAATGGGGTGAGTATATTACCGATGTTAAGTTAACCAGGGATTTGCATAAGTGCAATTTGGATCAACTCTATGCTTTTCTTCAGCAGCATGAGAAACACGTGATCATGCACCGTTCGCCTCGAGGTATGTACCCTGATTCTTTAGCTTTGATGGCGAATCAACCAAGCTTGTCACACAACAACACTCCTTATATCTTGGGACACCAAGCCTATCATCCATCACCTTACATGACACCAAGCTTCCCCCAATATTCGATTCTACCGCAACCACCCACCTCACATCAGCAACAATATCGGTTTAATGCACCTTCATCACACTATGCTTCACAACCTCACCCAGCAAGCATTGCACCTTATGCTCAGTCTTCATATTCTTCTTATCAAGAGAATGCAGCATATCCATCAAGCTACTCTGACCACATGGGTGTTCCTTCTAGTGCTTATGCAGCTCAACAAGACAACGCATTGTATTGTGATGATGATGAAGTCCCCATTCCTGAATTCAAACAAGGAACTGACCCAGTTGAAGTGTTAGCCATTATGTCTGCTTATCTCACAAGGACTTTAAGCAAACGAGGATTTAGAGGACCAGCTCCTACTAACAATCAGCTGAGGAATTCATCCAATTCTCACCAACAAGCTACTATTGAGAATGGCAGGGTAATGGTTCAACCTATTCAACCTTATAAGGGGAGACCTACTACATCAACTACCAATGCACGCACGGTCAATCCTGCTCCAATGG